>JALIZH010012795.1:415000-615000 GCA_030522465.1 Rhipicephalus appendiculatus | reverse complement strand
TCACACCTCATCGCCTGCCCTCCCTGGTGGACTGGGACGGCAAAATAAAATTATGTCGCTGCCCTTAGTTTTAATCAGGTGGCAGTGTGGCACCAGTACCAGCTTGAGAAGCGTAGTTGTCACCGATTTTGTTTCGCACGGAGGTGTTGCGGTAGCTTGTATCTTAAGATACACGATACATTATTGAATGTATCGGAAATACAGATACAGATACTCGTCTTGTGATACGTATCGTGATACAGATACAAGATACCCAAACAGTATCTAAGATAGTATCTCAGATACATGTATCTTCGATACTGCCCAGCCCAGCTGGAGTCAGTATCTTTCCGATGGTGCTTCGAATTCTTTACACTCACGGAGACTGCAAGAAATTACTGTTCAGTTGTTACAAAATCTTCACTTACCAAGCACGATCAAGCCCTCACCATGTCCGTTGTCGCCGTCGTCGTCGTAGCTCCCCGTCGGACCGAAACATAGGTGTTGCGCAGATCGTATACAGAGCGATCATAGCGCGCATATGGTTTAAAGATAGACCGTACTGCGTCCGTGCATCTGTCCGTCCGTCCGTCTGTCCGTGCGTGCGTCCGTCCATCCGTCCGTCCGTCTGTGCATCTGTTCGTCCGTCCGTACATCTGTCCGTCCGTCCGTGCGTCCGTACATCTGTCCGTCCGTCCGTCCGTCCGCCCATGCGTCCATGCATCCGTTCGTGCATCCGTCCGTCCATCCGTCCGTCCGTACGTGTATCTGTCCGTCCGTCCGTGCGTGCGTCTATCTGTCCGTTCGTGCATGCGTCCATCTGTGCGTCCATCCATGGACGGACGGACGGACGGACAGATGGACGGATCGATGGACGGGCGGACGCACGGACGGACGGACAGATGGATTTCATAAACATTGTTTATATAATTTATCATTACGTCAATGATGCTTTGCTCCATCATCTGCATTCATTTCGTGGATCTGCAGCAATTTCTTTTTTCAGTCACGCTAGTGGATGCGCCCGTATCATCATGGCAGAGTGCAGAGAAGAAAACAAGTTTGAATGCATGATCACTGCAACGTAATGCCATGCAATCACGTCACTCCCAACTCCCCGTACTTCCTTAGGGTCACAAGCGACAACTTCAGAGCCAGTACGTTTCTGTGACATACTGGGAGAGTCTATGCTAACGTCCCATAATTGCTCAATATGTCGTGTAAAATTAGTCACACCATGTTCAAACTGTAAGGCGCGATCTAGAGAGCCGCGTCTGCTCGTCAGTATTTTTCTTTTTTTCATGCGCCGCACAATTACGAGTCGGTGAGCGGCGATAGCGAACGACTTCATAACAAAGTCGATGGCCACTGACGCACTACGTGAACCTCGCATTACGAACGAAGACATGTGTGAGCCCGGCTCTTTACTAGTACTTAATTCCGGTACGTTCCGCGGAGTCAGACGAAGCAGTAATTCAATATCAAGATCATGACAGCTGGCACGGCATACTTGCGCGCGCCGTCAAAATCGACTCGATGGGCACACATCCGACCGACATCGTAGCGATCCTGGGGCTTCCGAGCTAAAGCCTTTTCTTCGGTGCGGGGATCAGTGGATTAGGCTCCCGTGACAAGTTGGATCTGCTGGAACGCATACAATGCCTCGTCCAGCGGTTGACACGCGTAATCCTTAGCACCGCGCTTCAGTGGTACTCACTGCCACTGCAAGAGACAATGACAGGAGAAACATGGTCAGACACAGTTGAACACTGTAAGAGAACACTTCGTGCGGAGCAGCGGAAGTCAAGGTGATTGATACAAAGAAAAAATAAATCGTGCCACTCATAACAGTGAAGTAAGATGAAGGGTCCATTGCACGATTGTGTTCACCTCAACTGGTCGGTACGTGACTTGCCAGAAAATATAATAGCGAGTACTAGACGCGGAGAGAAAGACACGGAAGTAACGAAGCGCCTCTTTTGCGTCTGCCTTTTTTCCTGCACGTGTCGCCCCTTGCTTCCGTTTCTTTCCCTAACAAGCCATGAAGAGTCGTCTCTTCGATTAACGTTTGGTTTCAATAAATCCACGCATGGATGGTTGATTTTTTTTTCTTCTCGAGCGCACATTGATAAGAAATCCCTCCACTTATAATTAATTGGATCCGCCGCTTCTTAAGTGGTGCACGCAGGTGGCTTTTTTTTTTTGTTCGTTTTACCAGAACTATGGTTTTACCTTCAATTTTTTTCTCAAGTACATCTTGTAATGACACGAAAGAACCAAGTCATGCTTGAATAATTAGCCTGAGGTCGCTGTATTTACTAGATGAAGTAGTACTTGGAAATTGATGGAACGTTGTCTGACTGTTTAGAATTACAATAACGGGAACCGCCGCTTTCCTCCGACAAGTTGATACACGTGGTGTGTTACAGACATCACTTTCAGAACTTCTTAGATATAAGGCTTCCATGTTACAAAAAAAAAAAAGAACGTTCCTAAAAGTGCACTGTCAGCTGCCGCGGACGTTTTTAAATTTAGATTAAGCTAATTAAAAAAGTAGCTAAGACTTACTCATTAATCTGAAATGCTTGTATGGTAACTTTGCAATTGATGAATTGTAGCCACGGAGTTTGCAGGGTACATCATACCCGCTTAGAATGAAATATGAGGGTACTGCGGATTTCGAGCTATGCCCTCAAACATGTGGTAAACGTGCACTGTTGTCCCAGTTACTTTTGCCACAAAACGTAGTGTTGGGCATGGAAGTACACAACAAAGTGGAACGCCCACGCATTTCCTAGCCCACTTCGGGAATGAATATCTATAAACCTGCGTTAACCTGAAAATTCGTTCAAATTGGATATACCTTACGCATTCACCGGCTGCATTTGGCCGATTGCAATATGTGCGTGAAGTAATTCATAAGAAAGCTAATCGGTGAATCTTGGGAAGATATTTCTAAAAAGCATGATTTTAATATTTATGGATGTACGCCAAACAAGGCAAACATTTTCGTCTTTACTTACGTTTATGAATTTTTCACAGCGGAACTGTTCAAGCCGGACGTAATCTGTCCAACGCGAAAACCCTCGCATGGATATGCACCACATAAATCGGGCAAGCCCCACAACCGAGTTCAGCAGGTGCAAGCGTAAAACGAAAACGAACGCGTGAAAGACAGAGAAGGAAAGCGATAAAAAAAGAAAGAAAGAAAGAAAGAAAGAAAGAAAGAAAGAAAGAAAGAAAGAAAGAAAGAAAGAAAGAAAATAAAGACACAAAAAGATACAAAGATGGAGAAAGACATAGGCACAGAGAGAAAGAGATAGAAACAGTCGCAATAAAGAGATAGGAAAAACAGAGAGAAAAACAGAAAGAGAAAGAAAGAGAGAGAGAAAGAGGTAGAAAGAGAGGAAGCGATAAATAGGCAGAGAGAGAGAGAGAAAAAGGAAAGAAAAAGGAAGAAAGATAGAGCGAGAAAGAGAAAGAAATAGACAGATAAAGAAAGAAAAATAGAAATAAACAGATGCAAAAAAACGGATACCAGGAACAGAGAGAAGGAGAAAGAAAAAGAAGAAGAAAGAGGGAGAAAAAGAGAATCAAGAAAGGCCGCCCCGCTACGCTCTTCCTTCGGCCTTGGCACCATTAGAGCGAAGCTGCCACAATTTTTTTTTTCGAAAGTATTACCTAAAGACACCGTATATTAGTATGCGTTGCCTGCGCTTACACAATTTGGATTATCCAAGTTGGCGTCATTCAAGCGTGTGCTACCCAGACCATGCGCCTTGCATGCGGTTCTTAGACAGACACACACACACACACACACACACACACACACACACACACACACACACACACACATAATCATCATCATGACTACGCCCACTACAGGGCAAAGGCCTCGCCCATACTTCTTTAGTTAACTTTGAACTGTGCTTGCTGCGGCCATGTTATATCCGCAAACTTCTTAATCTCATCTGCCCACCTAACTTTCTGTCACCCCCTCACACGTTTGCCTTATTTTGGAATTCGTTCTGCTACTTTTAATGACCAGCGGATATCTCTCCGTCTTGCAACCTACATTTCCGTTAAGTACGCATGTTACATGCATATGTTAGCACATCGCTTGCATCTCCCTCCCACTTACCGGCGATTGCTGTTTGTGTTGCGTGTCATTAGGTCTAACTAGAGCTTGTCTCGCAGCTGGCAGTTTTTGGCTGGTTAGAGAATGACATGGACGTTCCACATTGTTCTGTGAGTTCGCATGTGCGACTACGCAACCTGTGTTGCACTATCCTTATCAAACCATCTTCTTGCACTACGCCATTGTGCCTGCTCCTCCGACGACGCCAACACGTTCGTAATGAGAACTGCCCCACCGCATACGACGACAGGACGAGAAACATAACGCTGGCGGGCTCGCCAGTCAGGACGACGGCACAACGGGATTATTTGTCGCCCAAGCAATAGCTGCGAATACGACCATCTATGTGAACGGAACAGGCACCAACAGCTGGCGTGGCAGCTTTATCGGGACGTCGCTGTATTGTGCGGTGCCGAGGGAAACAAAAAAAATGCGGACACATCCGTTTCGTTATATACACATCCAGTACGTCGCAAGAGTGCGCGCTAATGTCTTCATACACAGTGCCGTGGGGAAATTTTAGCCCGTATCAATAGCAAGATCGAAGCTTTCAAGACACACAAAGACCCGATTGCAGCATTTTCGATGGAGCCAAAAATGTTCGAGGCCCGTTTACTTAGACTTATGTACATGTTAAAGAACCCCAGGTGGTCGAAATTTCCGGAGCCCTCCCTCTACCGCGTCTCTCGTGGTTTTGAAACGTTAAACCCCACCTATTATTATTATTATTATTATTATTTATTATTATTATTATTATTATTATTATTATTATTATTATTATTATTATTATTATTATTATTATTATTATTATTACCGATTGCATCTCTTGTAATCTGCTCCTCGGCGACGCCGTCGCATGAGGTGCGCTTCTTCATTACAGTTTATGTGATAAAAGCTACACATCACCTAAAAACACTACAAATCAGTTCCCTACGTTTCTTCCGTGGTTTCATCATCTGTTGGCTTCATATAGTTGTCGCTCTTTTTGCTTTCTCTTAATACAGGGTGCCCCATCCAACTTCAGCCGGAGTTTACAAATATACCGACGCACTTTAAAGGGCCCGTCAACAGGCTCCTACTTTTTTTAACACCCCCCAAACAAGCTCGCCAATTCGTACAGTAGACCGCGGCGACCACGTTTCCCGAATATTACAGCGCTGCGCGCCGCGCAGACCCTCCATTTCGAAAAACAATTCCCGCGCTGCTTTCCTACACCTGACCCATCCTCCTCGTACGCGCAGTGACGTCAAGTCGGCGATCGCCGACCTGACGTGGCACTGTGCTCGTCGATTGGTCTTTTGCCCTACGAAACAGCGCCTTGGCCCTACGGTGATGCAGTTTCGGCCGCGCAGTACGCATTTTCATTTTCCTGTGCTGCCCTCTGCCGTTTTGTAGAGCCCGAGACTACCGGGAGAAGCGGTATTGCCAGAACGAAAGCCTCCGAGATAAAGAGGCGTCTCGCTACTAGGGAAAGGGTCGTCTCTTCGCATCGCGCTTCCTCCCTGCGCCGCTGACACGTGCTCATGTGGGGGAAGCCCTGCTCGGTCGTTGGCTGCGCGCCGATGACGTATCACTGACGTCGTGTCACGTTGCCGAAGTGGGCGGAGTCACGACGACGGGCTACGCCTCCCCATTTCTACAGCGGAGAAGGGTGGCGAGGCCGCGCGAAAATTTGAAACCAGCTGGAACGGATGTTTTAACCCCTGTAACTTCCTTATTATTGCGCGTATTCGCAAAATTCTTGCGGCAGCAGGTTCACATAACAAAAGTGCACATATTTCTCTCTATAACAATTTTTGGACCTCGGGGTTGTTGACGGGCCCTTTAAGGACGACGCGACCAAATGTAATAATGCCATTAAATAATAATATTAATAATAATAATAATAATAATAATAATAATAATAATAATAATAATAATGATAATAATAATAATAATAATAATAATAATAATGAAACCATGATTCAGGGCAAGCATATAAAGAGGGCATAATCCGAAAAGCTTTGAATTATAGCAAGGACTGGCGGATAATAAACTGCTAAACAGCGACAAAAAGTAGAAGAAAGCTGACGACGCTCGACGCTATTTTAGAGCAACAGTATTGTTTTTCTTTCTCTGTGTTAACTTAGAAGAGACAGTAATAATAATAATAATATCTGGGGTTTAACGTCCCAAAACCACTATATGATTATGAGAGACGCCGTAGTGGAGGACTCCGGAAATTTAGACCATCTGGTGTTCTTTAACGTGCACTGACATCGCACAGTACACGGGCCTCTACCATTTCGCCTCCATCGAAATGCGACCGCCGCGGCCGGGATCGAACCCGCGACCTTCGGGTCAGCAGCCGAGCACCCTAACCGCTATACCACCGCGGCGGACTAGAAGAGACAGTCTCTACCACGTTTGAAGAAAACTGAGTAACTTGAAACGGCCGATGTGAACATTGATAGTGAAAAAAAAAAAATAAAAAAAATAAAGCCGGCAGATCCCACGCACTGTGGGAATCGACGTAATGCGAAGCAGCCAGGAAGGAGCTAATCATGGTGTACATAATATGCATGTCATGATTTACATGTTAGGACCTGTCATTTATGTTCGTCATACAGTCACGTCGCGCAATACCAATTTTGTTGCATATCAAGCTAGCGAACTGGACGCAAGAGCACCATGAGCGTGGCATGTAAATGGCGTTGTAGATGACATGCATGCCAAGATTTTCATGTTACCACCTGCCACTTGTGTTCGCTATACAGTCACGTCCCGCAATGCCAATTTTGGTGTATATCAAGCTAGCGAAACGGCCGCGAGTGCGCCATGAGCGTGGCATGTAAATCATGTTGTACATGACATGCACGTCATGATTTGCATATCACCACCTGTCATTTATGTTGGTCATGCAGAAATGTCTCATCCTTTCAATTTTTGGATATATCAAGTTATGAAAACGGCCTCGGTGCACTACGGCCATGGCGTGTATATCATACTTTTCATGACAAGTTAGTCATGATTTTCATGATATGACCATTCAGTCATGTTCGTCATACCAGTCATGTTCGTCATACCAATATATATGTTATGCCATACCAATTTTGGTATAAATCCCATTAACGATACGGCCATGAGAGCACAAAGTCGTAGGCGGCTAGATAGATAGATAGATAGATAGATAGATAGATAGATAGATAGATAGATAGATAGATAGATAGATAGATAGATAGATAGATAGATAGATAGATAGATAGATAGATAGATAGATAGATAGATAGATAGATAGATAGATAGATAGATAGATAGATAGATAGATAGATAGATAGATAGATAGATAGATAGATAGATAGATAGATAGATAGATAGATAGATAGATAGATAGATAGATACGCTAAAAGTCGCCGAAGTTCGCTAAGAAATGCTTCGCATTTAATACGCTGATGCTGAGACGGGCGTTAACAACGGCAATTGTTGCCGCAACAGCGTGGACATACGGAAACGAGGGTGGTTCGTAGCTACACGCGCAAGTGCCTCCTGCACGCACTGGGCGATCGATATGATGGCCGGATGATAACGTGATATTAAGGTGATTCTCGCACTTCAAGTTCTAGCGCGGGCCATTTTTAACCACAACGACACCCGTTGATCGCATGTGCCAATTCAGTGAATGCCACATTTGGAACCGTGCCTTCCACTGCAGAAAGACCGGCTCGTACGCTTCTATCTAAAGAGAATAGAAGAATAAATGGCGAACTTCTGTAAAAAAGTGTGTGTAGTAGGCGACTCAGGCGTAGGCCTAGTAGTACATATGTATGATAATTGTTTTTATTACATTGTTGTAAAAGGGTATAGCGAACATTAGCCATAAGTAGTAGCCAGCATTTATTATCCAGTGCTGATGTTACCTAGGTCCACAATGGCTTAACCGCCGTAACTCTATGGGGGAGTTTTGTGCGCTGCAAGCCGAGGCCGCGGGGTGGCGCTGCGTCCAGTCTGTTGGCATCGGGCGGACGGTAGCGAAATAATAATAATAATATCTGGGGTTTTACGTCCCAAAACCACGATATGATTATGAGAGACGCCGTAGTGGAGGGCTCCGGAAATTTCGACCATTTGGTGTTCTTTAACGTGCACTGACATCGCACAGCACACGGGCCTCTAGCATTTCGCCTCCACCGAAATGCGACCGCCGCGGCCGGGATCGAACCCGCGACCTTCGGGTCAGCAGCCGAGCACCTTAACCGCTACACCACCGCGGCGGACACGGTAGCGAAAGCGGGTGCAGGTGTCTGTGCAAAATATCGCGACAAGTCAGCGCGCAGTTTTGAGCTTGTGTATTGTATTGTACCTAGTGTGTTGTGCCTGAATGTCGGAAAGGATACCGGGTACCTTCTGCGTACCTGGATGTCGATCAGGATACAAGGGAAATGACGAAAAAGTGTTGATGTTCTGGCTGCCTAGAGACAGCGAACGGCGGGAAAATTGGAAGCTGCATAGAAGAGGTGGTTTCACATGTGACTCTCCTCGTGTGCGTGTCTGCGAAAAGCATTTAGATGAGAGTGACAGTGTTTGCGTGGACCAGCGGCCAGTGGGAGGTGTTGCTGTGACGTCGCAGCCGAATGTTCCGAAGCTTTTGCCGGACGCTGTGTCGAGGATTTTCGAGGGCCTCCCGGCGTATTTGTCTAGCGCAAAAAAAGTCCAGAGCTCGCCCGCCTACACAGCAAAAATATAAAATATACACACAAGGTATGTGCAGTGCATCTGTATTACAGCAAATATCTGAACTAAATAAAAATATTTGGACGCGATTCTCATAGGGTTTGAATTTGATAGGGCGATAATCAATTCGTAACCGTCGTGCAAAACAAGCCTGGTTCTGTCACGCTAACTGTTGATGATGGCACCTGATGAAGACCTAGGCGCTTACAAAGGTTGGCAATAACGAAAAATAGTTAAATGGAAGTCGTAACTGAAGAGCGGAATAAACGCGCAGGGTCCCCCCTATGCATTCGCCTATGACGACTCGAAGGCGAAAGCCATCTCTTTTTTTCTTCAGTTGATGTATTGATCCTCCCTCATAGAGCTGTGCACGGGCCGTATTTCCGAGCCCGAGCCCGGCCCGGGCCCGCCGACTGGATTGAAGGCCCGTCCGAGCCCGACGCTATAGGGCTGCGAGCCCGCCCGGCCCGGCCCGACGTACAATAACAAAAGCCCGGGCCCGGCCCGGTGCGTCCCGCTATTATGTAGGTTTGCTGCGGAGACAAGATATCACTTTCCGATAATGTGGCATTTTATTCAACATATCAAAGTGAATTACATAAGCAAGCGACATGTTACAACCAAAATAACAGGCTGTCCAATGATTCGGGCTTCAGTGAAGTCCAGCGGTCCTGCATCGCATCTTCCATCGCTCTGAAGTTCCGTTCGCTGCTCGTACTGGTAGCCGGAATTTCCAATATCTTTTTCTCAGGCACAGAGAGCTTGGGATATTTAGACTGCTCGTTCTTCCGGAAGTTTAGTACCTCAGATGCACGACAGGGGGATGATAGATAGATAGTCACAAAGCTCATCTTGCGTGTTCATCGCTACGTGCAGGAAAAACATTCCAGCACAGCGTCTATATTTGGGCTTGTACGAGCTTTGCACCAGGCCCGGCCGGCCCGATAAAATAACTAAGTGGCCCGAGCCCGGCCCGGGCCCGAGATGAGAAGACGTCGGCCTACCCGAGCCCGGCCCGAGGGCCGGGCCGGGCCGGGCTCGGGCTTTCGGGCTACCCGGAGCCCGTGCACACCTCTACTCCCTCACCCACCTCCGAAAAATGTCTGCACCTGAGGTCATTCTGCACTGCGTCCAGGATGTGGCGGGCTGCAAGCTTTCTGCACCTCGAATGTTTTACCACTGCCTTCGTGATCGGCCAAACGATCACGGAGGCAATGCAAAACAGCGATGTTATGTGATGGCCTCATCGTGTGACGTCACGTTATGTGACGTAATCATGACGCCACAAATTCTTACGATCTCTGACGATCTGTGATGACGTCACAAATTCTGACGATCATCAAGTAATCTTTGCATCATTCGTGTTGACGCCGTCAACGCGGGATGCCGACGCCAACGGTCAATTTTCGCGTTTGATGAGGCATGTAAGGCTTTGGCCTTTAAAATGGTACAGAAGGACTGTGAAACTACGCAGTATTGCACGACTAACTGAACCTTAAACGTGGCACGACGTCGTAGTGATAAATCAACGCAAAATAAAACACGAAGAGCAGGGATAAGCCGTATGAAGTATCGTTTGATCCTCGTCAATAGCTTAATGCAAAGCAATGGTTCATTCAAGCTGACTGTTGTTTCAATAAATACAAGGCTATTTTAAGATATCTTCGTAATCAAACACCAGGTGTATAGCCTGAAAGATTTTACGTGCGAGGCCAAGAGTTGCAACCACTGCCTGAAAGATTTTATGTGCGAGGCCAAGAGTTGCAACCACTGCACTTTCGCGACGCATTAAGATACGCCAGAGTCCTTGAAGGACTGTGGATCATCCACAAATTGCGACTAGATGCTTTAGGTAAACGGAAGAAACATGCTTTTTTAGCAGTAGTACATCGCACAGCGGAAGCAGCACGCATTTGTTGCCATCAAATTTCTATCTCCAAGGCCTCATTCGACGTTAAATTGCACTGTATTAGAGCTTCCCCGAATTTCCTTGAAGGTAACATCCCTCTGATGGTATGATCAACGTTCACGGATACATTTATACGTTTAGCAGCTCCGAGGCGTGCCTTGTAACTGCAGCACCGGTGCCACTCCAATGCCCACATATGGGCGAAGGCGCCCCTAGCAGCTGCTCTTGTCCCTATATCAAACTTTCGCGGAAGCTTCATGACCTGTAAAAGTATTGAAGGACTCTGCTAAGACTTCGTTCACTCTAAGGAAGCAGAAGGAGATAAAAAATCAGTTTCACGGCAACGGTGATGCAATGTGGATGCGATACCAACAATGTGGAATATCATATGAAGTAAGCCTAGCAGCAACTCCATTAGGATACGATCTGGCGCATCTCCACAAAACGTTGGCATAGGCGAATGCGGCCGCACGAAGTGGTCTTCCTGCTGTCTGTCACCTCAACTCGAAGTGGTGAGAGCACAGCTCGTAGAAGGGTATACTTTGAACAAAGTACGCCGTTGCTGCGAAAAGCAGACTCCCTCCCCTCCATTCCAACCCCTACCGGGAGCTGACAAATGTCGCCCCTTTGATAACAGCCTGTTCCTCCATAATCTCTCTATAAGATAGAAGCACAAGAGGGAGATTATAGTGGCGCAACTTATAATCAAAGGAGGGGCCACATGTGTCAGCTCTCTGTCGGTTGCTTTGTCGCAAAAAGAATTGTGTTTCCTTAACTCGATGGTGCGATAGCATACGTCGCATGGTTCAAGTTGCCATGTATAAATGTAGGCAGGATGCTCCAATCAACGTCAGTAGCTAGAGGACTTCCGTTTGTGGCTTTCTGTGTCCCTGACTGTGTCCTTGTTTTTCAAGCGTGTTCAAAATACAGTATCCTTCGCGCTCGTTCACCCGACGAAGCCGACCGGCACGTTTAATCTCTGCTTGAACCGGGCCCGCATGTGCGCCTTCGCAAGCTTTCGTTCGCAAAAAGAACGTACGATGAGTGGGGTGATATTATCAATTTAGACTTTATAGGGAACATGACAGCGACGGCAGAAATGCGCCTCGAGTGTCTATATAATTGCCCCAACAAAATATACCAAAGTGGGCGGAAATTCCTTTCCGAGTTTGTTCAAGAAGTTCACATTTGTTCTGCCGCTGCGGCCGCCACCGCGTGTGCCCCCTGTATACCAACTGTTTGTTAACAGTGGAAGTGATAACAGGACATTTTGCCTCCTTCCGGCGCTTTTTAAACCGTACCGAAATTTAGCTCAGGATACAGAACACGAAAGAATATAACATTGACTTTTTCATTCTGCAGTTGTTTTTATGAGATGCGCCCTCACAAGCTAAATAATAGGGCGCCTCGTGGCCAGCGCCACCGCTTCCAGGGTGGAGGCACCTTTTGACCCACGCCGCGCCGCCGTTTCTTAGCGGGGAGCCATATTGGTTCTAAAGTGTCATGTGGAGGGCAGTGGCTAGCGCAGGGACGGTGTTGCAAACACGTTGGTGTTTAAGTTATTAGATCAGGTCTTTGGCCGCTATGACCGGCTGCTGTGTGCCACAGTGTAGGCTACTGGTTCACACGCATAAAGGCCAACGGATGTTTCGCCTCCCTCGTAATAGCAAGCGAAGAAAAAAATGGGAGGCTCATGTGAAACGTGACCGCCGGCATCAGACAACACCATGATATGCAATGTTGGTTGTTGAGTTGTCGCAGCATATGATCGTGCATTTTTGATCACTGGCCGTGAACATGCTGTTGAATAAATTCATGCACGAATTAAACACTTTTCTCATTATAGCCGCATAGCATAATCATTGTGTGAAGCTGCTATTACAGAGGAACTCTTAAGCTTTTCGTTAGGCCGTGCGGAGTGAACATAAACTCGGCCAAGCTAGCCTATGCCTACCTAAGCCAACTGTGGCTTAGATAAGCCTAGTTAAGACAAGTTAACCATAGCTCGGGGTAATTAAGCTTAGTCAAGCCAGTCAATACTGATCGATACTTATCGATACCAATTAATCCACCGGATTAAGCCATGTTAAGCTTAGAAAAAGCCTAGTTAAGCAGTATATCTAGGCCTAATTGAGATTGTACAAGCCAATCAACACTTGTCGACAACATTCAATACTGATCGATGCAGATTAAGCTTGATTAGGCCGGATTATTGTTGATTATGTAGGATAACTATAATCCGGACATGAGATGGCTTAGCCAGGAGGTAGGTTACACGCGACTGGATTAAATTAATCCGGTTTAAAGCGGATTAAGATGATGCGTATTAGGTTAAGCCGGATTACGCTTTTCTTTAACAAGTCCATTTTGAGTAAGTTGAGATTTCCTAGACAGTTGGATGACCGAGTATGGCCAAATGAGGCTAATCTAGATTAGTCCGGCTTAAGCTCATCCGGGCAGACCCGACCAAAGCATCACTGACAAACCCGTGAGAAGTTAGACACCCGTTCCCGACAAAACTACGCCATGCTCAGACATGTCATCGTGATGCCAACCGCGAGCAAACCAATTCTGGTATACATCAAGTTAATTAAACGGCGGCACCATAACAGTCACGTACGTCATGACTTACATGGCATGCATGACATAATTTTCGGGTTATGACCCGAAAATTTATGCTCGTCATACACTCTTGCCATGCCATGGTAATCATGGCATACATCAAGGCAACAAAGCGGCCGCTAGAGAGAAAGGGAGAGAGAAAAGCGAAGGAAAGGCAGGGAGGTTAACCAGGTTGCACCCGGTTTGCTACCCTACACGGGGGGAACGGGGAAAGGGGAGGAAAAGAATAGAGAAGATAAGAAGGGAAGAGAGGGAAAGTAATACGCTTGCACGCATAGCAGCGTGTACCGCGCATGCCCAGAAAGTCATAAAACTGCGAAATATGTCACAAAGTACTGGTCAACTTCATCATGACCGGGTCATGTATGTCACGATGTACATGGCATGCTTGACATTATTTTCATGTCATGACCAGTCATGTTCGTCATACCCTCTCGTCATGTGACGCCCATTTTGGTATACATTAAGTTAATCAAACGGCCGCGAAAGCACCAAGACATGGGCGGCCAGTTAGAACGATAGACCGATAGATACGCTTAAAACAGCTTTGGTTCGCCACGAAATGCTTCGCGTTTAATAACAAATGCTTAACCTATTGATTACTAACAATATATGTGCAAGCGCTACCATCAGAAGGGATAAACTGAGCCCAATTTCCGCGCATTTTACCTAAAGCGCTCCATGGCTGCATCCCAGTAAATGCCAGCGAACGGGAACGTTTGAACCAAAATGGCGCCCACAAAAGCAGTGTCTCCACTCTGTAGCGGAGGAGACAGACACATCAAGGCACCCTACTAAATAAAGCAGACACTCCGGAAGCGGCGGCGGGGGGACATGCCTGGTTCTGCAAAAGCCAGAGATGTTGGGAAACGCGAGAGCACCACGTCTGCGCCTTATGCCCGCTCTTGTCTTCCCAGCAATCTTCCTCCAAATCCTCCTCTTAAGTAAAGCGTCCTTGTAGAGGCTCTGAATTTTGTTGTGCAGCACGCGATAATTAAGTGAGTGCGTCGGGGAGAATAATAATAATAATAATAATAATAATAATAATAATAATAATAATAATAATAATAATAATAATAATGCCTAATAATAATAATAAGAATGACCACCGTCTCCTCGGCAAACATTTTGAATTTGCGACCGGATGTTCACACATATAATGCAGGCAAAGTGCAGCTTCCGCTTTCGTTGTGGCGAAAAAAAAAATGCCGGTCCGGGTATATGATCGGGCTCGCCGCCTGAATTACCACCCGCTTATAGCTGCCAAAGCGAAGGGATTCCTAATTGAGCTTCGTCGCTAAGGATTGATGAGAAATCGTAGAACAGGGAATGTCGCTGGAGCCAACGTCTCGACAAGTGGACTTGTCTTCGTCAAGACAGCAACTGTTTTGACGAAGACAAATCCACTTGTCAAAATCTTGACTCCAGCGAAATTCCCTGTTGAACGATTTCTCATCACTTCATGTCATCACCTTCCCCTGAGCTCCAGTCTTGCTTGGACCGCTAAGAATTGTTTCTCAAGGTTTTTCTGGGAGACACTTAGCAGCATATATTTAAAAAAGCTTTCATAAAACAACAACAACAAAATCTTCGCAGGAATTATCCTGCGAAGCTTTCACCGATTACTAGTCGTAGAAAACAAGAAAGAGACAGAGAAAGACAAAGGAAAGGCAGGAAGGTCTCAAGTCCTTGGTCTCAAAACATTGCCTTCAGAGAACTTTCTTGTTCCACGACTGCTACTTCATATAGGCGCGCTTAGAACAAACAAAAACAACATGCATTCCAATTTCCTGGTGAGTGCAATTATTGCTCAGCCAAGGGGCTGAACTTGCTTATACTCCCCGGGCGAGTCGGAATTCTTATGGCACGTCATCATAGGAGGCATTGGGAAAGAAACCGCGTGTGGGAAGTCATGGAATGCTGTTCAAGTCAGCAATAACAATTCAAAAATAAATTATAACCTTGGTGACACCACTTCATTTTCCGGGCGATTGTGCAGGGGACGAGTCGGGAAGGAGACTGCAAGGGGAGGGGGTATATAGATTGCTCTGTACGTCGTCTACATTCCTTCTGCGAGCTGACCAGCAGCCCTTTTTTTCCTTTTCCTGTGGTTCTGTCGACACGAACTGTTATGCGTTTGTGAGCTTGTTCAATATGTACTGACGTCTCACGAAGTATGAAAATGGCGCAGTCAATATCGCGCGCTTGAATGTTACACTAAATGCATTCAATTACAAAATAAGCCGGCAGGAGCTAGCAGTCAACTATACTGTCACAACGGCAGTACATACAAAAAGGTTGACCAGATAGATAGATAGATAGATAGATAGATAGATAGATAGATAGATAGATAGATAGATAGATAGATAGATAGATAGATAGATAGATAGATAGATAGATAGATAGATAGATAGATAGATAGATAGATAGATAGATAGATAGATAGATAGATAGATAGATAGATAATGTCCCGAGCTATCGAGCACGAAAACTTTATTAAAAAATCAACGGAGCCACGCGAAGCACACTTAATACATGTTGATCCAACAACAACGCAGCGGCCGCCAGTAAATTTTAGAGCGAAGCTGTTAGGCGCCAGTTCCCTGCGTTGAGTGGTGTCGCCGTTGCCGTCGATGAACCGATAGGCATGAAAAAATAAAATCGGGAAAAAAAATACCCAGGATCGAACGGGATTTGAACCCTAGCTCTCTGCGTGACAGTCGAATATTCGACCCCAAGGTCACGCTGGTGCTCGAAACTCAACTGCAAAAAGACCCTATACAGGCATCATGTCGGGTAAGGAATCGCGTTAGTTTATGTAATACAGCTTGGCAGAAGAGTAAAATAACAACCAGTCATCACGCAATACTAATTGCACAACGAGTGCGTGGTTTAAAGTCTCAGCTATATAATTCTTCATCATCATCAGCCACATGCAGCATCAACAAAGTGCACATAATATTTTACAGATGTGTAGCGGGAAGCTCGCTCATTTACAGAAAGGTGAATAATGGCGTAGTTGGTCCTGTCCTACTTCACAAAAATAATGATTTATTGCGTAGTCGATACCTTGCGGATATCCAAAACTTCAAACACAACTGGCCTTGCTGCAACTCGAAGTTGCGCTCAAAATTCGAATTAGGCAGTATCGTAATCATCGGTAATTTTTTTCGGTACGGAGATATAATCAGTTAATTACGATAAACTTTGTCCGATGGTCCTGAACATTGGAAATTTTCAGCAAAACAATGTTTCCATGTTTACATGCAAGACATTAAAGTTTGTTAGCCTTACACTAAAACCATTAAACATTACATGTTTACGTACGACGTTCAATCGAGTCGTGAGCAATTGTTTAAAAAGAGACCGCCAAATGCGATCCGCTATTGATTGCTGAAGTTTAGGATTAGTCATCTATACATCTATAAAAAATATCCATAGTTGGGCGTATTTTTTATTTTTGCTACATAACATAATAGGCATGATTGATTTCACAAGTCTACCCACGCAGGCATGATTGGCAGTGCAAGTTCGTAGATGTAGGATGAAATGCGGCTTATATTATTAACCTTTCCTACACCATGAGGAAGCTTAAGATTGGGAAGTCCTGCCTAAATCCACGGAAAGGCAGAAACAATTTTTCTCGGCAGCCACTGTCATAAAATTTATTGTATTCAAAATCAAAATATTAAAGTCTGGAAGGATTGTAGAAGAGGGTTTTTCACTCATGCTATTAACATTTTGTAAAACCGCATATAATAGAAAGACTTCTAAAAATAAAAACGAAACTGTCAAGTTTACTTCTGTAAAGTGCATCTAATAACGTGTAAATCAGCAAAAAAAATTTGTATTATACACATTTTTGAACATACCACTACTTTTCAAATAACTCTTATAGAAACATGAGAATTGAAACTTGAACTAGTTGGTACGGATTCATCTTGAATTTTAGCAGCGCACTGACGGACGAGGACTAAAAGAAAAAGAAGGTGCACAACACGGGCGCTATCTCGCAACTGATTTTATTAGGAAAGAACATGCTAATATAAAGTTGAAGTACAAAAAAAAAAAAGAACAGAAAACAGATAAACTTTGTGATCATGTGCAGGTGCCGCTTAGGTATCGAAATTCCGCGTCACTTAGCGCGATAGAAGGTAGACTGACACATTTTTCTCCTTTCCTTTGGAGGTGGAACGCTTCGATGACTTCTCTTGCCATCTGTTGTTTATGACGCGACAGAATCATAGTGTCGGCGAAGAATGGTGTGCAGCCGCATTGCTTACAATGGACGGCGAGTGAATATGGTTTCGTGTCTGACAGTGAACGTTCATGCTCCCTAAGACGGATATTGACACACCTTCCGCTCTGTCCAATGTATGTTTTTCCGCATGATAATGGGATTTGATAGACGATGGCCTCTTTGCATTCTGTGTACTGAAAAGTGTGGTTGATGCCGCATTTGCCGTGAACACTCCCACTGCCACCGATTTGTGTATCAGTGCTTTTCTGCACTTATAGAAACCCTCCTAAACATCATAACAACGACTTCCTCGCCGTAACTTTGCGTACCAAATTTGTCCTCATTGAGTGGTTTAACAGCTACAGAACAGCGATATCTATTTTGAGTGAGAAGTTAGAAATTCGCAATAATAATAATAATAATAATAATAATAATAATAATAATAATAATAATAATAATAATAATAATAATAATAATAATAATAATAATAATAATAATAGTAATAGTAATAATAATAATAATAATAATTGTTCGGGTTTAACGTCCCAAAACGACGATTTCATTATGAAGTTACAAATTCATGGACCTAGGTATTTTTTTTTTCAAATTATCATTTTTCAGGCAATTCGAAAATTTTCCAGGCCATAAACAACAGTTCCGCTTCCTACAGTCGCTCGACCCATTTCTCTCTCAGGTGCCGTAAACTTCATGCAAATTGGTACAGTGTCTGTAGGAAAATAAAATGGAGCATTTCTGCACATTACATATGTACTTTTTTAATTGAAAGCAAAAAAATAAATAAATTAAGGAGTTGTCGCCATTTCTTGGTGAAGGCTATGCTTTTACACTTGGTTGTTAGGATGCGCGTTTTAATGGGCGGCATTGGCTGTCTGCAGTCCAATGTGGTCAAAATGTTCACGTACACAGATTCAGCTACGAGTTAAATAAATCACCACAACGAAAAATTATTCGAAAGTGTAACCCCACTGGGACAGCTCTCATGTATAGTCTTAGTCATGGTTAGGAACAATAATCGAATGCCACAAATCAATCAATCAATCAGTCAATCAATCAATCAATCAATCAATCAATCAATCAATCAATCAATCAATCAATCAATCAATCAATCAATCAATCAATCAATCAATCAATTCTGTTACAGTCCAGAAATAGTTGATGACGCTACTTCGCAGCCTATGATACCTCGCTTTTGACCACGTGGCGGCGCGCTCCCACCTGCGCGCATTAATGCTTCAAGTTTAGGCAACCTCGCACCTGCGCGCCGGCATCTCATGTCACGTGTCCGAAACACGAGCGTACACTTCCTGTTTCCGGCTTCCGCGCGTAGGTCGCAGTGCGCATACGAAAACGGGCATCCCAAAACACACACTCTCTCTCAGGCGCTCGATGCGACGAGCCAAGTATTTATACAAGAAGCGCCGGAAGCCGCTAACTATTCCATCTCCCCTGCCTAAGTAATTCATGGCACACTCGTTAGTGGCGCGGTATCCCCGCTTTCTAGAACGCGCTACGCCCTAATTGTGATGGTACGCGCTACTGCGTAACGCTTTAGTCTGAGCGCGGCTTCTACGACGTCAACAATGAGGTTTTGCATGCTAAGCTACGTCGTTTTTCACGCTTTAACAAAGACATATATTAGCCCTGATTCAGCAAGGCGGGACACTAATTGTGTCGCCGTCGACCTGTCCCGCCAAGGCCTGCATTCCATCTCAACCTGGCACGCCGTTACGACGGCGTGATCTTTTTAATCTTTAACAGAAGAGCTGTTTATAGCTTGACAAAACTCCGTTGTCGTCCCCCCATTAACTGGTTGAGCGAGGAGGAGCCACGTTAAGAGAGGGGGAGCCCAACCAGCCTCGTTATGTCAAGGCACGCAAAGCAAAGAAAGGAGCATAGCATAGTATAACAAAGGGGTGAGAAAAGGAAGTCAGAGTGAGCAGGAGTATTGTGAAGGGGAAGTGGAAGGAACGAAGGAGGGGGCGATGGTAAAGCATGGCATAGCCATGCATAATACAGTATAGCAAGCAGTGGAATAGGGAAGTGAGGTTGAGCAGGAGTGATGTGTAGGTGAGGAGGACCGAAAGTAGGAGGGGAGAGGGTAAAGCATAGCATATTCTTGTATAGTATAGCAAGGGGTGGGAAAGGGAAGTGAGTGATGTCTAGGTGAGGAGGACCGAAAGTAGGAGGGGAGAGGGTAAAGCATAGCATATTCTTGTATGGTATAGCAAGGGGTGGGAAAGGGAAGTGAGTGTGAGGAGGAGGGGAGGCCACCGGCTCCTCTGTTTCCTCAGTCTTCGCACCACTAGTGCGTAGCTGCTCCAGCTTTTTTCCCCCCTCGCTGTATAGATAAGAAGTGTGCCTTTCATTTATTTATTTTAATATCCGTATCTCATGAGTTTGCTCCATATATTTCTGTCTCGTTCGCATGCGTGGGTTTCCAAAGTTGGACAGCGTTATTTTCTTAACTGTACATTGCTGTCTTGAGATAGCCGGCTCAAGTTCAGACCGTCTTTCCATTTTGTTGCATCTGCAGAGAAAATATAGGCCTGTCATGCTGATGGTATATCCTTTCCGTGGAGTAATTTGACATGATCTAGTGAAACTTTCGTCTCCGAGTCATAAGGCGTGCATACAATTACCGCTCACTGGAATTAAGACGCGCAAGTAGGTATGTCACGTGGTACATGTTTGTATTTCGCGGGTACCCGCAGTACGCTGAAAAACCAGAATATTTAGTGGATAGAAAGTTAGAAACTGTCGAACTGGACATTTTTAAAATGGACCTACAACTTTCTAATTGGAGTTTTCAGCTCGGCTTCTTTGTTTTAAAATTTAGTTACTTCATCTTGCCTAAGTAAGCAATTAAGCAGAACACAAAAAACATTATGACTTACTCCATGCAATAGTGAGCAACATACATTTGGTAGGGTCTTCATAGTCTGCGTCGGCATATTTTTAAACTCTGGCTGGTGTTAGCTGAGGCACACTGTATATGAAATAGAAAAAAGCATTCGCGAAACAGCTCTGGTATACATGGCTCTCCCGTTTGCAACCACTCGGCCACCAGCTTAGATTTCACGAGCATCAGTCTTAGGGAACTCAAGAGCTTGATTTCACCTTCTGTCAGAGATACAGATGATGCACAATATCCTGAACTGCGTTCACGGAGCACAGTGTAGCTACAGGACTCGTCGTCGTACTGCCGCACTTTTCGCTAAAGAGAAAGAAAAAAAAAGAATAAAAACATCGATTAACACTCATCTCTGGTAACAAATAAAAATAAAAACATATTAACTACCGGATCTTGCTCAACCTGTGGTCCTGACGCTTGCGCTCGGCTCCTTGTGCAAAAATCTGCCCAGATTTGTCAAGCTTGGTGCATGAGCTCGGTAAGCTTCCTGAATGGGCATTGTCCAAGATATACGTGGTCCGATATGGCTATTTCGGCTGTTTTGTGTGCGTGTTGCAGGAAGTGTGATGTTTGCGTATATGGTACGTCTTGCATATATATTATACAGTCACGTACTCTCGCACTTCACATTCCCCACGCTCCCCACACACATAGTCTTCTATTTCTCTATTCTATTCTGTGCATCTTGTGCTTCTACATTGTGCCGTCTATTGTATTTGTTTGGTCCTGGTGTATTGATGGCGGATTTATGCGCGCTAAAGTATGGCAAGTAACAATGAGCCCTTATCGCGCCACACCTGCCGGCCGCTATCAAGCGTGCGCACGATGACCTTAAAATGCGCATTATTCGCCTATATCGGAAAAATTCTCAACACCATCAGCCGACGGGTCGTCCCAGTATTGCACTATCTCCGGGGTCGGCCTGTGTTTTGCTCTGAAGCAGCACGGCGGGCAACGACACAAGAATTTTCTTGCAACGCACCATTAGCGGCGTCAGTGTCAAAAAAAAAAAAAAAAAAAAAAAAAAAAAAAAAAAAAAAAAAAAAATGAAGAAGAAGAAGGAAATAAAATAAAAAAAAGACAGGGATAATGAAATAGAGAGAGAGAAAAACGACAAGCTGAAACGACGACCAGCTGCTGCACGCATCGACTGTTTTTTACTAAACCATTCTATAATCATAACTTATGGGGTTTTGCTTGCGAAAACCACGTTATGACTCTCGCATAGGTTGGCGAAAAATTTAGAGCTCTCTCAGACTCACTCATAAAACATACCTCGACCTTAGGGCTGATTCGGACTCACACTCCCCAATGTTTTCATCAACCGGACTCACTCGTACTCAGACTCACTGAAAATTACGGAGGAGGGTCAAGCCACCTCCCCTCCTGCGTAACTCATGCATCTGTTGAATTAATATTGAGCTGGCGTATGAACGCTCCTGCGTAGGTGTGTGAGTAGACATAATTAGTATAAACGTGAGCCGACATAGGGCTGATAGTAATGCTGAAGTTGAGTAAATCGGACGAGAGGTCGGCAAAACAACGTGGAGCTCACTCAGACTCACTCATGAAATATACCTCGCCTTTAGGGCTCACTCGGACACACTCATCAAAGTTTTCATCAACCGGACTCACTCGGACTCAGACTCACTAAAATGTTTCTCAGTCGGACTCACTCGGACTCAAACTCGCCGAAATATTACTCACCCGGACTCACTCTGACTCAGACTCACGGCTCGATCTGAGTCTAGTGAGTCCGAGTGAGTCGGCTCATGAGTGAGCTTGCCGACCTCTATGACTATGTGGCACCAATGTATTCTATCATCTTTAAACAAAAAAAAAGTCACAGTTTCACCGCAAGGCTGAAGAAATGAATGCGATAGCAACAAATGGTAATGTTATACGAAGTGAGGCTGGCAGCTAAGTCTTTTGGATCCGATCTCACGCAACTCTAGCAAACGTTTGTTTAAGAGAATTCTCTTCGCGTTGAGAGCGCAGCACGTAGAAGGGTACACCGGCCACCCGCTGTCGACTGCCGAGATGGGGAGATAAAGCGCGCGCCCGCGACGACCGCGGTCGTAAAATCGAAGGTCGCTCGAGGGACCCCCCCACCCCCCCCTCGCGTCTTTTCACGCTCGCGAACGACGGGCGGGGCCGGTTGAACAGTTGGGAGGATCTTATCGCATGCGCCTCGGAGCGACGGAGATGCCGGCTCGTTTGATCGCCGCTTCAGCCGCGTTCACCGCTCCCGCTCGCCCGCTATTACCCGCTGGTAGGACGTACGACGCGCAAGGGGGTTCTTATCAATTTGGACTTCATACGCGACATGACGGCGACGGCGACGGCGACGGCGACGGAAAAAACCCGTCGAGACTGTCCATATAATTGCTACGCAATAAAAAGCATGAGGGCGTGCGTGGTCCTTCACTGATTCTGTGCGTGCGTGTGTCAGGGGTTTCGGCTTCCATAACCGCGCGGGCGTCGCGACAAGAAATCGGATCCACAATCTCGATTTGTGGGAGAATTCCTGCGGCACTTATCAAATATAGATCGATTTTTCACGTAAGAATAAAACTTTTAACTATTGATAGTTATTCAGTTGTTTCCAGTTATTAAAACCAGATATGCCCGCGTAGTCTTAAGAAAAAGCTCCCCAACAGAGAAGAATATATAAATATTTGTGAACCGACCACAAGTGTTCTGTAAATTTGGTGATATAAATCAATTGCTGAAGAGCAAGCAAACTTCTTAATAGGTGTAAGTTTGTTTTATATAGCGTACCCCCGGAGACAAAAAATTGAATAAGTAAAATTCCACAGTGTAGGTCTCTGAACTAGCTCAGTGCATAAAAACGAAGCTGCGCATATGACTCACAGGTGCGACTACAGCTTTCAGTGCGCATGACATTTCGTGACAATCGGGGAACATTTCCATCGGAAGCCATTACTCGGAATAGCCGTATTTGTTTTTCGGCATATATATATATATATATATATATATATATATATATATATATATATATATATATATATATATATATATATATATATATATATATATATATATCAAGGCATAGTTTTTTTTAAACGGCGAAGCAGTTCTATATACATGCAATGCTCGAGGCTTATACGAGCCCTGCGGTTTCTATGCGCTCGCCAGCTATGAGACGAATTCTGTAACAAACGCTTACTGGAGCTCAACGGAAAAACAGCCCGTAACACAAGGTCTGCGCGAAGTGAGGGAATGCTGAACACGGTATTTGAGACGTAAAGCAAAGGAAACAGCGGACGCGGTATAGACAGATTTCGAGAAAAAATAAAGAGGAAGAAGCGCTATATATATGCGCATTGAGCAAAGAACGGGCAAAATTTTATTTTGTTTACATTACCGACAACGGCAGAGAATACAGAATGCATCTGAGAAACGACCGTTCTGTTTAAACCTGTACCTCACCAAGTGCCGCGCAAACAGTCAACTGGGCTGTTATAGTGGCGAAGATTTCGAGATTTAGCCATAAAAATCTCTTCATCCTTAGAACAGAGACAGAAAGAGGCTACGAATAAAACCACGACGCTGCAGTTGCCAGCTGAGTAGGCCATCGCATGTCAGGCCATTCTCGAGGATAACGTATAGGGGTACGTGCAAAAAGAAGCTTCCGCAGTACTATATTCCCAGGCTTTTTCCACCGCAGAATAAGCAATGCGCGTTTCGCAATGAAGCGCTCTTCAAGCCAACAAAGAGTTCAGTCATATCGAGCGCTTTCTGTGTTTTTGTTTGTTTGTTTGTTTGTTTATTCTTCTTTGCACGGTTTGTATAAGTGAACCTTTACGAACTACACAGGGCCGTGTGTGGTGCAGATCTATTGGAGACTGTAACAATGTCGCTAGGTATTGATTGGAGGTGTGCTTAAGTGAAGCGGCCGTGTTTTATCTTGCCTATTTGCGGCATAGCAGCGTTAAAAAACAAACGGGGCAGTTTAGACGTTTGCTGCACATGCATCAGCGCTTTACGGCAGATTTTCTGGTCGAAACAGCGTATATACTTTTGGGGAATATAGCGGTATTATTTTTTCTGGCAGATTGCACATGGGCCGTTTATTGAAGACTTTGTAGGCGGATGTTGGCGGATTCGGAGTAAAATTTAGTGAGTGCTGATGTTGTAAAGGAATTTCGGGCTTGAGAATAAGGAGCACTGAGTCAGTAAGGGCCTTTTCTGACTGAACGCGTATCGAACAAACATTACTACACACAAAGCCCATTCCAGCATAATTTATGCTTTTAAAACATCCGAGGAATTCACGAGAAAAACCTGAAAGATAACCCTTACCGCTAATATTATATATATATATATATATATATATATATATATATATATATATATATATATATATATATATATATATATATATATATATATATATATATTTCAAATCTGCGCGCCGTTTTTATTTCTACTTCGTCCAAACCAAAATTCGTCATATTCTCAGATCTTAAAGACATTAATTTACTGTGTTTCGCAGCCTTGGCAAATTATTCTCTATTACAGATATTTCATCTAAGAGTGGATATTTATCACTTTACAAATACAAAAGTTAACGGATCCTATAGAGCGGACAGAATATCTGTCTATCCGAGCACAAAAAAAAAAAAAAAAAAGAGGAAGAACTATGGCAGTGCTGTAGTATTATCTCAACGCACAACGCTATAAACCAAGTAAACGAAGTGGTATAAACAGATCACAGATCAGGATGCCTGAAACAAGACAGACGCACTCGCGCGCTGCGACGTGCGAGGCTGCTTTTTCCGCGATGCGCGTAGCAGTAGCGGAGCAATAAAGGATCGGCCGAGAGAGGTCATACGTTATACTGAACACAAACAAACACACACACACAAAGAGCTACAGTGCCCGCCAATGGTCGGGCGATCGACGAACCGCGCGCCAATTTCCCGATGAGGACAGGTCGAACACCCACGCGTGCCGTGCGCGCCATTTTTATCCCGGCCGTATCCGTGTGTGACGCCTGTGCCGACCCCCCTCACGATTGGGCTGCCCGATGCGGCGCACGGTAAGCACTGCCTCGCGTGCCTGGCGTTCTGCGTTGGTTTCGCAAGCTGCTCGACGATAACTGCTGCTGTTGCTGCTGCTGCGGTCACGATTCCGATATCTGAGCGAGTGGAGGTGAGAGGAAATCAAATCTGGCAGCAAGGCGTATACGCGCCGCTTGCCTCCACGCGGTGTTGACATTCGAGCGCAGCCGAGCGTGCGTGCCCCGAAAACCGCGACATTCAGTCCGATGTGCGTAGCCGGGACGCAGGTTTGTGGGTGAGAGGGGAGAGGCTCTTCGTCTCTCTCTCTCTCTTGGATTTTTATTTCTTATTTATATGCACGTCTTCAGCAACGTCGTCAGTCAGAACGGTCCTTGTCTGCGCATGATGATTACGAACGAACTTGCGCGTTTGATATCTTCATTCGAACTGAATTCTTTTTTATGCTGTAGTTCGCTGCTTGAAGAATAACAGTGCGGATACATTGATTTCTGAAAGGCAAGGGTGAGTTTCTTTCCTGCGTTAGTCTTTTGTTTTTTTTTCTACAAATCAATACGCAATCTGAAAGGGCAGAGGGGAAACAACTTATTTTTCTGCTCGTGTCAATTTTCCTTTATGTCTTTTTTCCAAAAGCTAAAAATTCGGCAGGTGTTACGCTGTTGTCACTCAAGAAGGCGAAATCTCTGGCTGCGCTCATGTAAGAACGATGAGCCACAACGAGCAAGAACATGTTTTGCATTGAACATGTTTTGCCCTCCGAGCACCTCGTGCGAGCGTTTTTGTCTTTCAATGTCTTTTTCAAAGGTGTGGAAGACTTTACCGAAGTACCCACTACGCGTAAGAAGATACGTGCCCCTACGGAGCTGCGCACCTTGTTGATGCTGTGGCTGATGATGATGAGAATGCGGAATTATGGCTGAGCCCTTTGTAATGGGTGGAAAGCTTTAGACCGCTCACTTGCTACTCCATTCCCACATGGTGTAACTCTTGGTGCGATCGTACGCTTTTGCACGCCTATATTACGTCTGTTAACGTCACACGTTGGCCCGACATTAAAAAAAGATTTCCCGCTGGACGCGCAGGGAAATAAGTATCTGCCCACTGAAAAAGAGTTCTATATGACATCACCATGTTATTGGCTCTGCATAGTATTTAGAGGTCGCGCATGGCTGTACGTCATGCTGATTTGGATGCTTGACGAGCTATAGAATACTTTTGAGAGTCGCTCAATTCGTCTGTAGAATTGGAAAAAAAAATGCTAAGGGACGTACCCGATTAGGTGCCTCGAATGATATCTCTATTGTACATGAAACAATTGTAGAGAATGGTACTTTCTTATCACTGTTGAAAACTTAAGCACTGCCATAAAGCAAAACAAAAAAAAAAACAAAAAAAAAATCTAGCATGGCTTTGGGCAAGAACACGTGAATGCCACACAGAATGCTTGGGTTCGATCCCGGCTCGAACTTTGATTTTCATTTCATCTTTATTGAGGTTGGTCATGAGGATTGTTGTAGCGCGCGCCGCGTTTTCAAGGCGTCTGATGGGGCGCTTAGTGCTTTCGAGCATGCAGAGCATGCTTCTGCATGCACAGAGAGCCAAACTGTCCAAAAGCTTGCGTCTCTGTGCATGCGCAGGAGATGTCCTTCTTTTTCTTTTTTTTTTCTTTTTTTTTCTTTTTTTTTAGCAGACTTGTTATGGTCGAGGTTTGTCATGTGTCGCGGATAAACAGTTATCATCATCATGAACCGGCATGCGCTCAATGACCGCCCGAGCATTTTGTGCAGCTGGTTAACAAGACAGTATACTACTAGCGCGAGAACACACGGACAAGAAAGAGGACGACACACTGCGCTGTCTTACAACATAGTTTTATTGCTGCAGCCGTAACATGCCATGTGGTTAGCAAGAGAAGCTGAAACGTGCCCAGCGGCTCTGCTGTGATCCAGCCTTGCGCGACTTAGTGCAGGCTGCGCTAATTTTCTCTCTATGTTTCCTTGGTAGTTATTAAACAGTTTGTGTTTTGGAGCTTCACTGTCTTCTTTTTTCTTTTCCCTCTTCGCAAAATGTATTTCGCGCCACAATCAAGTGTACTTAAGAAATCTAAGCACCAAATTGGCCGAGAAGTTCTTTCGTTAAATTGCTGGTTGCCACTCATGTTTGCGTCAGCAGTGACGTGAATTTAACGTCATGCAGATGGAAAATAAACATAACGGAATAATTTTACGTTATGGGGGCCCATTGATTCCTTTCCATCAAGATAAAAAAAATTGGGGCAGCTCCGCACCAGTGATGCGAAGACTGAGGTATATCCAGCAAAGCTAGCTTGCACTATTGGTGCACGGATGGAAGCAACAGCGAGGCGGGTGCCCGGACACCCGAGGAAGAAGCTGCAAGCCCGTGTCCCTCCCTCGCTTAAACGAAATGGGTTTGGCGGGATGATGTGACGTGACTAGTCTTACGTGATTTTGGCGGGGACATGTCGTGCGACTAATGTTACGTCATTTTACGTCACGTGAATAGCGTTACGTGACATTGTCGGGACCATGTCACGTGATTAGCGATATGTGATTGTACGTCACGTGACTACTGTTACGTGGTTACGGCGGGAACATGTCAGGTGAGTAGTGTTACGTGATTTCGGCGGGAAAATGTCAGGTGACTAGTGTTACGTAGCTTTAGTGGGAACAAGTCACGTGACTGGTGTTACGTGATTTTGGCGTGGACACGTCAGGGGACGAGTGTTACGGGATTTTGACGGGAACATGTCAAGTGACTAGCGACACGTGATTTTGGTGGAAACATGTCACGTGACTAGTGTTACGTGATTTTACGCGACATTCCCCTCCTCTTTATTTTCCTTCTTTGTCTCTCTCTCTCTCTCTCTAGTTGACGCTTCCTCTTTCTTCCTACCTCTTTATCTCTCTCTTTCTTTCTCTGAAAAAAATCCGTAAACAGGGCTTGTGTGCTCGAGCCGACGTTTCGACAAATGGGACTCGTCTTCTTCAAGGCTAGAACTGATTTCCTTAGCGCTAGCGTGTATATACTTCGCACCCTTTCCTCCAATCCAAACAAAGGAGGTGGAGAGAGCAACACAACCCCTGTTTACGGATTTTTTTTTCCTCGCATGCTTCCATCTTCCCCTTCCTGCCATTTTTGTCTTTCTTTCTATCTTTTTATCTCTCTCCTTTCTTTCTCTGTAAATCTGTTTTTTTTCTTTCTTTCTGTCTTTTTCTTTCTCTCCCTTTAATTTCTGTCCCTCTCTCTGATTCATTGCATCCCATGCTGGAGAAATAGCCGCAGCGGGAGAGCGCGCGCTGCGCGCACGTGTTAAGGCCTGACCACACGCGCCTGCGCGTGGCGTGTAGACTCAGCGCAGCGCCCTCTCCGTATGAAGGGAGAGGGCGAGTGGCTACAAAAAGCTGCGTGCCCTCTCTCTCCATAGGGAGAGGGCGCGGCGCCGAGTCTAGAAGCCACGCGCTGACGCGCTGGAACGCGTACGTGTGGTCAGGCCTTTAGAGAAGATGAAGAAGACGAAGAGAGAGCGCGCCGTCATGATGAGGATATATGTATTGCAACAGCAGACGGACTACGGCCAGCTACCACGGCTTCGCTGTTAAAACGAGCCAAAGGGCATTCAAAAGTCTGGAAGCAGAAAACATGCGCCAAGTACGTTTACATTTGTAAGGGCCGTCCAGGCTGGCCATTGGTCGGCCAGGTTCGTCCATAATGTTTTCATTACCAGGATTTGTGCGCATATGAGTGTTTTCAATAAAAAAAAAAAGCCTTTACGCAAAAATTAATGGTAAGAAAAAACTTCAGCCAATCCTGGTGCATCGAAAGTGGCCGCTCATGCGCAACAAGCACATGAGCCCATACGAATGGAAAGCTTTGTGAATTCGACCGTATTCGTAGAAAGCTCATATGCTAGAATTGTAAGTGAAAAATTTAGCCCATTCTGACGCAGGGCAGATAACGAGCAAAAGCGGCCGGCCAACGGAAAATGGCCCTTACGAACGGAAAATTCTCTGAATTCTGTCCCTGCCACGGATGCAGCGACATCTTTTGGAATTTCAGTCGCGAGGGGTGCGTACAACAGATTGCTGAAACGTCGAAGTGCGTGCAATCGACTGCCCCTTGACGTCTGGGTGGCCATACGGTGCGTGAGGTATAGACAAACATGTGTGGTAAGAGGGCTGCCCGGTTGTAAATAATGAAATAAAAAGTTTTCGCCCAGCACTTCTATATCATGGGTATAGGCAAAGACAGTAGAGAAAGCGCGTATTTTCTTGTTTCAAAAGTGCAATGACGTGTAGTTAGGTACAAATAAACGATTGCAGGAATCGTCCTTCCTTTCACACACATGATATCTTTACGGGAAATCAGGTCTGTGTCCAGAGATCTTCTGTTTCGGTCTGGTAGTGTGGTCACTGCTATCATCTGTGTCGGCCATGTCCCATGCATGTGGTGGAATGCCAGTGAAGCATCCGCTTCGTCGATAGGTAGGCAAGATTGGGTCGCTCATAAGGATGTGTGCCCAGAACCTCAACCTAATATGTTATGAGGGAATGGGTTTATTTACAGATGCAAGATGATAACGTTAGCGCGAGCGATTGATGGATGCAAGGCGGGCAATGGTGGAGCTCACGCGCCCGTTGTTCACCTTCTTCATTCCCACAAGCATACCTAGCACAGCAGGGCGGCAACACGAATACGATGCAATTGAGGAGTGTGCTTGATTGGGCTGGTTGGTGCATAATAGATGAAGAATAAAACAGCACTTAGGACGGGACGACATGAACCGGCACCGTGTCTGTGTCTTCATCTCCTGCCGTCTTAAGCGCTGTTTTATTTTTCATCTAGGATGCAATTGAACGACACTGCCTCTTTCAAAATCTTTCAGATTTCGCTCAATTGCATCACAGGCGTTTGTCGATCACACATTTGTCTCGCGTATACTCGGTCACGCTAAATTATAGAGCACATTTGTTTTTCTACGTGTACGTACAGTTCTCGGTGATATGACTTGTATTAACGCGAAAGGACTTCTCTTATAATTGCGTTGAGATGAGATGGCAGACAATTCAAATTCTGAACATTTCATTAGCGAAGGCGACGGGGCAATGGAAGAAGAGCAGCGTGAATAGAACAAGATCAGCAATCCGAACCCGTGTTCCCTTGAAAGTAGAAACGCGCGCGCGTGTGTGTGTCCGGAGGAGGAGGGGGGGGGGGGTTGTTCACATTAGCAATAAATGATCCTAACGGCCATTGATCTTCCGCAGTCAATGACATGGGCAATCTTGAGCGGGTGAAAGCGCACCAAGCGCTGTTTACGCAGCGGCTTGATCTATTTACGGCATCACGAGGGGAATTTATTTACAACAGGGTGGAAGCGTCTATCAGCCGCGAAGGGGAATCATTGAGCTGAAGAAGGGCGACAGCCGTAAGAAAATCCAATCGTCGCTCCTATTGAACCACCATGCTGGGTGTTGACGTCAGTCTCCCGGTGCTGGGATGGATATACGACCGTGGACAGCGGGCAATGGCATACAGCATTGGCTTAACGGCTGTGATAACCACGTCAATTTTCCGGCTGTTGTCTTAGTAACGCACTACCGCGAAGACGTTTAGTGGTTAGTGGAAGTCAGGCGGCCCATATTCGCCTAGTCTGTATTGACAACTTTTCTTCGCTTAAGGAGTCCACGAGTCCACTCTTCTTCTTCTTTTCCTGTTTCCTTCTGCATTTTTTTTCTTTGGTTACAAGCTACGCGCTACATCGCCGAAATGAATGTCTCGAGCACTTGAGCAAAATGGAGCTGTCAACTTACCTGCCACCGTCTTGACGACGTGTACCTTTGTCACCACGAAAGGCAAATAGGTTCTATCAGCGCCGCCGCCAATTGGTCGAAACCCAATTACCGGAATGGCATGCGGCTCTTCGGAAAGCTGGCGGTAATAAAGTGACTGTTCGTGACTGCTGTACGCTGCAGTCAAACGGATCTGGGCGGTTAGAGTGGATAATGTCTGTAGGACGTAAAAAGGCAATAAAAAAATACCGCTTCATAAGCAAATACGTGCCCTCGGAAAAGAAATTGGTCCATATATAGCCGGGCTTAAACAATGGTCCGAGTCGGAATACCAGGAAAAGCAGTACTCAGTATATATTGGAAGTGGATTACTGGACTGTTGCGCAAACTGGATGCGGCGCCAGTTGCGCAGTAGCAAGATGAGCTTATATATATACACCAAATCGGAATAAAGCTAGACAATGCAGCAAAAAAAAAAAAAAGCATCAGCTGCAGGCTTCAGGTGCAACAACTATCAAACAAACTTCGAAACCAACAAGACAAAAAAAAAAAAGAACTTCTTCCAGCAACTTAATCGACGAAGCACTAAAACTCGTTGCCCGCAAATTTCCCGCGTTTTCACGAGACGTCGAGCGCCGAATCCTGACAGGCCCGAAGCAACAGGAACGAAAAGCGGCCGACTGTCGAAGGCATAAAAGAGGCCGTGAAATGTTCGAGTGAATGCCTCGCGCGGAGGCTTGATAAATCAATTTTACGAGCACGCAGCTCGAGAGTGCGGCTTCAAAAAAATTTTTGCGCTCTTGCCATAACTTATGCTTATTCCCCATCAGTGGATTCACCCCAGTCGCGGCGCAGAGCACGTTGTCTTCGCCTCCTTGCACGTGATAGACATTACTCGTGCCACCCCTTTGCAATGGGCTTTATATATATATATATATATATATATATATATATATATATATATATATATATATATATATATATATATATATATATATATATATATATATATATATATATATATATATATATATATATATTTTTTTTTTTCCCTGATGAAGGCCGGGCCCCGGCTGAAACGTTGGAAAAATAAACGAAGTTTTCGTTTTGCACGTCCTCTACTTCGAAGTATTATATATATATATATATATATATATATATATATATATATATATATATATATATATATATATATATATATATATGTGCACCTAAAGAGGATGATCGCATATTCAAACCATGCTGTCGACATACACATCAAGAGTATACAGACAGAGGCTACAGCCGCAGTACCTGCAAAAGCGGCCATTTCCTGCCAGATTTACGGTCGTTGCTCGCTGTAGCTTGCTGAATGAAAAATGGTACCGTTCCCTCATTATCTCCATTCTTTACCGTATGCGTGTTCAGCCGGCTGAGAATCGGCTGTTTCTAGTCGTTTTAATGCACCAGATATATTTACCTTTCTCTTCTACTTTTTTTTTGTGCATTTTTAATCGTCCATTGCCGGTTTCTTTTTTTTTTTTCAGTATTCTATTTCGACTGCTCCGGTGAAAGCACTAACAGCTGAGGTGGCCACACGCACTAGCCCACACAGGGACGTGCCTCGCGTGTTCTAAGAAAAATAGAACAGAAAAATGGTTCACCGCGCAACATTCTGCAGTGCAGAACCTACAGTGAGCCAGATAGTGAGAACAATGCAGCGATAAAGACCTAATGAATAACACACAGCCCGCCGCTTTTATTACATAAGCAGCAAATGCAGTGTTTGGAAGCGACTGCGCTCCCCCCATTTATAATTTTTTTTTTCCGTTCTTGACTTTTCTTTCTGATCACGCCATATAAATTTCGTTTTAACTGCTTGGACACGGAGCGGGGGAAAAAAAAAGAGTTTTTTTTATCACAGATTTAGCAAGCTTTACACGGTGCCAGGGTACGAAATGCGCGGTTTTATTTGTTCGTTCTTGTATACTTCTTTTACATTCATGGAGAAACTGCAGGATGCATTGGTCTGCCGTGCTCGCACGTATACGTACGTACATGTGCCGTTATATAGTACAAACTGTTCCTGCGTGCACGTATTGCCCATGAAACACGGGGGGAACATAAAGCCGATTGATGTATGCCCCTTTCCTTCAGCCTGGTGGAGCCGCTCATACACACACACACACACACACACACACACACACACACACACACACACACACACACACACGCACACAAAAAAAAAGAAGACGAAGACGAAGACAAAGAAAAACGTCTGCCTAACAGCCCACCAGATGTATAAAAAATGTGTATCTGACTCATGCAAAGTAACAAGAACGAGAAATCAGATAACTTTGTACCCAGTGCGCATGGCCAAACTAATGTCCTTTGAAGTATGAGCCCTCCCTCCTTTACGCTGAAGGAGCCCTTACAAAAAGTAGATCGTCGCTGACACGCGGTATACGGCCTCCTTTCAGTAAGCCATGCAGCAAAGAACACGACTCATATTCTTTGTGATTCAACGTGAAGGCGTTTTAACGTGAAAGCGTTTCTTGGCTTATTCGTCGAAAGCGTGGGTCCAGCTGTCGTCTGCAATAGCTGTTCTTCAAAAAGCGTGTCCGGAAAGTACGTGACCTTGCTTACCGGAATTGATGCCGGCGCCAACTACTACCGCAGCAACCATTGAGCTTACTACATTATTTACGAGAGGGAACTGCGGTGTTGCGATCGTACAGTCACCATGGGAATGCTGGATACTGCATGAATTTTCCTACTCTTTCTACCTGTGGCTTCGAACGCACTTGTGGCTTGTTTGTTGTTGTGTCGAGGCTTTTGTTACCGGATAAAAGAGTGGTTTGTTGCGAACCTTGTAAGCTCATTTGAATTGGTCAGCCTATATGCGTCAAAGTGGGGAAGCGGGACTGCTGAACTTTAGCTGAATTTCATCTCGCCACAAAGCGGCTGCAGGTCACACGGAGCCGAAAGAACGAATCTTAGGCAAATCCATGTAATGCCCATAGTTATCATGCTGGCTGAAGCTCCATGCGTCCCCGCTCCCATAGACACCAGCCCCAGATTTCCCCCTAATGTACTAATATGACACTATGGCAGCAGCCACCTGCAGCCGCTGCTGCTTATGAGAGGTGAATTCCCATGGCAGAAGCGGAAGTACCTGATAGAAGGGGAGGAGGAAGGACGTAAGAATAGTCGGCGCGTCACGTAAGCACGCCGGCGTCTGGAATACGTGACCACCGACGTAGCACCTACAAAAGGGAGCGAGCCCTTGTCCGCCGTATCAGTTGGCCTTCAACACAACTCGGCAACAACACTTTGCAGTCAACCCTCGGTAACAACAACCAAGCCAGAATAAACGCTTTCTCATCTCAAAAGAATATGCTCAAGGATCACGTGCGACATTTTTTTTTCAAGCGAATCTTGTTATGAGTTACAGGTTTCGCTGGCGGCGTTGACGCACGCGAGAAACCCGGCGCCGGCGAGCGCACCGACATGCGGCCCTCGAAGGTGCGCTGGAAACATTCGTATTTGTTCGCGCCATTTTCCTGTCATCGATGCTCTCTAGATCGTGGACTTTTCCGCGTGCAGCCATTTCTCGTATGGCAATCTGATCTTTTGTCGAGGTTACTCAGGTGACCAGTCATTTCACGTTGTCACATTTCACTGTTGCCTGGATAGGAACGCGTGACCGTCGTTCTTGCCAGTAGCAACTGAAGTGTTGCCCTGGCTCAGCACGTGGATGAAGGTCCAACATCGGGGAAGGAAAAGCTAGGAGGGAGCATTGCGCAATGCGAAAGAAAGAAAGAAAGAAAGAAAGAAAGAAAGAAAGAAAGAAAGAAAGAAAGAAAGAAAGAAAGAAAGAAAGAAAGAAAGAAAGAAAGAAAGAAAAGTAGTAGGTCAGACACGCACACGGCATGCCTTCGCAGCCCCAAGTGTTACCCATAGGGGAAGGGCTCCTGAATTTTCAAAAGTACGCTACGTGCTCAATGCAATGTAAAAATAAATGAAAACACATGCGTAATGTACATCGTGTCACATGACTATAGCCAGTTGAGCGTTCGGTTACGTTCCTCATCACTCGTATTTTACTTCTTGCGGGAATGCTGCTCATACTGCACTTTTAAAGCGCGTCCCACAGACGCCAACGGCGCGCAGTCCCCTTTGCTCCAAAGTCGCAGTCGGTTCGGCAGCGGTGCGAGTGCCGCGTTCTGCCCAGCTGGCTCTGCCTCCCGGTACACCGCATTGAGCATTGTGGGAGCGGCTCCATAGTGTTCTGGCTCCGTAGTAGCGTGCAAGTTGTTTGATTGTACAGTGCAATGTAAACAGCAAACCCCCCCCCCCCCCCCCCCCGCAAAAAAAAAAAAAAGAAAGAAAGAAAGAAAAAAGAATAACAATAAACTTGCGCAGAAACCACCGAGGCTGATTGTCGGTGCATGCGAATAGCCGTACTCTTTAAGAAGGGTGTTCTCTATGTTAATGGTAATTTCGGAGGGTTTTACGTGCCAAAACCACAACATGATTAGATGCGCCGTAGTGGAGGGCTGCGGAAATTACGACCCCTTGGGGGTCATTAAAGATACAGTTAAGAGAAATGTTTTTCTCATATTAGTAAATTACTCTTACATAATACCAAAATCACCGCACTTGTCCCGAGAAAACGCTTGATAAGCGAGAAAACGCGCAAAAAGATAATGCGGTGATCACGCCACCTTGAAATTTCTGCACCAAACGCCGTGGCGTCATAGATTTTGACGGCGTCTACAAGGCCCTACGTAGTTTCTAATCGGTAAAAATGAAAAGCATTGTCCTCTTAGGGGCCCATAGACTTGACATACCAAGTATCAGGGAATTTCGTTGAGCTAACATCACCAAACTATGAAAAATACATTTTGAAATGCGTGACGTCACGCGCGGAGATGTCGGCGCGAAATTTAAAAATGATATTTTGACCTGAATTTTCGCTGGTATTAATAAACTTATGATGGTGAAACTAAAAACATTAAAGTTCTCAGAGTACATCTTATGAGTATAAACCAATTAATTGTTTCACTATCGTGTCCCTTTAACGTGCGCCTAAATCTAAGACCTAAATCTAAGTACACGGGGTTCGCTATGCTAAATGAATCACTCGCATTACGGTGTGTATTGGTTGCAGTGAAAATACATAGATAGCGCTTGTTGGTTTATTCTCCCATTCTGATGAGAATAGAGCCCATTCAGAAGCAGATCTGTCGCAGTAGTATAGACAGATATCATGTGTCTCCAACAGTTGTAACAGCTTGCGTTCGGCGATGAACGCGTCCCGAAATATGCGTAAGCTTGTTAAAAGTCAGTTTGTGCAACTACCCAATAAATAAATGTCATACTGACACCGAGATTGACTTGTCATGCCACTGGCCCCAGGATTGGCATAATGAATACAATGGGACGATCTTGGAGGTAGTATAATACCGAATTGACATTCATATTGAACAGCGCAAAAAACAAGACACAGAGAAGAGACTGCACGACACGAGCGCTGAGCGCAATGAGGGCAGCGCTCGTGTCGTGCAGTCTCTTCTCTGTGTCTTGTTTTTTGCGCTGTTCAATATGAATCCCAACCAACTAGCCCAACTCTCCCTTTTGCTGCACCGAATTGACACTTCACTGGTGAGGCTGACCAGTGAAGTGTCACTGGTCAGCGCACCGAACTGTCCCTGGCAAGCGCACCGAACCGGAAATTCTGGAAACGAAGGCAAAGAGGTTTGGTTATCATGCAAATTGTGCTATTTATGATACATATTTCTCGTACTCAGGCTATTCATGTACCATTTCTTGTTTTACGCTGTAGATGAGCGGAGAAAAGGACCAGCAATGAGGGCATTTCGGCGCGGCCGTGCTTCGTCATGAACCGCTTACAGCTGGCCCATGACGATGATAACGCCAGACCGCCGCACCTTCGTAAGCTGTCTACACACGAATAAAATGATGTCAACTAACACGCCGGACTTCACTTGGCGTAAACTGCTTATCCACCGCTCTATATAGCTCGTCAAGGAAGTGCAGCTGGGTCGAGAAACAAAAAAAAAAACCTCTTCCCGGTTAGCAATTAGTTCGAACCACAAACAAAGCAACAGTTCGTTGTGTGACGTTACAAAGCTAAGATATAAGTAAGCCCGCGGTCTTCTTCACTGTATGCACGTCAGCTGCCGCTACACTCCCACGACATACGCCTTCGTTTCGCTCTTGGATGCCTTGATGCCCGTGCGCTCCGCAAGCGGGGCGCGCGCATCGAGACACTCCGCGCGCATCGAGACACTCCGCGGGCATCGAGACACTCCGCGCATCGAGAAACTCCATTTCGCTCGGCGCAGCCGCGCCGCCGCTGCTGTACCACATCCTCTCACAGTGCAAATAAATGAGTGCGAAAGAATACGAGAGTGACAGAGCCCGCCTTAGGCGGTGATGGCTTGATAGCCAGCTGTTGCTGTTATATGCTTGATAATTTCGCCTGTAGAAGAGGGGAGAAGTACCCGTGCGCTAAGCTAAATCTGTCGGCGCTTCCGCATGGCGCCTGCATCAGCGCTACTGCTAAGAAGATTACAAAGGCTTATCCTCTGCGCGTCCTCTCTCTGTGCGCGGCTTTTGAGAGACGACTTTCCGAGCGCTGGCCCCGTTCGAGCGTTCTTGTTCTGTACACGTGGGCCGTCTTTCTAACACCCCGGAGGATCCGTCGTCTATTGAAGTGAGTCGAGTTACGCTACAGTTAAGACCAGATCAGTTAACTAAGATCAACGAGGTAGGAGGCAGAGCGCAGGAGGCACGCTTGCGGTTGGGCCATTCATTTTTTAGCGCCAGTGCGTTGCACAAGAAAGAGTAGGACACAGAGAAAAAAGGTTCAGGCCCGTAAACACTTCAGAAACACGAAGTCGTGCCTTTAAGAACTGGCTGGTTCTTACTGTTAGCGCCTTGATAGCCGTCTGTTGCGATGGTTTGTTGCGAAGGCAGCCTTCCAATTATATTTTTATTCTCACGAGCGCCGAGTGACCCCGTTGACCCTTTTCCAAGAACATCCGGTCGAGCATGCACTTACTTACAGTTTGCCGAATATCCAGACAAAGTCTTCTAAAAAATAAAACTGGTACAGAATCTCTGGATCTGGTTCAAGTAAAAAGTTATTTTGGACACATGTTATCGGAGCGTAAGGTTACTTAAGATAACGGCCAATCAACTGTCAGGATAAGTAATGAAATTTATTTGAATGAGTTCACTGAAAGAGCGGGCGGTTTTCTGAGGAGCATCTGGGATCCTTGCGACACCTGGCGGAGCAGGTCTGAACCGCGCGCTTCTTTCTACGTGGCCTCTGTGATCCGCCCGGGCAATGCGACGAAAGACGACGTTAACCCAAGGAATACACCAATGCACAGGAACGCCGAGGTGCTAGTGCCACTACCACACATCTAAGTCAAGGCTTGGGGTCGCCTCCGTTTCTTCTGTTCGGTTTGGGTTTCCTTGAAGTCATAGTCATGGAACATTGCGTTGCCGTCCGTAAGAACATCTGAAGTTGGAGATCTGAGAAATTATTCACAGTTTGGTCGGAGAAGGGGAACCACATCACACTGCAATGGCGTCCAAATCACTGCGGCGCCTTGCTTAACGTAGACACCGATGACGCTACACATTGAGTTTTGGAGAAAACACAAAGAAATTATTGTCGTTGTCAAGGTAACACGCCTCAGAAAACGTTAATGCTTACACGAAGCGTCAGCTTATCCTTGTAAAACATCCCAAAATTTCAAAGCCACCGACTGTACTACTTACTCTTTATTCCGCCTTCGCATCGCATCTTGATTTTTCCTACACGAGCTAAAGTTTTGTCTGTTGGCTTTAGCCTAAATTGGTCTATAACGGGACCCTACAAAGCTTTTTTAAGTTATCGTAGAATGACCTTACTTTCGGGCTCTGTTGTCTCACGATTCTTCCGCCACAAAAAAAAAAAAAAAAAAAAAAAAAAAAAAAAAAAAAAAAAAAAAAAGCATTTCGAAATTGTCAAGTACAACAGCAGTGATCGCACGAGGCGATCGTTTTCTCTCCTTTCATTGCCACGATTTGGCTGGAAGCTACACAAGGGTAAAGGTGAGGGGAAGGGGAGAGATGGCAAGGGGACGATGCGCCACTCGAAAGTTACGTCGCCGTTCTTCAAAACTTTGAACATTTTCTCTTCTATTTTCGAACATATTGGGAGCTACTTTTGGTTCAGACGGGCGCGGCACCGGCACGTGGACTCCAAGGTCGTCCGCCGGTACGCGCCGCTCATACGTGCCAGGCCCGCTTGCTCTGTATTTAGTGACGATAATGGAAAAAAACACAGCAAGCGATGGGTTGCCGTTTTAGGTATAAGAACTGTAAATTTTTTTGCAGTATTATTTCGCTCGCATGCTCACGAGAGCTTTGACTATTCCGCAACGTTTTCTGACTGTTAGAAAGCGTTACAAGGGCCCTTTAAGGAGTCTTCTTGCTTTTCGCTTTAGGATGTTATATGTAGTATGTGTCACGTCAGCCAGCACATTCACTGGTTGGCCGTCTAAGACAGCCGACATACGACACCTTTGTAAGAAGCAGGGCATGTTGATCGGGGCTTTAAGAAGTGGGTATGCACTCTTGCGGTGCTGGCATATGAAGACAAGCATATTCGAGGGCAGTATTGTAAATTTTGTGACTGTGTTCTAATGTAATCAGGTACTTCTTCTGTAGTTGCCAAATTCGCCACCAATCCCTGCGTGGGGCGCACTAAGGGGGGCCCATTAAAAGTTGGACACCTCTACGTGCGAATCACAGGTGGCCCTTCGTCTGGGTAAGATACAAGAAAATAATAGAGAGACTGATATGGGAGCAGAAAATCTGCTTTCGAAACCATGGGAAGTTAAAGAGGGTCGGGAGAAAGAGGGAACAGATGAGAAAAGGTCTAGGCAGGGAGATAAACTAGGCACACGTTCGGTTTGCTACCTTATACAGGAATCAGGGAGCTAAGTGATAAAGAGAAGGAAAGAAAGTTGAGTGACTGGATGTTTATCGACGAGGCACTGCTGCTGCAATGAGAGCAATGCTTGGAGCCAGGCTTAGCTAAAGTCATCAAAGATGGCGCCAGAAGCGTTGTTTCGTGCTTACTCCTATAGAAAACAAACTGAAACGCGTCCTCACAACCGAAATGAACTTTCAGGAAAGAAATATTTACACAAGCAGAGTTCAAACGAACGTCAGCAACAGCAGCACTTTCAATGCATAAATAAAAAAACTTTTCTCATTTGGCACGAACGCTGAAGCTTGGCGCGAAATGACGTTTTCCACAACGATTTCGCAACACCACATGAAGCATCAGCCGCAGAAATATTCTAGTCGCAATGGCAGAACGTGCACAAACAATGTTGCATGGCCTGCCTCATTCTTCAAAATGTTTTGGTGTTTCAGTTAACATTTTAATTCACACTCATTATAAATTGAAAGAGGAAGGAATGTAAAAAAATGAAAATTAAAATAAATAAAATTGCTCATTCATAAAAAGTACGTATATCATTTTGGTATTTGTAATAGCATACAGGCACAAATATATACTCTCGTGCTAGTTGGGTCGATTGTCTGATGCCGAGTTCTTTTTTGCGTACAGCACTAAGAATGGCGGTGTCCATCAGACGCAAATCAAAAGGAATAGACCTCAAGTTTGTAGTATAGCAGCGAGTTTATTTGAGCTGGTTGGTACATCTTGTTAAACAGCGCAGTATTCAACCGCACGAACGCATGCAGGACAAAGAGCCACAGGACAGAGCACTTTATCCCGTGCTTATTTCTTTTGTCTTCTGCTGGTACTCTTTGGTCTTCTGCTGTCTGATAACCCTTTTATGCCTGAATTATGAAACCACCCAAGAAAAAAATCGCTTTTCATTTTTCAACTTTGAATAGAAACATTTACTTAATTCCGCATTTAAATTATCTAAAATGCAACCGTAATTTATACTTTTAGGTATGTCGCGAATTAGCGACAACCGGCACTTAAGACAGTATGTAGCTCAATACAGAGATGTGTTCAAAGCCGAACCTTGAAAAGACGATCCTTGTGTGGATCATTGGGCGACAGCTTGTTGTCATTGTTGTTGAAATGCGAGTTTGACTTGATTGCTTCCAGAACGACCACGTGATATCGCGTCGGCCATCGTGGGGATCCCAGACTCCGACGCCCAATATAGCCGACTTCTTGGGAGTCGACAGAGTGACATGAATGTGACGGTGCCGAGAAATTGATCTAGCTCATCACGAGCCAGAGCCAGTGCCTTTGTTAGGATTTTTCTGTGTCGCAAAAAAAAATTGCTGTGCTCAACAATGGGATCCATGAAGGCTTCATAAAAAAATTCCTTGAAATATTCAATAGGACCTCGGACAGTGTCACACTCAGGAAGAGCGGCTTTCCAGTGTGGCATTTCCCGCTGTTCGTGACAGTCTCTCTCTCTCTTTTTTTTTCCACCGCACTGCACGTATTAGCTTGCTTGCTTGCTTGTTCCTAGTGACCTGGCGCCTACCCACTACGGGGGATTGGCCATGAAGCCGGCGGGTAATATAAGGGGAAATACTTAATTTTGAAAAGGGATGTGAAATAAATCAATCGCCACAGGGATAAACAAAAATTTTAAGAATGACAGGTCTATATAGAATAATACAATAATATGGAAACCAATGAGGTAATGAAAGGAATTTTGAAGTACAAAAACGTGATAAGGAATAATGTTAACAGGGAATTCTTTTTGTGTCAACTAGAAATTCACATATGGCTAAGCAGACGTTCCCTGTTGCTGAATCCCAGAGAAGACGCCCCAAGGGAAAGACGATTTTGAGGATTCAGAGTGATTTTTAAGTTTCTGAATAGCTTTTCGAAATGCTTTTTTCTATGGCGAGTAAAACGACGGCATGTAAGCAAAAAATGATCAATGTTTTCGGACTCTTGGCAGTAATAGCACATAGGAGATAGCACCAGACCAGACCTGTATAAATAGAAATTCAGAGGGGGTATACGGCATCGAAATTTTGTAATAGCCACTTCCAGTTTTCGAGTGGGGCACCATTTGTTATTCCAGGCAAAAGAGAGATGGCCATAATCTGGGACGGGTAATTTCATATTCCTGGCATCTTGAAGTAGAGAATACTTTCGGTATCTAGATTCCGTAATAAAAGCTGTGTCAGGCACAATCGACATTTCTGGGCCACCTAGGGACCACCGCGCGAGCGTATCAGCCATCTCATTTAAAATTATTCCACGATGGCCTGGTACCCATACTAACCACACGGTACGCAAATTTTGGGGGGATTAATGATGTGAAATCATTCAATAGAGAAGACTCGGAAGAAGAAGGTGAAGAGAGAGATGTACATGCTGTCAGTGAATCAGTTCGCTATAACAACTTCCAAATCATTTTCTGAAAGTTTTCTAAGGGCTAATATAATTGCTAGGAGCTCTACAGGCATTTGGTTCATCTACCGCATCTTCGTCTTCATCCTCACTACTTGATGAAGGCACTTGTGCTTGCACTTTAGGATCAGGATCGAAATCGTCGTCCTCGCTATCACTGAGACAGCTATCGCCACTTTTATCTTCAGGTGGCAAGCGCGTGCAAAGCCCCATTTTTCCATGAAATGAGTGGACGTCCATCATCTATCAATAAATAAAAACGGACTTGTCATACCGGCAGTCACCACTGACTGACTCACATGCCGGATGTCGCGAATTCGTGACATACCCCAAACGCCAGGATCATGCAACAAAAAGTTACTTCAAAACAACGTAACATGTCGTGTGCAACCTCTTGGATGCGTGCACACACACACAATAAAAAATTTATAGAAGATTGAACATACGCCCTCAGGCGAAAAAGAACGAAGAGGTGGCGGTATTGCACGTGCTTCGCGTTTTCCGCCATCAGCTATTGATTGATTGATTGAAAACTTTATTTGACTATGTACAATGTGCTCTCGCTTGTTGGCTTCAGCGCCATGGTATAAAAAAGAGAAAAAAAAAAGCAAAAAGGGATAACAGGTGATCTTCTCAAGCTGCTGAGCTTGTTATTGCTCGGCAGGGGATGGCTGTCGTGCGCAAGGCATTGCACCATATATTCCGCCTGGCTCTGATGATGGGATCTTCGAGTATCCAGAGAGAAGTTTCCTCCATGTCTTGCTGTAGGTGGGGCAGCGTACGTTGGGCTTTTTTCATAAAAGCAGCTCGGCTTGATTCGTGAACTGGGCATTCCCAGAGGATATGCTCCAACACTTGGTTCTAACTTAGAATACCTTACACGAGATGGCGCTAGATGTCTCGTGCTGAAAGCTACGTTCCCCACGAATACGTGACAGCTGGTATTGAAGGCAGCGCTCGTTTAGTGACTTGCTTGGTCGACATTTTGTCGGTATGTCGTGAATTCGCGACACTCGGCAGTAAAGGGATAATTAGCAGCTTCATTGACAGAAGTCTTTTGTTGTTAGTTTTCCCCGTTTTGATGCCATGTAACACCATTTAACATTTACGTTCTGATATATTACGCGAGCTCGGAAGCTTCCTTGCGGAAAAAAAGCGTGAGGGCTGTAGTGTTGCGATTCCTTCCAAATAAATTATCAGGTTGTTTTTTACGCCGAATTTCTGCGCATCGGAAGAAAATACCGTATTAACTGTCTATAGCATGGTTTAATGGAGTGCGCGAAACAGGATTTCGGGCGATACCACTTCTGTATAAACTATGCTGATGGCCGTGCCAACAGCATTTTGCACACCTCCAACCCCTGAACGGGTTTGTTTAACCGCGCTGCTTAAAAAAGAGCGAGCAGTTTCTCCCTCGTAAAAAACAACCTGATAACTTAATTTGGAAGGAATCGCAACACTACAGCCCTCACGCTTTTTTCCGCAAGGAAGCTTCCGAGCTCGCGTAATATATCAGAACGTAAATGCAAGACCTTTCGTAAACTGTTAGCGTATGGCACGTCAAAGAAAGTAATGTGATAGTTTAGAAAAAGTCAGCAACAACGCGCCCGCATGGTGTAACTAGCCTTCAAGTTCGCCGTTCACAGTCACGAAACTACCGCAAAGCCTTCGATCAGTAAAGCAATATCTAATTGCCGCGGCATAAGGCAACAGATGCCTTGCGGCCTTGCCGCGTACTAATAACGGCCGGATGAAGCGCTTATAGTGACCCCACTGAAGGACACGAGTTTCGCAAACTAACGGCGTCGTCAACCAGGCGAACAACATGCACGGAAACTGTTGGCTCAAGAACAAGAAGAAGGCATGTGGACGGCCACAGGCGCGCTGTCGGGCTGCCGTGACTGCCCTGCTCACAGGCGACACGTGTCAAGCAGCACGCGCGGAGCTACCGAAAAGAACGCGGCGTGCGGCGTTACCCAACGCAAGTGCATTCAGCGATCCTCTTACGGGGAACCATGGCGTGTGCATGGCGCCCTTAATTAAAATACTTGCGCTTTTTCAAGTGCCCTCTTCCCGTGAACGGGAGCCTGCTACCCGCTTCCGAGAACAAGAAAGCGTTGCTTTGTATATTTCCAAGCAGTGACGCGAAGGTTGATACCGTTCCCGATCGTTGTCGTTTCGCATCGTGAGCAGATCACTTTCGTTACAGCCCTGTCTTGTCGACGCTAAAGTAAGGCGGCCTTACATGGGAAAGTGATCGCTTGATCAATGCTAATTCCACACATTACTATATACCTGGATGGACTGATAACTTTCCACCTACAGCTAGTTAAACCTCTGGGGATTTACCTGCCAGATTCCACGTGCGAGAAGATTACGATAGTCCGATAAGGCGCAGTTAAGAACTCTGAATTAACTTTGACCAACTGGTGTTCCTTAAGGTGCACCTAAATCTAAGTGCACGGACGTTGTTTACACTTATTCCCCATCTACATGCGGCCACCTTAGGCGGGACTCAAATACGCACACCTGTAGCTTTAGTATCCGAATATGCAGTTTGAAAGCATAGAGATGCCGTCATTTATTTATTTATTTATTTATTTATTTATTTATTTATTTATTTATTTATTTATTTATCGTCTCAGCCCGAGAGTATTGCAGAGAGGTGTGGTCAAACAATACGCTATTAATCGCAGCTTTGAAGGTGGCAGGGTCTCTGAACGCAGCGGAGGCGGAAAAGTGGCTCCATTATTGTTTGGGACAAATATTTGCTGTTATCTGCCTCGCGTTCTACAGTATATATTTCATTATAGCCCACTGTGGTATTTTAACAGGCAAGGTGTCACGCTGCTAAGCTTGAGGACGTGGGTTCGATTCCCGGCGGAGGTGGCCGCACTTCAGTGGAGGCGAAATGCGTCAACACCCGTGTACTTAGATTGAGGTACACGTTAAAGAAGCTCAGCTTGTCAAAATTAATCCCATGCACTACGGCGTCCCCCCAAAATCCTGTTGTAGTTTCCGGCATATAAAACCCCGGAAACGAACTAGTGTATCTAGTTCCGCGTTAAGTAACAACAGGCACATATTGAAAACGCGTTCTTTGTTCGTTTTCGCTGTGACCGGGTTTCACCGGCTGAAACTGTTACATGTGTTATCGCGCGGCGCAAGCCTCGTCTCAATATATCGAAACATTCACGAATGTTTTCGGTTGTTTTAATGAGACTGAGCGATGAGTTCTAATCACAATGCTAAACGATGAGGGCAATGTGGGTTCGGGATGTTGCGGGTTCCACTGGCAGCGAATTGTCTGTTTCGCACACATTAATCTCTCTTTATGCCATAACTACTTCACTTAAATTGAAAACCGCAAGAAAGGCTCGCGATGGAGTTTCCTTGGCTTCGTTGACTGCATATGGCTATGTCTAACATACACAGGCTCCTATATCAATTCCCCCGCCATCGCGAATAAAAAGAAAAATTGAGTTTCCATGTTATTTTAACTTTTTCAAGTGTGTTATATGTTTTTCTTTAGTTCATTTTTTTTTATTTTGTGCAACCATTTCGTTTCTTTTTTTTTTCCCCTACAGAACTAAGAGAAATGGAGTGGCCGAGGTAATATAAACCTCAACCTCTCCACAGCAAGCCAGTTACAACAGGGCAGGACAAAATTGGCTTGAAGTGACAAGTAATGCGTTTGCTCTCCATAACACTTCAACAGAAAAGTACATGCACTTCTAAAAATAACTATTGGCCCAAAGAACGCTTCGCCTGGAGCGTGTGGAGGCGTGGACAGTTGATCTCAACCATGCATGGTTTGCTAGCTTGGATTGCGGATGTGGGCGAAGAGGGGAAAGTAGTCGAGAAAAAAAAAACTTCCCCATCTCCCGCTAAAGGGAACCATGTGTGGATGCGAAGCAGCGGGGAGATAATTAGCTTGAGCGGGAGGAACGTCGCCGCTCTCACTTCACGGCAGTGGTCCGGGGCGCTCATCGCGGCGCTGCACAGGAGAGAGAATGAGGCGCGCGCGCTCCGTCATTTTCATAACGCGAACTACCGTGGCGCCCCCCAGTGGAGTATGCAGCTGTCACACCACCTGTCGTGCGCGCCGCTCCATAGAGGATTTCTAGAGGAAAGGACGGGGGGGGACCGTAGGAGAGGAGAGAGAGGGGCAGGGGGACGTGCATGCGCTGTGGGGGTGTGGGAGCCGCTCCGTAGAGTAGAGGATTCCTAGAGGAGAGAGGGGGGAGAGGACACGCATGCGCTGTGGGACGCCGGAGCCGCTCCGTAGAGTAGAGGATTCCTAGAGGAGAGAGGGGGGAGAGGACGCGCATGTGCTGTGGGGATGTGGGACGCCGCTCCGTAGAGTAGATGATTCCTAGAGTAGAGGAAGGGGGGTGAGCGTACGAGAGCATAGGGGAGGGGACGCGAATGCGCTGTGGGGGGTGTGGGACGCGGGGGGCCGCTCCGTAGAGTAGAGGATTCCTAGAGGAGAGAAAGGGGGGTGAGCGTAGGAGAGAGAGGGGGGAGGGGACGCGCTGTGGTGGTGTGGGACGCGGGAAGAAGGGACAGACTAAGCCCCCTCGAAACACATGCAAGCAATATTAAGGAATGGGGTCAACCTGGGCGACAGACAACACCTCCCTAGCCATTGCTAAGCAGCATCTCTGTGCTCTCGGCCATGACCCAAGGAATGGGGTCAACCTGGGCGACAGACACCACCTGCCTAGCTATTGCTAAGCAGCCTCTCTGTGCTCTCGGCCATGACTCTGATGACTGTGATAGGGTTGACGGTCTTCATATTACTACAGTGTTCTGGTTCGCATAATGGGTGCTTCCCTACTTCATGAAAGTGGCCGGACGCGGGACGCGGGACGCGGGACGGGGGACGGGGGACGCGGGACGGACATAGCCCCGAGCATAAGATGGCTTCGCATCTAAAAGAGAAGTTTACAGCGTCTACGTACACACGCGTGAACACAGCGTAAATGTTCGACTCCATGTGAGCCGCCTTGTTTGGCTTTCGCTTATTTTCAGGAAGTCTTCAGCGACATTCTGTAGCTGTAGGGTTGCGCAGAGAACAAGGTTCCAGACTTTGCCTGTGCAGCTGTCATTCGCTTCTATAAAAGCTCGCACTGCAGGTCGATGCTGGAGATTACGGCTTCTCGGCGTTCAGCTTCGTTCATTCCTTGCTGCACTTTTACGTTATAAATAGAACTGCTTTGTATGTGCTCGCTTTAAAAGCTACCGTATACGTTGGACGGTTCTCCCTAACAACATCAAGCGTTTCTTAGCTCTATATATGAGTAAGCCTTCTTCACTTTCGTGCCAAGGCTCCCACGGCATCGCAGCAAGATTGGCTCCCGCCAAGAAACGCAGGCCGCGTCCTGCGACTCTCCCCCTCAAGCCCACAACTTTCTTCCTGTGCCGCAGATCCTCGCAACCCTTAAGCCAGGTACAGGGCCGAAGCAAAAGTCTGGGGGGGGGGGGTCGGGGGGGGGGGGGGGTCGAAATCGGGATTTATGTGTTCCATACCTTCTGTTATAAGGCCGCTTAACGAAGAGAAATACACGTAGAGTGTTTATTTCTACCTTTTATTTTGCTCACGATAGGATTAAGTTAGGCTTTATATGTAACAGAAAAAAACAAAGGCCTCACTGTTGATTCTGTAGCAACGTTCGCGAGATTCGATCTTCAGACGGGGGCTCTGCCGGCCTAGCTTGCTCGCAGAACGACATCCGACCCGCTTTATATTGCTGCTGGGATCGCGGGACTCAGATATCGGGCACTTAATTAAATTCCGTAACGAAGTTCAACAGAACAGGATAATGAAATTCCCCTGAGTGCTATGACAACGCCAAAATATCACTGAGAATCTTCGAGAAGAACCGAAGTTCACAACTATAGAAGGAAGAAGTCTTAGTTAGCTTACCTTTGTTGTTTTCTTTTAGTTTTATCTCGGGGAGGGGAGGGGGGGGGGGGCAGATTCGCGCGTGGTGTCTTTGCCGAGCATGAAGCCACGTCTTTGCCGTAAGCATTGTGTTGAGCATTGCAAGGGCGGACAGTTTTACTGGTGGAGGCAGCGTTGTCGGTGGTCGTGCTAAGCGCTATTGCACCCCCCCCCTTTTTTTTTTTCACCTGCCACGTGGAAATTGAGATTAACGGATTCGGTGTATTGGATACAGATAAGGTCCGTGAACAAAGGCAGACAGAAAGAAATTATCCTTCCCCCCAACCCCTACTTGTCCAGTACCTCACTTTTCGATGCCCGACCTGGCTGCCTGAAGGCAAAAACGCACAGAAGAGAATACTCGCAGCAAAATGATGAGGCGTGCGTTTAATGCAAAAAAAAAAATAATAATAATAATAAATAAAAAATCAGAGAAGATTCATCATAATGTAGCAGTATGCCAAGATAGATAGTCAACAAGGAGTACATTGGTTTAAAGCTAATGAGATTAGTTGGATCAGTCGTTAAGAAGTTTAGAGTTTAGAGAAGGTTAGAGTGAGAAAACACAACAAGGAAAGAGCCAAGGACGGAATAGTCTAAGACGGGGTTAGCATTATACGATATAAAGCGGATACTGGCCGTGTGCTAGAGTGCGGTAAAGTAGGGCGTGGGTAACTCTCAAAGGCTAAGTGACTATTCCACTTCACCTTAATTTATTGGGGGAGACACCATTAGAAATCAACGATCATCATCAAGTCCGACGAGTTGGACAGATCGGAAAGGAGCCACGTTCCCACGAGACATCCTCATGGATTTTCGATGCTCACATTACTGGGAGTTGGTCAGTAACGTCCAGCTCAACGGCATACGTATGCGCTGGCGCGGGCCTCTTCCCCGATTCGTATCCACAGAGGAATGAGTTATTTAAATGGCGCGTAAATTTGGGCATATGAAAGGCCATGATAAATTCTGTGCATAACAAGGCGTGAGGGTAATGTCCTTGAACGAAGCTATCAAAATGTCGCGTCATTTTTTTTTTCATTTCTTTAATAATGGCAGACTTCATGCTAGTTTCCTGGGGGAAAAGGTGGATCACGGATTAATAATTGTTGGGGTTTAACGTCCCGAAACCACGATATGATTATGAGAGACGCCGTAGTGGAGGGCTCCGGAAATTTCGACCACCTGGGGTTCTTTAACGTGCACCTAAATCTAAGCACACGGGCCTCAAGCATTTTCGCCGCCATCGAAAATGCGGCCGCCGCAGTCGAGCACCATAACCACTATGGACCACCGCGGCGGGTGGTCACGGATTAACATTTTACTTAAAAACCCCCCGCACGTATTACACCTTTGTCTTGATCTATACTGTCCATTACGTAAATTACGCATTTCGATTGTTCCCGTCATCCTCTCACATTTTACAAAATTTCTGTTTGCACATTACAGTATAGCCGTTCAGGGTCAGCAAGCTTCGCTTTCATAAGAACGAATTTCGTTGCCTCTGTCTCCATTCTCTGTCTCTTCTTTAAAGGGGCACTGCTTCGAAGCTGAGTTTAAGCCACCATACAAATCTCCTGTGTACATGGATGACTCTGAGTAAAGTGTGAAGCTCAGGAAATGCTAAGACATTTCATCTTGACAATAATGCAAATTTTCGTACAGTACACCTACTGACATCGACACTAGCGTGACCCCAACCTACAGTATCAAATCTGGTGTATTCACGCACCGGTATGACTAATTGTTCATCTTCTCGCAAACTGAGCAGCAGACGCGACACGAAGAGACAAACGTTAAGTTTTTCTTTGTGTCCCGCCTGCTGCGCAATTTGCTAGAAGATGAACCCGTACCAACTCGCCCAGCTTTCAACGCTGGTTACACATATGGCTAGTTGTGATGGCGCCAGGTGCCAAAACATACAAATGGCCGCTTGTGCGTCCCCAACAGAACCACGAAGCGGAGCGGTCGTCGAAACGCCACGATATCCTGCGCGTGGACGCGACGAGAAGCTCATACCGTGTCGTGACATCAGGATACAGTATAGGAGCCAAAATTAGGTTTTAAAATCTTGTTGTAATTAATTTTTCGGGACTCACTCTCGCTTACGAATACATTTTCTAGGCTCTTGAGGGTTCGGTCTTTCATTTGAAAAACGACAACTGAATTTTTTTTTCGTATCAGTACCCCTTTAATACAACGCGTGCGTGGAGCTTTCAAAGCTGAAAAGCATGCAATTGAATGGGGTCTCCTTTTTATCCCCTTACGTAAAGGAACCAATGAGAAACAGCGGCAATAAGGAGAGCAAAACTAGAAATATATTATGCGGTTTCAGTCAGCCAGAAAGTGAACATGGTCTTCGCCATCGTTAGCCCCAGGTCGCGAGTGTTCCTGGTAGAAGAAACCACGAATTTGTAGCGAAAATTAGTGGGGACGACTCGTTAAGTTTTTTACAGTGCCGGAAGTGCAGTCACAGGAAGTGATACACTTGAAAAAGTGTGGCGAGTCGCAGTCTCTGGGTTTACATTATTACGATGCTGTGCATGACACACACACACAAAAAAAAAGGAAAGAAAAAAAAAGAAACAGAAAGTAGAAGAAGAAGAGGCTAGAGAGGAAAGACGTATGGCCGTTAAGGCTGCTGATATACATGAGAACAAGAAAAGGATACGAAGCATGTAACATGACATTTGCGATCGAGATAAACAGCACGAAAAGAAAAAAAAAAGATCTGATATTTCAGGAAATGAGACTGTCATTAGGAGTTCGACTGATGAACCCAAATTTCGCGGCACCGCCACATTTGCATTCGTGTAGCCGCAGCTATGTGCACTGTCTCGCTGGCTGGCATGTATATTAACGGCGGCGGCAAACGCTGGTGCTGCAATTGCTGCAGAGCTGAACGGCAGCGAGGTTTCCGATTTTTTGTATGACCGCTTCCGTATGACGATTGTTAGTGTTACCGCGAGAATCGCCGCATTTACCAAGGCTGTGTTTATTCCTAGCTGTTCAGCAGACATGGGAGCTGACGAGCGTGAGATGCCACATCGATGCACGTTACGTGAACCCGCATGACGGCATTAGACAAAAAAAAAATTATCAGTATACCTAACAATCTGTAAACTGTACACTATGCGTGCAAAGTTTGTTCCAAATAAAGGGTGCTTCAAGAATTGTGTCCGAAAATACTCAAAAATAAGGTAAATGGAACATTTGCTCGGTGCCTCCACAATAAGTTTTTCTGCAGCGGCAGACATCGTAAGATGGCTAGAGACATCCATTACGGTAGTCATTAAATAAATTAAATTAATTAACGGTTTAACTAGCAGAGACAGGCGGTCGGATCAAATGGGAGGATTGGAGCCTTTCCTGCGAAGAGCTTATTGCCGCTTTGAGATTCCCAAAGAGCTGCCAACACACACAAACACACACACACACACACACACACACACACACACACACACACACACACACACACGTGTGTGTTCGCGTGCGTGCGTGCGTGCGTGTGTGTGTGTGTCTGTCTGTCTGTCTGTCTGTCTTGCACGCATACACACACACACACACACACACACACACACACACACACGTGTGTGTGTGTGCGTGCGTGCGTGCGTGCGTGTGTTTGTGTGTGTGTCTCGCACGCATACGAATTTCGCGTACACGGTGCTCCTCTTCCCTTGAGCTATCGCGGCGCCGCTCTCCCGAGGAATACCTCTTGTACTTACGCGTGCTCAAACGAATCCTGAGAGTGCTAGCCGGCGTCACCTCTCATGGCGATGGCGGTGAATGGGGAACATCCCGTGTACCGCCGGCGTCACCTAGTGCGTGAACCTCCTGGCTGAAGGCGACTTCCCAATAAACCCTCATGTGCTACACCTGAAGGCGTCCAAGCTGCCGGAGTCGAGGCCCACGCTATGTAACGAAAGGAAGGGGAACCGGTGCGCTCGCCTTTCTGATTGTCCACTATCTAACTCTTCACCATTGAGCATTTCGTATGTCTACAAATGGAGTACTCATGAGAGAAAGCCACTACTGCATCATAAACTTCCTTGCAGGCGAAATGGTAGAGGCCCGTGTACTCTGCGATGTCAGTGCACGTTAAAGAACACCAGATGGTCGACATTTCCGGATCCCTACCCCTACGGCGTGCCCCATAATCAAATCGTGGTTTTGGCACGTGAAACCCCCGATAATGAAATAAATAAACTTCCTTCGTTGTAGTGGTTGCAGAAAAATTACATGCAGCCTATAGACAACTTTAAAGGTAAACATATTTGATAGAAATCTGTCTGGCTGGGTAAAATTAAAAACTAAACGTGGCTGGAGAGTCTCTTTATTCTTATAGATAACTTGCACGCGATGTCATGGACGCCGATTTTGAACGTACTGGCGCTCCACGATGGCGGCATTGATGACAAAAAAGGTGTGGTTAACCTGCTTCAGTGTGATAACGACGTGGCAGGAACGCGTCTGTTTGTGTATAACGAAAGAACCCGCATGTAATGTTTCGATAACATTAAATATGATCGCAAACTTCGCGTCCCCCCCATGCTGGTGCTCCAACACGGCGCTTTCAGGGCCGTCAATGCTAGCCATCTATACTCTATCAAGCGTCGCGTTGTGCTCTGTTACAAATACGCAGCATTAACTATGAAAGAAGAATTTTTTCACTTCATTCATTTGTAACCGTTTGTTTTTGTTTTGTTATTGTATCATAGTTAGTGAAGTTGGGGCCTCTTTAACAGTGGCTGTATCACAAATTCCTTCTCGTTTGTCATGCTCGAGGTGTGTGATTTTCCACAGCCGTAATCTCGCGTTTTAAGCCAGAGCTCCTCGATGGACGCCGTTAAACGGGAAACCAAGGTTTTAAAACTGACCTGGTTTCTATTGTGCGTTGCGCGCGCAATGAGCAGCAGTACATAATTTTGTCGCATCCCTTGTATTTTTTTAATGCATGACATGAGAAAAAAAAAGTATCGCAAGAGTTAACGCGAAAAGGGAGCGAACCCACACAAACACAGTCGGTTATATTTGTTTATCTTGTCCTTTATTACACGGTTTGTCAAGAATCTATTTATGGACCATAATATTTCTCCTACTGGAGGTCAGTGACAAGGATAGTCTCTTTAATGAATACTGTAGATTAAGTTTCCGTGCCATATAGCGTGGTACTCCAGATTTCAGTAATAAATGGGACGACCTACCTGCGCGCATAGTGCCACATGGGAACATACAGAATACACGGGCTGCACGAAACGCGCGTTAACAGGTATCTAGAGGGTTCTGTTGGGGCTAGATTTCAAGGAGTAGACTAATAGCGCCGTAGTTACGCGTGAGTTAGCCCTAGCAGCGCTGCTGCAGAAAGAGAAAATAAAGGGAAAAGGCCAAGATTTTAACCGCAAGCATCTGGTTGGCTAAGTTAAGCTGGAAGAAGCAATATAGAAATATTAAAATGAGAAATCAAGGGCGAAGGAAAGAAGTAAAAGCTTGCATGCGGGCTGTCGGCGCTATGCCCAGACAAAAGAAAAATGTTGCAGTGGCTTAGCTCGGCTATGCCAGGATATACGTAGCGTTAGCGAAGGTTCAGCTGATTATTCTTAGCTTTCCTGATTGTCTAGATTGTCTAGGATTAGCTGGATTATCGTGCTTACTGCTGCTCCAATGACACACAAACACGGTATACGTATTATGTGGCACATGTATATTTTTGCTCAACGTCAGGTTGCTTCTCTATTGCCACAAAGACGGCTTGGTGATCAGTGAAGTAACACGCTGCCGTCTCTATGGCCCCGACACAGTATTCTGTTCATTCTTCCTACCCTCACACGCTAATTGCCAGGCAACTACTTCGGGATCCGATGAGTCACGCTTCTCCGCTCTTCTGCGCCGTTGAGCAGCATTTGCGCTCTCCTTCTCCATGGCTATACCACACTGGCAAACGCCAGTCAGAAGCGCAGTGGCTCCAGCGCAGTGTCAGACGGCGACTGCACAGCGAATTCGCCAATGCGTCTGCACAGCGCCGGCGCCAATGCGTCTACCACGTCTACGACGTCACTCTTCTGGAATGCGCAGACCGGCGGCGGTGAGTTGCGCGCGGCGGCGGCGGAGTGCGCGGGAGATACCAGCTCCGGTGCGCCAGCTGTGTGACATCACTGATCCTCGCGCATGCGCAGCGCGGCTCTTGATGTGCCGCGCGAAACGGGTTTGGCTAGGCCAGTGTAGCTAACGCTACAAAATAGTAAAAAGTGCTACACGCCTCATTGATTTTTGTTTGCACACGGCTAACACACTGATGTTGTCGGGGGGTCTGTCCATGGGACCGGAGCCAGCCATGTCGCAGGGAGAAGTCGAGCAGAGTAGCCGGAGCTGACAACAGGAACTTTTATTTACAGTATTTACATGGTAGCGTGTTTTTACATGATGCAGGAAGATGATGATGATCTCTCGAGCGTCTCGACGCTCGCGTTTTATGGCCTTAGCCTTCCCAAGATTCCCTGCACGGGAAAACAATAAAGTCCAGGATAGTCCAATCCTGGATGTCGTCTTGATCTCCGCCTCCAAATGCGAAGGTCAAACACCGCCTCCTTCCCCGCCCTGGAAAGAGGGAAGAGGCACGCCCAGTTCGCCCGTCGGCGAGGGAGATGAGCACTCAGGACACAATACGGCCTCGCACTGCACTGCACAATGACCTGGCCGAGGTGACGCACATTCCTGTTGACCAGCCGTGTAATCAGGCGCAGCGATGACTCCTCGGCAGCGGCTGCGACGCAGGTGCCTCTCAGGCGGCTGCCACGAAGGCACTCTCGGAGTGTGGGAAACGTGTCTCCCAAGTTCTCGGCTGAGTGTTCGGTGTGTCGCGTAGCACGATGAACAAAGCAAGCAGCCTCGCCTGCAAACAGCCCCTCCTAGGCCATACCGTCAAAGTCGGTCAGGTGAGTCGAAAGGGATTTGACGAGGTGCGCCGACGGCCCTGAAGGATTCAGAGCAGGTTTGCCGTGTTGTCGCCGCTACTGGTGCTCTTCGGGGAACGCTGACCCGGGAATAAAGCAGGGCAGACTGGCGAAATAATCCCGATCGTCCAAGTGGAGCCAAGCCAAAAAGTCCGATCATAACAGCCCGTCCGCCGCCCCAGGAGGTCTCGAAGGGGATGCAGCAACAAGGCACTCCGTAGAGACCGTAGACTTGCTCCCTTGAATTCGTTGACACGTAGGTTGACCCCATCTTTGGACCTGAGCAACGGCTTGCAAGCACCGGAAATGAACCAAGCAAAACTCGAGGCACAACAAACAGAGAGCACTCAACTGACCTTGAGAAATGCCAGGCTACATTTTCCAGTAAAAACTCCCTTGAAAATTACAATTTCTCTTTCACTCGTGAAAGTCACGGATCAGTTAGCAAAGCCAAAGAAACAGACACTCTATAAGCACGAAGGAAATCAGTAACCCAATGCTCTGAATCTTTTTCAATAGCTAAGTGTCAGTGCGTGACCCAGCTAAAATCAATTAGAATTGCTTCGTGAGCGATTCTCAAATGATACATGGGAAGATTGGGGGGCGATCGAAGCTGCTGAGGATGACTCAATTTTGCCCCCCAAACTACAAACAGAACACTGCGCGCTTCTAGATCTTGCTCCTTGGCGCCAGTCGCAAAGGTTCGGAGGATCTGCTAAAATTAACGGTTTTGCTCAATGCACTTGGGGAATGAGCACTACAACAAAAAAGACAAAATGCTTCTTACTATATCAGTAAAACAAACTCAAACTTGCGCGTCTACGCCAAAACAAACAGAGAAACAAAACCTACCCTGATGCGCATACGAACGCGTATACTGCCAAAAATATCAAAAGGTTTAAACAGAGGCTTTTACATTCAGCCTACTTCTCCGTTAAAATCAGCGCGAAACCCTCTACTCGAGTGCTAGGTGTTGCTAAATGTAAGCAAACACACAAATAAAGAAACAAATATCTGAATATCTGCTGTTAGGATGAGGAGGAAAATTAAACTTACAGACAATCGGCGTATTCCTTGCTCATCAGCAGACGGCCATACACTAGAAATCAAAACCATTAGGAAAATTTGGATACAAGAGAAATTCTTAGCATCCTTCATTACACTGTGCTCAACTGTATGCGGCACCCTTTCAGGCGAGCTCTGGGAGGTCGCGCATTCCACTGTTTACGAGGGGTCAGATCTTGACGGAGGGACAAAGAGCTAACCTGTCCGAAGCACTCAGTGGCGGTGACCTTTGTTCTGCAGCCCCCCAAACTCAGACAAACAGGCACACCGACGGTTTCGCTTGCCCACTGTATGCCGCCCGGTCAAGTTACCCTGTCGCCATGGTGGGGTGCGGCTTTTGTCATTAGTCCCGTGTACGCGACACCTCGCTTTGCTCCTACGTCTATTCTGCACTGACGGAAATGAGACCAGGCGACCACTTCGGAGTCGACATTTCTTTGACATTCTTTGCTTCGCGACGCGCTTGAAGCCTAATCTCGATCTCAGCGGGACCCTCAACTTTGGACTTCCAGCATACTTTTTCGGGATCTCCGGCCTGAACCTCAATCTTTTCCCAGTGGGCCGTTTCACGATCTGTGGCCTAATATTGAGATGGGCTTTCTCAGAGCCCAAGGCCTGGCGCTTAGCGACTTCAGCCCGCTTGTGGCAACTTCGATGTTTCGCGTTCGCCTTACGTTTTCGCCGGCGCCTTTTTCTTTCGGGACGGCTCGGAACACTCACAGTCTCGTCACTAGTACTCACAAGTACGCCGCTTTCGACATTAAATGCCAAAACTCCAGGCAGCTCAACTAGCTTATCCTCGGGCTCATTTCTAGGTATCTGCGCTTCTGACAGAACGGTGCATCCGACACTTTCTAAGCCAGCCGGCTCGCCTTCAGATGTCTCTACTTCCATGCTCCGGGATCTATCTCTGTTGTGAATAGCCCCTTTTTTCTGGCCTTCGAAGTCGGCCCCCTGCTCTCCTTGGCGAGCTTCATTATCGCGCGTCAAGCGAACCGCCTGTTCTTCTCGCGCTACGCGAAGCGCCTCTTCCTCTCGCGCTATGCGAAGCGCCTCATCGTCTAGACTTTCACAGTCTACCTGCCTCCCAGTAGCAATGTGACCAAACAAGGCTTTCTTAGCTTCATCGAAGTTTCGATTGCCCGAGTCAAACATGCGCTCCACAACGCATCCTACATTCTGCGGGAGCAACTGGATCAGTCTTTGGAGCCAGTAGTCTCGGCTGACCTCCTGTTTTTCGCAAGCTTCCTCAAAATCAGCGAGGAAACTAACAACGTCCTCACCTATCTGGAAAACGCGGAGCTTTTTTCGTGCGTCCCACCACTTATACGTTTCCAATTTATAGGCGGACTCCCTCTCGCTCAGTTCGCGCTCCAAGCTTTCCAATAGCTCCGTGCGCCCTAGAAGCTTTGCCTCACGCTTGCGCTGCTCACTTGCTCGCTCAAACATTTCGCGCTGTTTTGCCTCGAGCCTTATGTCAGTAATCAACTCCCAAAGTTCCTCAGCTTCATCGAACGTGACATCCTCCTCCTCCATCACCTCGAGAATCGCTTCCCTTGTTTTTGCGGAGCCGGCGTAAACGCCCAGCTCCTCACAAATTTGAAGGTGACCCTTCTCCATCGCGATCTCGTTCCTCGTGATGCCTTCCTACAACATTTACTCTTACTTTAAAACTAATATCTTGGTTCAAAGTGAGTAAAATGAATCAAACAAAAAAAAACTCAGAACTATCTCCTTACAGCTGCATGTGCCAGAGAGGTCTGGTTTCCCTAGCCTGGCCAACAAATACATGGTTTTACGAGCGAGAACTTTCTTACACGCCGTGACGTTAGGAAGCGAACAAGCGAAGCCTAAACGCCCGGTAAACTTACTGCCAGTTTTAGAAGAGGTTAGCTAAAATCTGGTGGATAGCTGCGACGTATGGTAGCGGTACAACGAAGCCTATACGCCCAGAAGTTCACACCCAGTTTTAGAAGAACATAAAAGCTAAAACCTGGCATATCTCAAAAGAAAGTTAAGCACTCACCATTGCTGAGGCCCGAGTCAGACATGGGACATCCCACCGCTGCCACCAGTTGATGTTGTCGGGGGGTCTGTCCATGGGACCGGAGCCAGCCATGTCGCAGGGAGAAGTCGAGCAGAGTAGCCGGAGCTGACAACAGGAACTTTTATTTACAGTATTTACATGGTAGCGTGTTTTTACATGATGCAGGAAGATGATGATGATCTCTCGAGCGTCTCGACGCTCGCGTTTTATGGCCTTAGCCTTCCCAAGATTCCCTGCACGGGAAAACAATAAAGTCCAGGATAGTCCAATCCTGGATGTCGTCTTGATCTCCGCCTCCAAATGCGAAGGTCAAACACCGCCTCCTTCCCCGCCCTGGAAAGAGGGAAGAGGCACGCCCAGTTCGCCCGTCGGCGAGGGAGATGAGCACTCAGGACACAATACGGCCTCGCACTGCACTGCACAATGACCTGGCCGAGGTGACGCACATTCCTGTTGACCAGCCGTGTAATCAGGCGCAGCGATGACTCCTCGGCAGCGGCTGCGACGCAGGTGCCTCTCAGGCGGCTGCCACGAAGGCACTCTCGGAGTGTGGGAAACGTGTCTCCCAAGTTCTCGGCTGAGTGTTCGGTGTGTCGCGTAGCACGATGAACAAAGCAAGCAGCCTCGCCTGCAAACAGCCCCTCCTAGGCCATACCGTCAAAGTCGGTCAGGTGAGTCGAAAGGGATTTGACGAGGTGCGCCGACGGCCCTGAAGGATTCAGAGCAGGTTTGCCGTGTTGTCGCCGCTACTGGTGCTCTTCGGGGAACGCTGACCCGGGAATAAAGCAGGGCAGACTGGCGAAATAATCCCGATCGTCCAAGTGGAGCCAAGCCAAAAAGTCCGATCATAACAACACCTATGGTGGAATAGCAACACTTGAAGAGAGAGGAAGTTGCTACTTGGCTGCCTGAGGAACGGTCTTTGGTCGAGCTTTGTGAGCGATGTATAAAAACGCCTTCCTTGGCACGTCATTTTTTACGCGATTTATTTACCGTTAGCACGCATACACTGTAATCAAAGAATAAGTCTTTTTCTATTTATTTTTTTTTGTCACCGCACAAACGCGAGCGGGGATGTGCATTCGAGCCGATAAACTTCGCGTACATCTTGCTCGGTCTATACTACTTAACACCGCAGACTTTATGTCGTGTTGAGTAAGCGGAAACTTAATTATATGCATTCTAGGCGAAACATAACTACTGTACACTCGAAATTCAAGAAAATACCAGGCTTGCGTCAAACAAGTGCAACCAGTCTGGCGGAAGTTCCTTCGCATTTTATTTATGAGGAAAGCTACACTTTAAAAAACGCAAACACACACAAAAGGGTTTCGTAGATTGCAAGCTTTTGGGCATGACGATCACACAGTCATCAATTTAAGTCTGAGGAGGTCGTGTAGCTTCAGCAGAGCATGCGCGTGTGAAAAGGAGGGCCACCGCTTTTCTTAAACTACCTTAAGCGCTATATATATATATATATATATATATATATATATATATATATATATATATATATATATATATATATATATATATATATATATATATATATCACTGTCGCGAGAAATTTACGCAATAACTAATTGCCAAAATTGCCTATCTAACTGAATAAATGGTTTTATTATCATAGGCCACCCGTTGCACTTCATGAATTTTAGCCCATGACTTTCGAACGAGCATATGTTCTCAAAGGACTATCAGCTTGAAAAAAATTTATTTACTCCCCTAGAACTCAAGCCAGAGTTTTCAGTCGGGCAAGCTTCGGGGTTTAGCAGTGCCGGAGATTTTCTCAGAATCGATCATAAGTTGGGAGGTAGACACTGCTCCACCCGACTGTGCAGCGCTATACGTGGCGACATTTCGAAACCACGGTCGGGTATACATATGAAAAGGCTCTCGCAAAAGCTGCGAGGGAAAGTTGATTGTGTAAGATGCGGTGCAGGTACCTTTGTGCGTGAGGGCCGTCGCATCGTCGCTTTGTAGCTCTGGAAGCCGCTCAATGCTCGTGCTAGCGTGACGCGAACATGACCGATGGTCTCTGGCAGACACTTCGTCGATGGCACACCAGAGCACGCGCGTAACTACTGTTTATGAGAAAGAAAGAAAGAAAGAAAGAAAGAAAGAAAGAAAGAAAGAAAGAAAGAAAGAAAGAAAGAAAGAAAGAAAGAAAGAAAGAAAGAAAGAAAGAAAGAAAGAAAGGATTCCTTTATTCAAAAACGGGAGGATCGAAGGTCCTCAACAGGACCTTCGATCCAACAGTAGCACTCAACGTGAAAGCTGTAGGAAGTGCGGCGCAGTGATTCGCCTGCCCTTCGACGACGCTGGCGCTCACGGGCAAGTGCGCACTGGCGTTCCAATGGTGCAGGCTGCTCTGCGACTATGGAGGGGCAAAGGAAACCTTCTTTTGGATGCAGTGTCACCCTCTCTCCTCCTCCTCGCCCTCCCACCTCTCCCGCTTAACCTCACTTCCCTTTTCCACCCCATTGCTACAATATACGATACACGGCTATGCAATGTTTTACCCTAACCCTCCTCATTTCCCTCCTCAGCCTCACATCTCTCTTCCTCACCCTCACTTTCCTTTCCCGTCCCCTTGCTATAGTATACTATACTATACTATACTATACCTTAAACCAGCTTTGAACCCTTAAGGGGGGTTTCAAGTAAGCAAAACACCCTTTTTCCTTGCCAAAACTTAGAGTGCAAGGGTGCTTTCCATCCTCAAATAGCCTTTAAAGGGACCCTGAAACGGTTATATGAAGTTTTGTCAGCGTTTAGGCTAGAGCATCATCGAACCATTGGCACCACAAATTTAGCGGCACGCCGTGTACCAAGGCGGCTACGGACAATTATATCATACCCTCCTTCTCACCCCTGCCTTGCCTCCTCAACTCATGAGACACGCTGGCATCGCTGGCGATCGCAGAGCTCACGTGAGCACACACGACGATTTGAGCTTCGCCCAGTGATCACCTCCGAGATTGCACGCCGACAGGTTGCGTGCATCTCGGAGACCATAGCTAAAGTGAGCTAGAATAGGGTAGTGGGCTCGCTGGGGTCCCCTACCTGACGCCGGATATGTTGCATGCGTGGTGGCGCCACCAGCGCCTTGAATGTAGGGTGTTGCATGATGGAGGTGTTCGTGCGCGGCTGAATTTATGAATGATGACGTAGTGGGTGCTTCCCAACTTCACAAAAATTATTATTTATAGCGTAGTGAGTATCTTGCCAGTGTACTTGTATTAATAGGCCCAAGAGAGTTTACAACGGGCTCTAGAAATACCGCTGTTCCAGCTTTCACTTGCAGCTGCTTATCCTTTCTGCATATCTCCAGTACCTTGGCTCTGTGATTTCGACATTTCTGCACAGATTATTCATATTCATGGACTGTGGAAATGCATAGACAAGAAAAACAGGAGGCCACTCTTCTCAAGTGCTGGGCGCAGGTACATGTATATTTATTTGTCAGATATTGGTCACACTTTCTTACTCGACATTTTCGCTTCAAGAGCAGCGGCTCAACTTTAAATGTTTTGCCTTTTCCCGCTTCTCTGATCTCTCAGAATTAACGCCTTTTACAACAACGTGTAACCGTGTGACGACATAAAACCTGATTATGTCTTTTGAGAGGCCGGCGGCGTGTTGTGTGCACCCAACTTCTTCGGAAAACCTTTCTTTCACAATTGACAATACGTCCCAAATGCTCTCAGAATGCAGCTCGCGGCAGGAAAAGCACTCTGTAAACATATTTTCTAGCTTGCTCACGGACGGGTACAACAGTCCACCTTTGTCACGAAAGATGGTCAGACGAGCGAGCTGAAAATCTTCTTGTGCTGGCATCGTGAGTAGGGTTACGCAAGCTTCCGCGCAATATAACCAGCAACATAAAAGATCAGCCTGGAGTCACTTCTAGCAATATGCTGGTTGTGGTCAATAGGCGCTGGCATAGAAATAACGTCATCCACGGTGCTTGCATTACTAACTGAATCGTCTTGAGGTGGTGTGACAGTAGCAGCATCGACCTCCAGCAATGAAGCTAGATCGCCCTGATCACAGTTCCCCTGGCTAACTGTTTTCACCAGACCATAGAATGACATACAAGAAATGGTTAGCAAAAACTGAGTTGGCGAGGGATGGTCATTGCTGCCGGATGACTGATGTACAATACCAAATAAATTTTCTATTGAGTCTTGGCTGGTTTTTGATGTCATTATGTATTTAAATCCTACTTTCTCTGTCAAATAAGAAAGCATTTCTAGCACACTGGTTATAGTGACACGCAATCCAGTCGCTGTGGAGTCACTGAGGAAGCCTCCCGTGTTCTTTGCGTGAGCTTCCCATTCACTTATGTACACCAGGAAATCCTTCAGCAAATCGGCTTGTCTTGATCCTGTTCGAAGGGCTTCAGCCGGGTACCGCGATGTCATTGCACATATCACGCTGTGAATCTTGCTGAAAGCAAAAGCATATTCAATTGTAGTTACAAATTTAACAGCATTAGTAATGGCTTTTACAAAAGTGTTCTGGAATAATTACACATTTAATCACGATTAAAATGCTGCCTCACCTGAAAAAAAGCTGGGTCGGTGTTATGCTTCCCCATATGCGTTCCAGCTGTTCTTTGTATAAATGGAGTGCTTGAATAACCTTCAGCCCAAACAGCTGAAAGGCAAACGAAACCCTCATTTTTTCGAAGCCATTTGGCTGCATGTGGCACATCGTGGACGTAACCAGTCCGACAGCGTGGCGCAAAACAGTCGTTTTGCCGCCGCGGTGGCATTTTGACCGTATGAGACAGTCAGCTGTCGGGCCACATCGCCGTTCACAGATGAACCTTCAGGAGATTGAGGACGCAAAGCGCCACGGCTTCTCAAAGGAACAAAAATCCGCGCACTCCGAACACCACAGGCGCTGAAACACCAACTGCTACAGCGCCTGGGCGCCAACGCTCACTACATTTCATGCGGTGGTGGCGCCGCGCCGCGGTGGCGCGCCGAAGCAAAAATGTGTGACATTGGCGGTGCCGCCGCAATGCATGGCGCCAGCCGGCGAGCGAGCTCACTACCCTATTCTAGCTCACTTTACCATAGCCCCAGTGCGCCCGGCAGCACGCACGCCGTCTGGCAACAGAGACATCGCGGAGTGGTTTATATGTGCTCCGACAGGTGCCGCCACCCTGCCAGCCAATTTTTCGTGCGCGCACACCGCAGCTCCAGTGACGTCTCCAGCAGCCCCAATGACGTCGTGCCCACACTGCATGTCGTACTCGCAAGGGGCGGTTGAAAACGCGTTGGGCTGAGCCGCAGTGATCTGCAGCGATTCGCAGCTTTATAGCGTTGTAATAAATTACACAGTGTAAGCAGAGAGCTTAAATTAGTCTGTAAATGAGCCTTAGGACTTGGTCTACTGGCCCAATGTGTTTGTACAAAATCGTCAAAACCGTTTCAGGGTCCCTTTAAGGGGTGATGTTTTAACTAAGACACCCTTTGGGAGTTAAGGGTGTAATGAGTTATCGAAACACCCATGGCCCATACCAATACGTGCCAGATCATAACTGGGACTAGCTGATTAAAAAGTCCTTGTATCTTTGGCGAGCTTGAGGTTAGAAGGTATGTCTCTTTTAGGGCTGTCTACAAGCATACCATAATTTTACGCGTATTCTCTTAATGATTAATGTTGTTTTATACAGAACAGGAATATCTCAAACGGCACTGAACGGCGGCTTCAGATAACATGGCTATATATACCAGATGGTCAATGTAAGGCTGGGTAGCGCGAGCGCTCCGTCCATTGGGGTATTTTACAATACGCTCTGTTGTGTGTACGGTTGCGCGCATGCGTGCACCTGCAACGCTGATATCATCTGTAATTGCGTGTCTCCTGACTGTAAGGACTTTTGCGTTTCTATCTATCTATCTATCTATCTATCTATCTATCTATCTATCTATCTATCTATCTATCTATCTATCTATCTATCTATCTATCTATCTATCTGTCTGTCTGTCTGTCTGTCTGTCTGTCTGTCTATCTATCTATCTATCTATCTATCTATCTATCTATCTATCTATCTATCTATCTATCTATCTATCTATCTATCTACATCTCGGTGCTCTCGTGATCGCCTCCCTAACTTGGTGTAGACCAAAATTTGTATGGGAGGGTAAGAGGTATTGAAGAATATGTCTGGCTGATCATGACATGTATAACGTGAAAATCCTGTCGCATACGTCGTCAAACCCTTTCCTGCAGAGACGTGTGGCACATACCCGTATACCACGGGCCGCAATATGCGGGTATGCGCCACAGGTGTTTGACAATTTATATATACCCAGGAACGGCGAGGACAGACATTAGTAATTTAAATGCGAGGGCGTTAAGAAAAACTGACGTCAGCAGCGTTGACCCGACGAATGCAAATAATAAATATCAGGGTCCCAGCGGGAATCGAATCCCAGCAATATACGTGGCAATCAAGTATTCTACCACAGAGCCACGCTAGGTCTCGGAACTGCTTTGAAAAAAGACCCTATGCAGGCGTAATGTTGGTGAAACGTCAATTGTTGTTGCAGTGCAGGCTATATAATTTTATAAACATTTCATATGTACTCCTATGAGGCAGGCGTCATGTCGGGTTAACGGCAATTGTATACTTAAGTGCCATCCAGTACAGTTGGTCCACGAAGCACTATCCAGGGCTACCATCCTCGCAAGCACAAGTGCTACATATCAGCTTACCGCTTCTGGTGTTGGTAATACCCATGCTTCTGTTGGCATCGTTACGCTACTGTAAACAACTGGTTATATGAAATATATGCGACTGTTGAACATATGTCTGTGCGAACAAAATTTGTACATATCTTTAACGTCATTTCGTAACGTTTCGCTTCATAAAAAATTACAATCCAGTCACCTTGCCTCCGCATGCTTCGTATAACATCGATTCCCATGGTACTTGGGATCTGGCAATTTTGAATGCGAAGCATTTCTTTGCGTACTGTAAGCACTTTTGCGTTTCTATCTATCTATCTATCTATCTATCTATCTATCTATCTATCTATCTATCTATCTATCTATCTATCTATCTATCTATCTATCTATCTATCTATCTATCTATCTATCTATCTATCTATCTATCTATCTATCTATCTATCTATCTATCTATCTATCTATCTATCTATCTATCTATCTATCTATCTATCTATCTATCTATCTATCTATCTATCTATCTATCTATCTATCTATCTATCTATCTATCTATCTATCTATCTATCTATCTATCTATCTATCTATCTATCTATCTATCTAGCCGCCTACGTCTGGGTGCTCTCGTGATCGCCTCCTTAACTTGAGGCGGACCAAAATTTGTATGGGAGGGTAAGATGGTTTGATGAATATGTATGGCTGGTCATGACATGAATAACGTGAAAATCGTGTCCTGTACGTCGTCAAACGCTTTCCTGCAGACACGTGTGGCACATACCCGTATACCTCGGGCCGCGGTATGCGGGTATGCGCTACAGGTGTTTGACAATTTATATCTATCGAGGAACGGCGAGGACAGACATTAGTAATTTAAATGCGAGAGCTTTAAGAAAAATTGACGTCGGCAGCGTTGACCCGATGAATGCAAATAATAAATATCAGGGTCCCAGCAGGAATAGAACAAAAGCAATCTGCGGGGCAATCAAGTATTCTACCACAGAGCCACGCCAGGTCTCGGAACTGCTTTGGAAAAAGACCCTAGCTATAGCTATGCAGGCGTAATGTTGGTAAAACGTCAGTTGTGGTTGCAGTACTGGCTATCTAATTTTATAAACATTACATATGTACTCCTATGTCATGTCGGGTTAACGGCAATTGTATACTTAAGTGCCATCCAGTTCAGTTGGTCCACGAAGCACTATCCAGGGCTACCATCCTCGCAAGCACAAGTGCTACATATCAGCTTACCGCTTCTGGTGTTGGTAATACCCATGTTTCTGTTGGCATCGTTACGCTAGTGTAAACAACTGGTTATTTGAAACATGTGACTGTTCAACATATGTCCGTGCCTACAACATTTGTACATATCTTTGACGTCATTTCGCAACATTTCGCTCAATAAAAAAATTACAACCCAGTCACTTTGCCTCCGCATGCTTCGCATAACATCGATTCCCATGGTATACTTGGGATCTGCCAAATTTTTATTTCTCACGTTCTTTTTTTTTCAGTGATAGCGGTTTCCTCCTTTCCCTCCTCCTCACCCTCACGTCTCTTTCCTGTCCTCTTGCCATACTATGGTATACATGGTCTTACCTGCGTGACGCCAAGTGACGGCATGAGATGACATGAGACGACAGCCCGGGCACCTAAAGCGTTCCGAAATTAAAACACAGAAATTCTAGTATATCTGGGAGTGTCTGGGTGGCTGCCGGCGCTTGCTGCATCTAAGAATGCGAACGCGTTTTAGCGTGGATAGGAGCCTTAAACTGAACTAGGCTCAGATCCGCCTACGAGCATACGAGCACTAGGCGAATAATGCACTAATTTCTTTCAGTCATCCCTATACAGAGTAGTATGTCAGCGCTATATAGACGCCGGCAAAAATCTCTGTTTTTCCAATAAAGAGTCTCGCTCTCTCTCTCTTTCTTTCAGTCAGGAGAGGGTTAGGTTGGGCGTTGTTCAGACCCCTACTGAAGTACTCACATTATCTTAATTTCGCCACATACCCTGTCAAGCGTATTACCTCGACATGGCCTCTCGCCATGAAACAGGGAAGGACTGCGACATACGACGTGTTCTACGAACGAAACGGTCTGTCCGCGCTTCAATTCCTAAACTGCATTCTAAAGCTGCATTGTCGCTCTGTGGCCTCCAAACACAAAGGAGACGTCGTCACTGCAGTAATTACGGTCCGCGTAGAACACATGCATATGTACGACGGAAGCAGACACACGCTTCTTTGCTGCGAACGAAGGTGCGAGACACGCAGTTTGAGCGAAGCTTCGAGCACTCTGCTTCGCGTCGAGCCGTTTCCGGCAGTCGAGCAAGTCGCGGCGCCAGGCTTCTCTTCACTGACGCCTGGACATCGTTCTACGAATCCAACGAAATGGCCTCTTCCACGCGCGCACACACACACACACACACACACACACACACACACACACACACACACACACACACACACACACACACACACACACACATATATATATATATATATATATATATATATATATATATATATATATATATATATATATATATATATATATATATATATATATATATATATATATATATATATATATATATATATATATATTTATGTCTGGACTTGGCAGCCCCTCGGTGCTCATTTAAGCTCCTTCGCCGAAGTGAACCAGTTTTCGTTCCTTTTCGCCGAAGATTTCGAATTAAACCGGTCGCGCAAAGCTTCCCCAAGGATCCTCGTCGTATAAGGTCGTCTTCCTTTGACAAATGGTTTCCAGGATTGGGCCGTACTGTGCAGCAACCGTTATTTCAGGGCCGCTCACACGCGTCAGTGGATCTCCTGGATGTTTATCATCCTACGGAGACGGGTACGGAAGTTAAATAAAAAAAAATGCGAGAGATTTTCGCGTCTCTGAGAAAAATTTGAGAAACGGGAATCGTGGGGCCTGAGCAACATTTTGCTGGACCTACACTTGTTTCACCCTGTTTGCTTTATATCACTGAGAGGAGGAAGACTCGGCTGTGGGGCTCGTTCGAGCGCGAAACGAGGTAAACGTCTTGTCCGAGTGTCTGATATTCAGTGAGTCAACGATGCGAGCCTTTTTGACGAGCAGGCGCCACGGCGCTCAGCCGAAAGGCGTCCCTTACATGCTTTGCAGCTCCATTAACCATTTCTCAATGAGCGAGCATTCCTACCGACACGCGACACCCCGCTAACACGCCGCCGCTGGCGGAGCACGCGGAACATCACTGCGGGCTCAGATCACTGAGAGAAGTTCGAGCAAGGAGGAACCACGCCGCAGCGCGGCGCAGCTGTCGCGCAGGTACGCGGGTACTGTGGCCGCTTTATAGATTTTAGCAGCGGTCGGAATTGTGTGACAATTCACTCAATTTGAAATGGGCTTTGCTTGCGCAATACAGATATTACGCTGGTCTGGACTCTAGCGCGAAATATGACGGCGTGTGACTCGAACATTGATTGAACCGAGAAGAACGCCCCGCAGTCAAGCGGCGCTGTAGACTCCATGTAGCTTTCTCGCTGGTAAAAGTGTTCTGGGTTGCTGACACGAACGCCGTCGCCTGGTGCGATATCGAGATTGGCATCGAGCCGATCTCGATAATGATATCTGTGTTAACCGCTCCGGCGGCGAATGCTCTTCTTCACCTGCGGGGCAGAAACGTCATGTACTTGCAGCTTTGCATCCCAGTAGAACTTTGATACTTTATATGGCCTGTGTTTCAACATATGTGATCTCAGTACCCGGTGCAATCAGTGCCAGTCTGATACGAAATGGCACCGCGATACGATGCAAGATACTCGGGCAGCAAGTATTTGATATACATACACAAGATACTACCGCAATTATTGTAGCCGATACGATAATTTCCATTTCTATCTTAAAGGGGCCCTGCAACACTTCTTCAGCATGGTCAGAAAACGCTGCCGATCGGTAGTCGAGGCTCCTGAAAACGCGCGAGCCAAACATTACAGTGCAGCATGCAGTCTGGAATTTACCTCAAATTCCCAAAGTCAGCTAGAAATCCGCTTTCCAGGGCGACTTCTCTTCCTTCTCGTCATTACACATCTTCTTCTTCTTCAAAGTCAGCTAGAAATCGTACGCTATTTTCTCTACGAATGATGCCATATACGCAAATGAGCACGCCATATACCCAAATTTCACGGCCGTTGGCTGATGGAACATCGTGAGCTGCATATCTACCGCGGTCGCCGCGGGTGCCCGCGCGCGCGCTCGCGATCACAATGACAAAAAGCCGCGCCTTCGAAGAAAACAAAAAAAGGGCTCAAGGCCATGACGCGCGCGTTGCGTAACTTCTTTTTCCCGTGCCATCCCTCCCTGCTTAGCTCCCAGCGCGCTCAACAGGGCGAGAAAAGAGAGAAAGCAATTACAGCGTACGAAAAATCTCGGTAACTCCGCTCGTACTGGACGCATTTTAAAAATTCTTGTGGAGGTCGATTCGTGAGGCAATAAATACCTTTTATAAAGGCATTCGACGTTTACTCGGAAAGGTGTTGCAGTGCCCCTTTAAGATACTTCGATACATTCGCAAACTTGTTATTATGGATCTATGCAGTGTGCTTCCCGTAACAAGAACCAACTATTTAAAAAAAGAGTGGTTAACCGCGACTGAATGAAACCAATGGCACATGGTTTGCCGCCATGTGGCACTCATTGCGTTAGTTTTATATTGCGCTTAATGGGTTAATTAACTATGAATTATTATGCAATTTTTGTAATCTCCACTTTGGGGCCAAGTGCGTTTCGTTACGTGACAGAGGGCATTCCAAAACGACCGATCCAATTTGTTGTGACAACATACATGCTTCGTGGTGATTTTTTCCGGCGTTTAAAGAAAGCCCGCGAAAATTGAAATAAAACCTCATGACTGCGCTAATACGTTACTGCATCGCAGTGCTCTCAACCATCTCTTTTACTCAACGGTGTCGAGTAGATGAGATCGATTCTATTTTCTGTAACAACCTCCTCCTCCAGCTCTGGTTTGGCTTCATACGATCCGCGCCAGCGCCGTATCAAGTCCAACCCATATACCACTCGTGTGCGTACCGCTCACTTACCCGATACGTTCGTGCATGTGAGCGATCAAGTCGAGGAGAGAGTGTTCCCGACGAGTATCTCTACCCCGGTCGCCACTTGCCACACCGGGCCGCTCGGCATGCACTCAGTGGGAGTAAGGCAAGTCTTGCAGAGCCCCTTTGCCCTCTTGATGGCGCGTACATCGTTCGCCGCGGGAGAAGCGGCGACATTGGCGCAGCGGGGAGCTGTGACCTCTCTGCTAAGACGTGCTATTAATTCGCCCCCCTTGCCTTTAGTGCTTGGCGCGCCTGAGAGCTCTTGTCGCCCGTGGGGATCTTGCTCTCTCTCTCCCTGGGCATCCCTCCAGCCTTGCGCTCTGGTTACGCCCCGGTGGATTAGAACTCTTGACATGGAGAGACTTAGCACTTCGTCGTTTAGCACGCCGGAACTGGCTGGCTACACGTATAAAGGCCTATATTTGGTGGCTATGCTTAAGTTTTGTGAACGCTTCCTCACTGAAGCTTTCTAATCATATGTTTTTACTCATTCAGGTTTTTTTTTTTCATCCTTTAATGTGTGGATTAAGATCGCAGCTGTAGTAGGGCTGTAGTAGGGCTGTAGTAGGGCTGTAGTAGGGCTGTAGTAGGGCTGTAGAAGGGTAATGCGGCTTGTTAACGAGAACGTTCTTTGTTCGCATCTTTTATGTGCACGTCGGCCGACATCTCTAGCGTTTCGGTCTCTAGAATAAGAGCCGACTTTAATCAACCCTTGTGATTAAGAAAAAAAGGAGTTAAGACTCCGACTTTTAATTTATTGTATGCTAGAGGAAAGGAAAAAAAATGAAGGTTAGGCAGGGAGGCCAACCACGCCCGCGTCCGTTTTGCTATGTTACTCTGGGGGAAATATATTAACGGATGAAAAGCGGGAAAGGAATGTTTATGATAATATTGCGGTGTATTCTCTGGGCAATCTACTTATAAGTGCCGAATTGAGATGTCCCCCCTTAGAGCGTTAAATTGATTATTTCTATTAGCGCTGGAGCACTTACACTGCCAACAAAAGCTATAATTGCTGTCGATTTCCCAAGCAAAAGCATACGCCTCAAATGTCGATTATGATGTCTGGCCCGCAAGATGTCTGGCCCACAAGATGTCTGGCCCACTCTAGCGCTCCTTGTCGTATGATTGTGTCACGCACAGAAATCGCTTTCAGCGCAAGAGGAACTAAGATTACATTGCACCCTTCATGACTTGCCATTCAGACAGGCTAATTAATAATCCTGCTTGTCACACTTCGCATCACAAGGGCACTACATTAGCAGCCACTTTCTTTATGTCTATATATACGTGTGCGCCGGTAGTGTCGGCGATTTAATTCTGGCCTATGGTGCCTTTCGTGTTGGAAATTTAGGGAGGCTGGAGGCGTCACGGTTTAATTCAGTACTGACTATAACATTCGCGTACTTGATAAGCTTCAAGGAAGGAGCGCAGTGATCAACTTCTACACCTCTTCTTCGCTTTCCGTCTCTCTGGGTCCGGCAAACCATTCCTTTTCTTTCTTCCTGATGTGTGGTTACGTTAGCTGTATCACTCATATCTTTTTTTATGCGCCTTGAGGAGACTCCATGATCGACCCTTTGCTGTAGGAAAGATATTGGGAGCCTGGCCTCACAGCTTATCAGCTCAGGAAGTCACACAAGCCCTCCTGTAGTTTTTGAAGGCAACAGAATAGAACGACCGCATGTGACACGCTGCACTGTGTGTGTTGGGAAATGTTGTGGCACTAATGGTTTTCTCTTTCTTTCTCTCTCTCTCTCTTTTACCACCTTATTCCCCTCGCCATGTGTATGGTAGCAAAATGCACGTAGTCTAGTTAAGCTCCCTGTTTTTCTTGTATTACTTATCTCTCCTCTCTCTCTCTCTCGATGAGCATGTTGGCGCCTGCAGGAGATGCCAGCTGCTTTTTCCTGAGTTAAGAAATGTGCGCGAAACTATACGATTGTAACAACCGAGGATAACAGAAAAAAGCGTGCGTGTGTGTACACGACATAAGTGCAGAAATTAAGGGCTTTTCGTTGTAATCTGATCCTGCCGAAATAGCAGGCGACATAGCAGCGAACTGTACACTACCATGTAATTTTAAATGCGAAGCTTTTCTTAGCGAACTGCAGGCATTTTGAGTGTTTCTATCTATCTATCTATCTATCTATCTATCTATCTATCTATCTAGCCGCCCACTTCTGGGTGTTCTCGGAATACCCTCTTTAACTTGGGGTAGACCAAAATTAGTATGGGAGGTTAAGAGGCTTTGACGAATATGACTGGCTGGTCATGACATGAAAAACATGAAAATCCCGGCGCGTACGTCGTCAGACGCTTTCCTCCAGACACGTGTGGCACATACCCGTATACTACTGGCCGCGGTATGTGGGTATGCGCCACAGGTGATTGACAGTTTATATCTACTCAGGAACGGCGAGGACAAACTTGGTAATTTAAGACATTGGTAATTTAAACGCGATGTCGTTGAGGAAAACTGACATCGGCACCATTGACCCGACGTATTCGAAGAATGATTATAAGGGTCCCAGCAGGAATCGAACCCAAGCATTCTGCGTGGCAATCAAGTATTCTACCACAAAGCCACGCCAGGTCTCGACCCTGCTTTAGAAAAAGATCCTACGCAGGCGTAATGTTGGTGAAACGCCAATTGGTTGTAGTGCTGGCTATCTAATTTTATATTAATTACATATGTACTGCTATGATACAGGCATCACGTCGCGTTAACGTGAATTCTATATTAAAGCGCCATCCACTGAAATTGGTATACGTAGCACTATCCAGGGCTACCATCCTCGCAAGCACAAGCGCTGCATATCACCTTAACCCTTCGGTGTTGGTAATACCCTGTTATTGTTGGCGTGGTTACGCAACTGTAAATAATTGGTTATATAAAACCTAGGCGACTCTTCAACATATGTCTATGCGTACAACATATATTTAGCTTCATTTCGTAACGTTTCGCTCAATAAAAAAATTACAGCACAGTCACCTTCCCTCCGCATGCTTCGCATAACATCGATTACCATGGTACGTGGGATCTGCCGTTTTTTTTTAATTTGTTTCAGTTTGCTATGTGTTTTTTTTTCTACTTGTTCATTCTTGATTTTGGGTAAATACTTTTATTTTTGCTGCAGAACTTATAGCATTAGTGTAGCCGATGCGATATGAACCTCGACGTCTCCACAGAAAGTCAGTTAAAACAGAACAGAACGGAAAAGAACAGAACAGCAGTGTTGTCTCGTACTTGCGTATGGGGTACGATCAATTTATGCATGTCTAAATAAGAGGCATTTTTCGTCGCCAGCATTCATGCTAACGCGGTTCGAAAACCTCACACTATATAGTGCTTGTCAAGGTCCACAAAAGATCTGAATGTTGTCTCTCACGGCTCGAGAATCATCTAAACATTGCTCTTAAAAAATGTTGCGCATAAAGAGCTAAAGGGTTCCCGGCACTGATATTTTAACCGCAGAGTTCTGCATTGCAGTGCCTTTCTTGTGTCATAAGCCAAGATAAATTAATAAAAAGTTACAAAAATTGACGCAGGAACACAAGTAATTCAAATTGCAAACTCAACATGAACGCAGACGACAAAAACAGGCACATACACTCTATCGCGTTTTACTCAACCAGCGAGAACGTATGCTGCTTCCACAACCTTCGTATTTTAGATGCGAAGCAGCTATTTGACTAGGCTGTGTAACGCTGTCCCTCCGTGCGTACGGACGAACGCGCCGCAACGCGCTCCCCTCGCCGAAGGTGTTGGAGCAGTGCCAAGTAGGTCACGCCGCAGCTGCGCGTTGACGTCACGCTCCCCTCGCAGTGCGCGCTGACGTCACTCTCTCCCTCGCCTGCCGCGTGCCCGCCGGAGCGCCCGCAGCTGCCGCCTGACGCGCAACGACAAGACCTACGCCAGCCATCGCTTCAAACGAATCTTCCAGCGCTCACCGCAGCACCCGCGTTAGCGCCGTTCAACCCGTGACGCCACCCGTGCGCAACGCAACGCTGCTGCTTCGCATCCCATCAGGGTTCCCTTTGGGAAGATGGTGTAAATTTATTATTTTATTTACATTTATTTATTTAAAAATACTGCTGTCTCGAATTCGAGACATAGCAGGAGTTGGTACATAATTTAGTACAAACAAGAAAAGAAAAAAAAACGCTAGAATTATACAAACTGATGAAAATATGATATGCTTACATAACTGTTCAACAAAATCATTCATCAGGTGCGAGTACAGATGCTGATGGGAACACAGAAACCGCTAAGATAATACAAAACAGATTAAATCCTGATAGAGTTTGGTAGTTTCTCAACGAACTCTTCATGAGTCTATGCACGAAGCGAACCATCTAAGTTGTTCCAGATTTCAACAGTGAATGGAAAAAACGAAACGATCGGACGTGTAATTCGAATGTTGTGGGTTTGGTGTCCACCGGGGGCAAGTTGATGTTTCGTCCACTTTAATCAGCCTTCTCATTTATCTCATGATTAGGACAATGTAATTAAAAACGACAAGTAACACCCCTGTGCTCTCATTTAATGTTGCTTTCTTATGGCTTTGCATCAGTGAAACAATGTCTTCGCTTGGGTGCACTGTTGAGAGCCTGCAGGAGTTTAAAATTGGACCATGATGAGCCACTGATAACCAGGGTTCTGTTGACCAACGTGGACGATAGGGCCGCTTTATGTAACCTTATTTAAGGTTAGGACGGCTGGCCGATAAATCCTTTACAATTTTATAAGAGTGGAGCTCCTTAAGCCGAGCGTCTTTCCCGAATCTGTGAACAAAAACTATGATCAGCATGAACTGGCACGCGCTCTCTTCGTGCTCTCCTTCATCTTCTGCATCGCTCACAGAACACGCGCCAATTTGTACAGCACACGATTCTGATAACTATGATGGGTGACTGAGAGAACGAATACAGAGAGAGAGAGAAAGAAAAAGATAGAAAAAAAAGAGAGAAATTCTTGGCTAACAAAAATTTTGTAATAAGGCAGGATTCAAACCCGCGCACCCGTGATACGAAGGCGAGGATCGTAACCACTCGGCTGTCCAGTCACGCTAGCAGAGCCTTATGTAGTATAGCAAGGGGGGCGAGAAAGAGAAGTGAGGGTGAGGAGGATGGAAAGAAGGAGAGGAGAGAGTAAAGCATATCATAGAAAGAGAAATGGAGAAAGTAGGAAAGAAAGACACAACGAGAAAGAGAGTAAGAGAGGTAATAAAAAAGAGAGAGACAAAGAAATAACAGAAAGAGACAGAGAAAGAAATAGAAAGGAAGAAATAGAAAGACAGAGGAAGCGAGAAATAGAGAAAGGGAAAGGGAACAAACATAAAAAAAGATCTAAAGAGCGAGAAAGAAATAGAAAAAAAGAGACAGAAAAGCAGTAGAAAAAACAGAGAGAAAGAGTAAGACAGAGAGGAAGAAAGTAGAAGAAAAATTAAACAGGAAGAATGAAGGCCGCCCAGCTCCGCTGTTCCTTTAGGCTTTGCACCCCTAGTGCGAAGCTGGTAAGTTTTTTTCAGGTTCGCGATGGCCTTCATGATCGATTCCTGGAAGACCCTTAATAAGAAGATTATTTAGTTTCATGCGGTTGTTCATATCTTATATATAATCTGCAAGTTCACCTCTTGTCTTAGTAGTGCTCGACTTGACGTCCTGAACCGAGCTTCATATGGCATCAAAGCTTGATTTAAGCTTGGAGACACTGCTTGCGCTGTCTTCAATCGTCGCCTAACAGCAAGCAGGAACGTGGGAACTGATTCTCGATTGCGCAATCCTCGCAGTAATAACAACAAAATGCAACAAATAACAACAAAAGTAAAGGTCCTCCGTGTTTCGTCAAGGTTTTTGGTACTTCAGAGGAAAAACGAACCGGTTTCAAGCAGCTGGAGGCTCGCGCGAATGGTAAAGAAAACTTCCCAGGCGCCGCGTGTATAAAACGCTCCAATCTTTATAGCGGTGCAACGTAAACCGAGCAAGTGCGCCCCTCGTCGATCCTTGTTAGCATGCAGAGTAATTAAAATGGGTCCCCGAAGGACCAATGTATAAACACGCCACTTGCGTCCGTGAGATTGGCTGTCTCAGGCGCGCGCCGCCCGCGTCGTGTGCAGCCATCTCACACCGTTCCATGTGCGCTTGTCCTGCAGGCACAGGCGCCGCTCCGCGGACCAGCAGTTAATCTCGGCGCCCGCTTGCCCGCACGCGTTTGCAGCGCCAGCAGTGTCCGCGCAAACACTGAGATATGCCATTAAGGAATACAAGCTCTATTGTTTGCCCCATGCCACCGGTGTCGGCCTCATTCATCGTCGTCTATTGAAGCGATCAGACAAGAGGAAGCAGGAAACACCGTGCTCAGCGCACAGGCGGGATGCGCGAAGCCGGAAATGCGGCGCTCGCGCCAAAGAGCCCACGTGGAGGAGCGAAGTTTTACGTCGAGTGAGCACTTTCGCTCGGATGCGCTAAGGCGTGTTTCGACAGACACTGCGGTGTAGGTGGCATCCGTTTCGTTTGACGGCCGGCAACTGCGAAGCACTGTAGCACTACATGAATGTTCGTATAGCGTGCGAGCAACACCTTAGAGAGCTCCCACGAACTGTGGGAATCGATGTAATGCGAAGCAGCCAGGAAGGAGCAAATATTGCTTTACATAATTTGCATGTCATGTTTGACATGTTAGGACCTGTCATTTATGTTCGTCATACAGTCTCGTAGCGCAATACCAATTTTAGTGTATATCAAGCTAGCGAACTGGACGCAAGCGCACCATGAGCGTGGCATGTAAATCCCGTTGTACATGAAATGCATGTCGTGATTTTCATGTTACCACAAGCCACTTATTTTCGGCACACAGTCACGTCACGCAATATCAAATTTAGCCTAGATCAAGCCAGCGAAAATGCCGCGAGCGTGCCATGAGCGTGGCATGCAAGTCATGTCGCACATGACAAGTCATGATTTTCATATTACCACTTGTCATTTATGTTCGTCATACAGTCACGTCACTCAACACCAAGTTTGGTGCATATCAAGCTAACGAAACGGCCGCGAGCGCGCCATGAGCGTGGCATGCAAATCATGTCGGACATGACAAGTCATTATTTGCATATTGCCACCTGTCATTTATGTTCGTCATACAGTCACGTCACTCAATCCCAAATTTGGTGTATATCAAGCTAACGAAACGGCCGCGAGCGCACCATGAGCGTGGCATGTAAATCATACTTTTCATGACAAGTCAGTCAAGATTTTCATGATATGACCAGCCATTTACGTTCGTCATAGAGTCATGTTATGCCATACAAAATTTGGTATAAATCCCATTAACGATACGGCCTGGAGAGCACAAAGTCGTAGGCAGCTAGATAGATAGATAGATAGATAGCTAGATAGATAGATAGCTAGATAGATACGCTCAAAGTCGCCGAAGTTCGCTAGGAAATGATTCGCATTTAAAAAAAGCTCGTGACTACATGCTAGCGCGCCGTGTTTTTAGAGCCATTTTATCATGATCTTAATTAGCATGGTCCTAATTGGATAATAATAATAATAATAATAATAATAATAATAATAATAATAATAATAATAATAATAATATGGGCAGTACATTCATTTCATTTTTATTTCCTTTTATTTACCTGCATCTGCTGACTGAGTGGCGGTACAAGCGATGCGCACGATCAATTTGTTTAGGGTATATCTATACCTAAGTAGTGATGGCAATGGCGAATGATTAGTTGCTCGGATTCGCGTACGATTCAGAGGGATTAGTGTCTGGTAGGCCATCAAAAATTAAATTGTAACACCGTGACCTGTTCTCTATGTCATCCAAACGGGACTCGAGGTCATCTCTTTCGCGCGCTGCACGAACGGTGTTGTTTTTAACCCTTTCAGTCCCTGTGATTCCAACTGAAATCATAAATTATGTAGGTCAGTCAGCAAGCATCTGGTAAAGATAAAGCGCTGTTCTTTCTCAAGAGCCCGTATTGAGCATCTTCTCTACATGTGCTGTCAACATGGCACCCACAATAAAGTGAGGTCACGTCTCAGCGAAGAAATTACAGAAGCGGTCGTGCTGCTCGCGCATTTCGCTGAGGCCGTCTTCTTTCACCGTGAAGCGATGGGACATTTATTTTAGTTCTATGCCGGATATTTGAATTTTGGCTATTGGTCATTATGCTATCCTAGCTAAATAAAATTTTAAGTAATAAATGAAGTAAAAATTATGGAATTATTATGAAATAATAATTATTTATTAAATTAATTGGCACATTAATTACTCTTCACTGAAAAGTGCGAGCCAAGAGTTTTTCAGTTTTTTTTTGGACTACCACGATCATGCGCATCTCAAAATGTAAAAACTTTGCTTATATTGAAAATTAATTCGGGACTGAAAGGGTTAATTAGCTTAAGTTCGGCTTTAAGGGGTAGCAGAGCTTGGTAATGTTTTTCTATATCAGTGACTCGCTTAGCTAGGTCGCATAGGGCTTGTTCTGTTGTTAGTAATTGGCTTTTCAGTCCCGGCACTTCATTTGACAGCGTTGACTGGACCGTGGAAAGCTTTTGCAGTTCATCGAGAGTAGCGTCAGGGCCGGGATTTGACTCGATGTCTCCCGATATAAGCAGCAATAACAATCTCACAGCACTGACACACTCAACAACAACCGAACAGCAGCAACGTGGGCTCGGTAGCTGCAGCAAAAAGTGATTACTGCTCTTTTTTGTGAAGAGGAATCGCGGAACACTAACCTGCATTAGGAAGAGCAGCGGGTTAGGTGGTGACGAAGCGAAGAAGCCACGAAGCCCACGAAGCGCCGCCGATGGAGGCACACTTTTTATAGCTGGCGGAGTAGGTGACGTTGCTTGCGATGGCACTGTCCATTCCCCATTCAGAGCCAAGCTTTGCGGAAGTGGCGACAGGAAGGCAGACAGCGGCGAGATGAAATCTGCTTTGCCGGTTGTTTGGTTGGTAGTGGTCAGTTTAATGTCGAAGCTCCACAATTCACATCCCGGCGATGTGTCGGCAGAAGCAGACACACCGGCAACAAGAAGCAGATGCGCGACGACGGCTGATAGCTCCTGCATAGCGAAGAGCAGCGGGTTAGGTGGTGACGAAACGAAGGAACCACCAAGCCCAGCAAGTTTTACGTCCCAGAACACGATATGATTATGAGGGACTCCTTAGTGGAGAGCTCCGGAAATTTCGACCATCTGGTGTTCTTTAACGTGCACTGACATCATACAGTACACGGGCCTCTACCGCTTCGTCTCCATCGAAATGCGACCGCCGCGGTCAGGATCGAACCCGCGGCCTCCAGGTCAGCAGCCAAGCACCGTAACCACTGATCCACCGTGACGGACAAGGTGTTACTTGTAAATGTCTTAATTAGCATGCTACTAATTAGCAAGTTCTTAATTAGCAAAGGGCTCTGTTCCTGCCGGCCGAGTTATTTCGTTGCACGCGCTAGGCGCAGCTGCGCCAGGTACTAGGCGACGCGAGATGCCATACAAGGTAGAGGCCGTTCACGCAAACCGGCGGAAAGAAAAGCTTAAAGGCCAACTCCGGCGATTTTTTGACCGTGTCAGGGTAATGGTGCTTTTATGTTCCTGAGACACTCTTGTCACGCGCCCGATAGCTGAAATGCTCAGCAAATTCGAACATAATTTTTGATAAGCAAAAAGGCGCAATACCGAAACCGAAACCCAACCGAGTGTATTGTCTACGTATGCACTCTAAGAAATAATCGAGTAAAAAAGGGTGTATTTTTGCTACACAACTATAATCGTCCATCTACCCCGCGTACTTTCCTGGCGTTATCACCGCCGTCTCGGCATTTCCCGGTCACGAACGCCGCGCGCGTTATCGGCGTGACATAGCATTCTTGATAGGAATGTGCCGAGAGCCGGGTTTTCAAGAGAGGAAATGTCAGCAAGCCAGATGACGATTATTGTTGTGTAGCAGAAATACTCCCAAAAATACTCGACTTTTTTTTAGAGTGTGACGTAGTAGTTTGTTACGAACCGGAAGTCGTGCAAGGCATGCTGGTCCCGCCGGTGCGGAATATCGCACGCTTCCTCCACAGAGAACAGAAAATCGCGCGCCAAACCAGCGAAGCACCGGCCAAACACCGTCGCCTTGTGGCCAGCACAATATACGCTGTAGCGGCCAAAGTTAGCGAACCCATCGGCTGCGTCACTTCCGTCGACCGGCAAACCAACACGTCACACACGCAATGCTGCCAATAATTGTGGGAAGCCGGGTGGGCGTTTGCAGATAATTCATTTGCAAACAATCGGCGCATCTCTCAAGCTTGAAATTTGGCATAAATGACGGAAATGTGCTAAGGAACGTACCCAGCGAATTTCATTGAGATCCATTGACCTCGAAAAATCGCCGGAGTTGGCCTTTAAGCAGCTCCGCTGTTAAAAAAAGCGACTTCGTCTGGTACAACTGTCATCTGCTGCACTGCTGCTTCACACCCGCACATCTCCACCAAACAAACTTTACAGCAGCTATGAGGGTGCAGAAATATCGTAAACCAGCGCTGCACCGCTCGTACACCTTTTGTTACGAATGACAATATGCACTATCTTGTGAGCTATTCAGGTGCATCAAACTGCAGCCGCTTTTTCGCGAAATGAAGTTCAAGAAGTTCAGCAAAAGTTCAGCCGCCCCACTTTACAACTTTGACCCTACAATGCTGACCAATCCAAATCCGCTCGCGAGGTTCACAACGAGCCTTTCTTTAATGCGAAACAAAAGCCAAAACATAACAATAAACAAAGCCACAAGCGCGTTCGAAGCAGTAAGCACGAAGACTAAGCAAATCCATGTACTACCCATCATTCCCAAGTGGGTGAAAGCATAGAGTTTCCTACCATATTTAATGGAGGGAACTCTGGCGCTGCGATTGTTAGCCACCATGGGAGCCACCATGGGATATGCTAAACCTTCGTGCTTGCGGCTTCGAACGCACTTGTGGCTTTGTTTATTATTATGTTTTGACTTTTGTGTCGGAATAAAAGAATGGGATCATCGCGAACATAGTAAGCCAATTTGAATTGGTCAGCCTAAAATAGTCAAGGTGTCTGAGTGGGACTGCTGAACGTTTGCCGAATTTCGTCTTGCGACAAAGCGGCTGCAGGCCTCATGAAGCCAAACGGAGCCGAAAGAACGAAGCTTAGATAAATCCGTGTACTGCCCATCATTCCCATGCTGGCTGAAGTGCCATGCGTTGCAGCTCCCATAGACACTAACGTCAGATTTCCCTCCAGTGTATTATTAGGAAACCCTATGACTGAGAGGGTGCAGTGCCAGAGTTCCCTCTAGCAAATATTGTAGGCAACTCTATGGTAGGTGACTCACGATAGACGCGAAGTAACGGTATAGGGTAATTACCGTAGGTTAATTACCCTACTTGTAGGGTATTTTCGGAATTTTCTCCCCCAACGTAGGGTAGTAGGGCGGTAATACGATTTTCTTATAAGACGTAGGGTAATTTCCACGTTCTTCTCGTCATCGATCAGCGAAAAATGTAGACGATCCACGTGACATATCCGAGCGTGACATTCCTAAAGAGATCCGAAAACTAAATATTTCTTCGAAAAAACTTGAAACTGTTCACATGTTCCCAGCACCGGGGCGAGACGAAAGATATTATGTCACACATTTCCATGTGCCAGCATTGCTTTTTTATTTCTCATGGATAGTCTTTTTCCCTCTCCGTCGTCGCGCATTCATTCGTTTCGAGGAGGGGCTTTTAAATTTTGCGACGGCTGTCGGTTGCAGTTATTAAGGCGAAAGCCTCAGATGCCTCATCAAACACAAAAGGTGACCGTCGGCGTCCACGCGATTGGTGCAAAGAATCATCACGATGTAACAACGTCACCTATTGACGTCATCATGAAGTCATAGTGATGTCACATTGTGACGTTCAATGACGACGTCATATGACATCGTCACTTGGACAAAGGGGGGGCAGGCTCCGGAGGGAAGTGAAGTGCAGAAAGCCTGCAATGCCTCCTTTACATGAGGCAGTGCAAAACGTGCAGACATCTTTCGATGGCGGGAGATCATACATAATTGACTAAGATAAAGAAAGAGAAAATGGCTTTCGCATTCAATCATCTTAGGCGGATGCATAAGGGCCGTGCAAGTTTTTTCGATGAGAGCAACGGATGGACGGATGAGCGCCTCTTTGATAAATGGGCAGTGACCTGCACTCGACCAAGCTCAAGTTTTGTTGTTGCTGTTGCTGTTATTGTTATTATTATTATTATTATTATTATTATTATTATTATTATTATTTATTATTATTATTATAATTATTATTATTATTATTATTATTATTATTATTATTATTATTATTATTATTATTATTATTATTATTATTTGTAGTAGTGGTAGCAGTAGCAGCAGCAGCAGTAGTAGTAGTAGTAGTAGTAGTAGTAGTAGTAGTGTTACAATACGGCCAAATCTTGTCCAGCCGAACTAACGTTCTCTTCCTATAAAAAAAAAATGCTTATAAATGCACAGCCCAACTTTCTGCGTCTTATCGCAGACTAACGTCTGCATGTCGTACAGTGCAGACGTCTAACGTTGACATGTCATACAGTGAAGTATAGTCTGTAGTGTATTATCGTCAATCTGTGTCTATTTTAGGCGTAGGGTAAAATGTAGGGTAATAAAAAAAGTTGTGTAGGGTAAAGTAGGGTAATTTTGACCATGACGTAGGGCATTTTTCAAAAAATTGGTTGGCAGCAGTGTATAGGGGCGCATCGTTTTAAAAACATAACTTTGACGACCAAAAGTGGCTGCCACGTGCGCCCTCGATGCAAGACAAGAAGCAGCATTTGCTGTGGCGAAGGTATTTTGCTTTTCTTTCTTTCTTTCTTTCTTTCTTTCTTTCTTTCTTTCTTTCTTTCTTTCTTTCTTTCTTTCTTTCTTTCTTTCTTTCTTTCTTTCTTTCTTTCTTTCTTTCTTTCTTTCTTTCTTTCTTTCTTTCTTTCTTTCTTTCTTTCTTTCTTTCTTTCTTTCTTTCTTTCTTTCTTTCTTTCTTTCGTTGCTCAGCAAGAAACATGATGGGGAAGGCGAAGGTGATAGTGGAAGGAAGGATGACAGTAAAAGCACTATGTCAATTTCTGGTGCAAAGTCTTTTTAGTCGTGTCTATTTTAATACGAGATTTTACAACTATGGATATTAGCAACGTACCATGACGTGATTGGCTGTAAGCATTGTAGGACGTCTAAATGCTCTGCCCTCCTTTCCCCAAATAAATTTCTGTCTACGCCTCTGCTCGCCAAACACTCGTTCTGGAAACATCAGTCACATCGCTCACGTCACACGCGTGGCGACGGGCAGCCTGTCGTGAAAACAGGAATTGCCGGAGATATTCAGTGGAAACCATCCGTGTGCCGACGCCGCTTTTTGAATGTGACTGTCTCCTTCAGAGCTTCATAATTTCGACCTGTTGTCGCACCACTTGCAGAACTTCCAGGGTGCCAAAAATGGATTAATATCGACGTTTTCCGTCTATCTCCATTCACGCGGCCTAGGGCGAGAACCGCAGTCACACGTTCTCCGTTTGTAAATCGCATCGTTGCCGATCGCATCGCCTACTTGAAGCGTGTTCGCTAGCCACATCGAAATAACTATAGAACTGCTCACCACAAATTCCATCGTGCTTTTACTAACATCCTTGCTCACAATGTCACCCTCACTCCCTCCGTCGTGTTTCATTAGTAGCAAAAAAGAAAAAAAAAGAAAAGAAAAGCAAGACGCCTAGGCTGATTCAAATGCTGCCCCCGCGGTCCCGCATCGTGTGCGCACGTGGCGGCCACTATTTCGTCGACGAATTTATTGTCTAGTTTAAAACAGTACACCCCTTCTTCGTGTGCATTGCAGCCACCCACAGCTTGCTCATTCAATGTCTATGCGCAAAGCAGACTTAACTAGTTGATTCAGCTCACATTTGGGAGTACTAGAACCGCCGCGCGTTGGCGTGTAGTCGGGTGGTTTTTTAAAAAAAGTTCTACCACGGAGCCACGCCCGTGCTCAATTTTCTTTAAAGCCTACTGCGATTAAATCAAAGGGCAAAAAAAAAAATTTCACGGGGCAGTTATCTTCGCATGCGCGAAAAAAAAAAAACACGATGTTTCTCAATAGGCGCATTGAAGGTTGAATCTCACTCGCTCAAGTTACTATGTTAATAGTTAATTAACTATTTTTTGTTTATTGGTTAGCAGAGCACATTGGGAAAAAAGTACCGCAATCTGCTCAACAGGATTCTGAACAATACTGCGCCAATTCGGTGCGAGTGGCGCCTATATGTATTTCATAAAAGGCCTTGGCCAGAGTTAACTTAACAGCCTGTATGCTTACCCGCATACCGGTTCTTCTAGACTGGTTAACATCCCTGCCTTTCCTTTCTCTCCTGTTCCTTCCTTCAGAGAGAGATTCAATTCTTCTTCCCACTGTTCTGTTACCAGCACTGCCGGCCACCTCTTAAATAGGATTTAGAATTAAGGGACTATTAAATTAGCGTTAACATAGGCAAAACAAAACTCGCCGTGTAGCGTTTTTCGTTTCTTTCCTTTTTTTTATTTTTTTTTATTTGCTTCGCGCGGCCATTCCACGGTTATCATGGTTTCTACTTTTCTATGTTACGGAACCGAGAGATTTGTTCATCCCTCCCCCTCCAAAGAGAGAGAGAGAGAGCATCGTCTGTTTTTAACACACAAATTGCAAAATGTGGTGTCTTGAATAATGGCTTCGTCTTGGTCAGACTCTATTGTGTTGAGTATTTCTGTAGGCCAGACGAGGTTTCGTCAGTCGCTCGGCTTCATTAGCCTGAAGGCACTTGCGGTTTTTCGAGAAACAGCAAATTGCGGTTAAACTGTGCCCGAAAGCAGCATCGCGGCTCAGACCACTTCTCGTGTGAGGCTTTCTTTCTGTTCGTGCTATCGGACCTTGGCCAGTTGCATGAGCGAGCATGTGTCGCGGCAAGATCATTAAGCTAAGCAGCCTACGTCCCTGAACGCTGTCTGCCGCTGTCTCTCTCTCTCTCTTTGTTTTGCCGATTATGCGGTTGAGCTTGTTGGCAATCCACACGTGCGGGAGATCGCATGACAATGAAAAGGACAAGGAGTAACGAGAACTAGTCTCTTTAGGTAAGGCACGTGTAGACGCGGAAACAAGAGAATAGAAGCGTTTGTGCTGCGTGGTACCATTCTTTTGTGTCCCTGGATGCGCGCCTTTCCTACTCCTGTGATGGATCCTCACACCAACTAGCCCAACTTTGGGTCGCTTTTGTCTTCTCAGACTTTGTCCTCTTTGACTGCGCGCTGGTTCCATGCTCAAGATATCCCTTTTTGATTGTATGCGCTCCTTCATTCTCGACATCTTATGACTCTTTCGACAGAGCGGTGCGTAAAGAAAACAAAAAAAAAAAACAGAAAAAGCTAGTAGAACAGAAGAGAAGGCATTATGCGATGTGATGGGTGGCTGGAAAAAAAATCTATTTCATCATAAGCGAAACGAAAGGTGCCTCACCAGTACAAAGAGTATCTCGTCGACGCGTTTCTTTCGTGCGTTCGTTACAGTGACCAGTAAGGATGATTTTACGTAACACATATGGGTGCCGCCACCTTGGGTTGTTAAACGAATGTTTTCTTACTTTTGATCTCGCGACGGGAATTGATAAGGCCACCCAACCATTTTCATGAGTATGCATCCCTAGTATAGCACTGTTCGCTTAGTTGTGCAAGATACGAAACGGCAAGGTCAACAGCACATTATGGTGTCAGCTAAACACATCCGTAAGATAGTCTATACGAAGCAGAGATTCGGCAGCAGCGAGGAGTGCGCGAACTCGCTATTTGGAAGACGCAAACTGCTGCAAGTGTACCAGAGTTGTTGATGCGCTCACTAATTTCTTGAAAGATTGCATTCTCTTTATTATATATATATATATATATATATATATATATATATATATATATATATATATATATATATATATATATATATATATATATATATATATATATATATATATATATATATATATATATATATATGTATTGCCGCACCCGTTGTATGCATGAAACGAAGACGATGTGGGCTCTTACAGCCTCGCGGAACGTGTCATTGACTGAAGAAGAAGACGTTCTTGTGTTTATGTTTTGGCCTTTGCTACTGCATAAAACGGGCTGTTTGCTATTCTGTTAAACGTCTTGGTTGTCCGTTTACGGTGTACCGCGACAATATATATATATTATAGCCTTTGCGTTTTCGTACAATACTGTGGTTAAATTTCACAGCTTATTTTATGTGGTCGCGAATATTTTAATTGCATAATGAATACTATTTATTTATTTATTTGTTTATGAGTACAGTTGAAACTCGATCTAACGAAGTGATTGGGAGACGCTCGAATTATTTCGCTAAATCCCGAAAGTTCGTAAAATTGAGAAAGGAATTTTTCGGCTCTTCGAAATCTAAAATTGTAACGTTGTCACAACCAAAAGTTACCAGGCCATTGTTCTGGCCACCAGTCTACTCCTGTGAATGTGAAAAGACCGCGAGGGCGACCCGACGGCGGCCCTGACATGGAGCCTTCCACGTCGCCCGGACGTAGAGGACACCACGTCCTGGGGGGATGCTGGCCAGAAAGACAGTTACGTGAACAAGTGGCGGTTGAACGATATGTGCGCGGAGACGCGGAGAACGAACGAAGTGGCTGTACAAGCAGGCCAAGCCAGAAAGTTACAAGGAGACGATTAGTGCCATGAGATCACGAAACCAACAACCTCCACCCGTAGCACCATCCGGTACGTAAGAGCGCTACCGATCGCCGAGTCCATTGCTACATGTATAGGCGCGACGTGCAGCCTCGTCAAACTAAAGCTATAGGGCTGGGAGTAGGGCGCCTATATAGACGTTTTAATGCCATAGGGTTACAGCGCACGACCGAAGAAAAACCAGTCTCTGCAAAATTGAAAGGAAATAACCGCTTTTTTACTCGGGAATTTCTGGAAAAACTTCACTTAAATCGCGGGTTTGGCGGCAAAGCTAGTTGGTTAATTCAGGTTGATAGCACTGAGCCATATGAGTATTTGATGGCGAATCGAAATTTCTTCGTTAGATTGGGGACTTCGTAAAATTGGGCTTCGTTAGATCGAGTTTTAACGGTACTGTAAGCCATGATGCTCTTACAGGAGCAGGTATACGAACAGTACTCCATGGAAGAAAGTAAAGACAAAACAGGATGGTATTGTGTGCAGTAGACGCGTACGCTATATTCACTATGTTCGCTAGGTTCAGTATATACGGTATGTTCATACCCAGTATATGTTCATACCCTACATATGTTTCGGTAACTCGGTAACTACAACGCTCGGTAACTACAACGCGGTCGTTCCGGCGAAAGCCCAATTCTCCCCCCACCGCGATATAAGCGCGCGCGCGAACGGGCGAACGGGCTTCTACCCCTCACGGGGCAAAGTGCGCGAGCGCATGAGCGCCGGGCTTCGCGACGACGGGGGCGCCGAGCTAAGGCCCCGCCGAGCACGCCCTTTGCGCCATCTCGCTGGTAATGCTGAAAACTCGCTGAAAACTCGCTGTATATAAATAGCTCGCCGTTTGTACGTTGTAGGACGTGCGCTTTCGTGGCTCAGTGGTTAGCGCCGCGCGCTGCACAGCGATAGGTCCCTCGTTCGATGCTGCGCGTCGGAAACATTTTTCTGAATTATTTTTCCTTGTGGCTTTTATAAATATATAGATACATATAGATATACGGGACATGACGGCGACGCCGATGCCGACGGCGAAAACCAGCCGAGAGTGTCCATATAGTTGCTATCGCAATAAAAAAAAAGAGGCACGTAGAACAGAGAGCATCAATGGTAACAACAGCCTAAGTAACTCAAGTGCAATCGTTTCTGGCCCATACGACGGAGCGGGGAAACGTCGATTCCGGTTTGATATCCGGCGCACTTAGACAGCCGGGACGTTTGACTAGTTTTTGTCCTCCACTAACCTACCCCTTTGAATCGGCTGTCAGCGTCGCATTAAATCGCCACTGGCGCCTCAACCAAGGCACCGGAACGACCACCGAAACTGTTGTCGGATTGCCAGGGTTCACGACCGCGACTTAAAAGAGGCGCACACGCAACGCCTCCGTTCCTGCGACCGCGCTGCCTGACGACGCTCGGGCACGCTATATACTTGACACGAACGAAAAGTAGGCCATCAAAAAAGAGAGCGTTCGATACGTTGTATTCATCTATACCTGAGCGCACCTTGCATGCGTGCCCAACGAACGTTTCGCGCCCATTTTCACGCACTTCCGGTGACAAGTTATTTTTCCTGTCCTCTTCACGCCGGAACGTTGCATTGGGATCGCTCGTTGGCGCGTACGCTGCCGAGTTGGCGATTCACCTGTAAAGGCTGAACCCAAAACGTGCTCCCCCTGAAAATGCTGCGTATGTCGACGCAAACGAACTGCTCGGGTCGATCACGCGACGCGCTTTTCGGGAAGGACCAACTCGCACAAGGCCTATTGGGAATGAAGGGAGAGCTTTTAAATCCACCCCCCATGGCTCCCGCTAAACAAGCGGCTCTTTCCGCACGTTCTCCGTTAATAGTCCTAAATTCGTAGGCCCGTTCAGTCTGGCACACGGCGTGGGGCAGCAGTGTGTAGCCGTCAAAGCGGATACGAACTGTCAGCTATATTTAGTAGAATGGGCGAGACGGTGGCGCGGCGGTCGGCGCTGACGCTGACCGCTTCGTTATAGAGTTAGCGCGACTCACGCTCGGTTGCGGCAGCGCTCATTAGCTAGAACGAGGCAGACGCAGAGGAAGGACCACCTCCGGAGCGCGCATTCGCCCCGCGTTTACTGGATTGTGCATTTGGGCAATCCGTGGCGGCGAGTCAGCATCTGGAGGCATGCAACACTCTCGACGCAGTCACCCGGAGATTTGCGCCGTTAGTGCCAGCCGCAAAGCCTTTAACGTCCGTCTTTGCGCTGCATCTTTTTTCCCCCTCTTCAGTAACGAGTGTAGGCCCAACCAGAGACTGGTGAGATGCAAGCTGCTCTAGCTGTGCGACGAGTCACCCATACACTATAGTCTTTCTATTTCACGCTCGGATTAAGTCACTTAGACCGAGAGCCCCCTTTATCGTATACATAGGGTTACATTAATCTCTATCACTAGTTGGTTTCTTAGAGTATCCTTGCATCGGCGTGTCCAGACAGGGGAAAGAGGTAAAAAAGAGGAGGAGGGAGGAAGGGAGGGAGCTAGGGGGGAAAGGGATGCTGCTGAATGATTGAACAGTCAGCAAGTGCGACCTGAAAGCTTCCGTGCCGTGAAGCTTATGAAAGAAACACTAACTTCGTCGAGACTGTAGCGACCACTCTGAAATGAAATGTCGGCGAACGACGAACGAATCGCCTACTCAGGCTCAGCGGAAAAGGGGCGAGTAAATAAAGTTTTATGTGAGCGTCGCTTATGCCCCGCTCCCCACAGATATAGCGTTACGAACCAAAGAACGGCATAGGTTTAATTTTTTGACCAGTGGGTCTTGCCGACACGCAGTCAACTTGGCTGCAAAAGAACGGCGAAACCAAGTGGACAAACCGTCACGCTTCCGCTAATTCGGCTTCACAGCGGAGCGAGAGTTGCGTTGCGCTGCTGGCACTATCGTTCTGCGCAAGCGAACTAACGTTCCCGCTATGCGTTCGAGTGGAAATTGCTAGCGTAGGCAGGTCTGACCGGAACAGAGCGCAAACGCTCAGCTTAAACAATTTAATACAAATAAGCTCATGAAATTCGTGCATCGAACGCTTTTGCCGTCACAATTATACGCTTCAAAGCACAAAAAGCGCTTTTGCCGTCATAATTATACACTTTAAAGCACAAAGAACGCTCTTTTGCCGTCACAATTATACACTTCAAAGCACAAAGAACGCTTTTGCCGTCACAATTTTACAGTTTAAAGCACAAAGAACGCTTTTGCCGTCACAGTTATACACTTAAAAGCACAAACAAATACAAATGAGAGTGAAAAACAGCTCCAATTACCTTGGAAGGCATCCTTGAGATAAAGAAGGAACAAGCAGTAACATTCGGTGCCATGTGATTTCTTTTTGCGCTGTTCAACAATTCAGGCGTCCAATCTCGTTCAGTGAGAGCGCTAACCTTATAATTACATTATATGGGGTTTTACGTCCCAAAATCACGATACGATTATGAGTAACGCCATTGTGGAAGGTTCCTGAAATTTAGGCCATCTGGTGTTCTTTAACGTGCGCTGGCATCGCACAGTACACTGGCCTCTAGCGTTTCGTCTCCATCGAAACGCGACCGCCGCGGCCGGAATAGAACCCGCGACCTTCGGGTCAGCAGCCGAGTACCATAACCGCTACACCACCGCGACGGAATAGCGGTAACCTTATGAGTCTCATAGCTCCATTCAAGGTGATAAAAATTACAGGTGCGCCTAAAATCGCTCATCATTCATTGAAGGTGGTCGCCATCAATTGCTTGAAATTGTGCACCGTCACTCAAGTTTAAAGTTTCTCGTAGATACCGTTTTGAAACGAGTGACCTGCCAGCAGTTAAATTTTATTTGGAGTCACTCAGCATTATAACGCAGATCTAGTAAGCTTGGTAATTAAATAAACTCTGCACCTCACCCCCCCACCCCACTCCCAATTTACGGATACTACAATCAAACTATGCAAACAGGGTTATCAATATATTTTTTTTATCCATACACACAGGCCCGGCTGCGCATGGACACTCTCGACTTGCTATAGCGGCTGCATGCCCTGCCACTTCTACCATTTAATTTCACCGGTGCGAGAGCTAGGAACCTTTGAAAAATGAAGCTGCTCTGACCGCAGCCTTGATGTCAAGCGAAAGGTTGACCGCAATTTCGGGCACGCGGTCGTTTCATTGATCGCTCACGCAATTTTTCTTCACCGTGTGTTGAAGTTCGCGGTAGAAGACACGGCAGGGATTTAAAAAAAAAAAAGCTGCAGCGGGCGAGTTTAGAAAAAGAGAGAGAAATCATAATTTATTGCTAGACGCGTTCGTGAGTAGACGTCTCACACTCAGTTTTTTTTTTAATTTAATATAAATGAATCGTTGGTTAAGGTTAAGGGACATAAAGTTCGGTATGGTTGTGTCACCTCAATATTTTTGTTCACCGGTATCGCGAAACGACAGGCTGAACCCATTAGTTATATTCCGATGACTGAAAGAGCAGTTTGTCTTCCTCGATACCCCCTCCCTCATCTCCAAGAAAACGCACACTTTTGTTTATTCTGCAACGCGACCCCCCCCCCCCCCCCCTCTCCACCGCCTTCGCTACAGCGTACCTCGTATAGAGCATGAAAGCCGTGGCGTCCAAACATGCGTTTGTCTACCGTGTATACGCGCTTCTTGTGAAAAATGAAAAACAACTTTCTTTCGTGTGTGCGCTGCTTGAAAAGTTAGTCGGTATACTGTACGTGCTTCTCTGGCTATGACATTGCTTTCCCTGCTCTTTTTCTTATATTTTCTTTTCTTCTTTATATCAACGATACATTTCTGCGCGAGGCGAATCTTGGCAAGTCGTAATGACGCAAGGTTAAGACGCGCCTTTTCAGCACGCATTTCCTATATCATTCGCTGTAGATGTTGCGATGGTTTCATAGAGGACAGCAACACTCACAATGGCATATAAGAGATGGCGCAAGACATTGCGCTTGGGGTCCCCCCCCCCCCTTTCCATTCAGGAACGGAGACGGGGGGTCATGAGGGCGCCCTTGAAAGAATAAGCGTATAGGGCTGACATTCCGGCGCTCCAGAAACGAACGGGAGTGGTCAGAGTAAAATTTTGGGAACAGCTGTTTTTTCCTCGTTCTATCGTTATATGAACGCCTCGATAAACTAAAAGAACGTCACAGTTTCCCCGTAAGGGCGAAGTAATGAATGCGGTAGCAAGAAATTGGAATGCCACAAGTAGATCGACGAGCAGCTCGATACTTGCAGCTTCCCGCTGAAGCACAAAGAAGGACGCTCAAAACGGACGCGCAAGTATACACAGGACAAGCATGAGCTAACAACTATCACAGTTGTTACGCCTTTGTGTTTGAGCAACGCGCTGCAAGTGTCGACAACGCAGAACCCGACGCTATGGTGGCTAGATACCGACGCTCTTAGATATTTTTCTTCTTTTAAAGTGCGGCGCACGGAATGACCCCTCTGCGTCTCCTGCCACGCGGCGGCGTCTAACGCAAGGGCTTTAGGTGTGCGCGGTGTTCTTCTTCTTCTTTTTTTTTTTTCGTTCCACATCACGCGTGGATACAGAAAGGGCCACTTTTTCGTGCGCGTCTCAAGGGCAGCTTTCAAATTTAAAGAAAATGTAGAAGCGTTGCGTGGTATAAAAAGCACGCTCAAGCTCCTTCGAGATCTGCATACCACCAGCGGTAAATGGTTTCTATAAATAGCTTGTCATTATTATGGCGGCGCATGAGTGGTGCGTGGCTGAGTGGTCTAACGCAGCGCGCTGTGGAGCGAGGGGTCGTTGGTTCGAATCCCCGGGCGGGTGCCTTGGAATTTTTTTCTTTGTGCCTTTTTAATATGTATATACATACATATAAATATCCGGGGCATGATGGGGACGGCGACGGCAAAAATCAACCGAGAGTGTCCATATTAATTGCTAGTGACTACCGTACCGACTACACGATATATTGGCTATAGTACGTGGCCTCTTGAACAAAAGCAGAAAAAAAAAGAACGATGAGGAGATCGAAAACACGAAATATATCTCACCGCCTGCGACACGCGGATGACGCCGAAATACAATCCCGTTGTCAGTTCACTGGTCGCGAAAGAGCGGGCATTTTCGACGAGTTTGCGCTCAGAAAATGACTTTCACTGGCGCATAAAAATGAACCGAGCGAATGCGCAATATGTCGAGAATCCATATGCCCACATGGGCGCCTCTTTGTTTTTTGTGATTCTACTATAGAATGCACAAAAGATTGCTCGAAACGTTGATTTTACGTAAGCCGCGCAGAAGGTCTTGCTTGCTCTTGTCAAGAATCACAGCACGTCATACATTATTCTCAATTTGGCATGACAGTTGCCGTGCTAGCAGCTGTGCTGAGAATCTAACCTTCACTTTCACTTTTTTTTATAAGACGAACAAGGTTCGTTGGCACGCCCCGACTACGCAACCGCAATCCTCTATTTTCATTTGCAGGCTGCCCTCAGTGACGGTGTAGATTAACTTACATGCCAAGGGACACAAAACAAACAGCTGAAAGCAGCCATCTTTTAGCGAACAGTCCTCAAACAGCTTTTATACAATACGCGATCTGGCGGGCAACTTATTGCAGGTGTGACACGCGAACTTTGCACTCAGGTTTGCAGCACTCAGTTGTATGCTGCACGGGAACTTTCAGTTGAAGTGAAAAACAAAAGGTAGATAAGGGACAAACACATGGCCACGAGAAAAAAAAAAGAGTACAATGCGCGTGGCCGGATTTCCTTCGCAGGGGGGACCTTTTGCGGCAGACTGGTGGACACGGGATGAACTTTGACGTGCTACCGCCGGCATTCGCTCTCACTTCGCGAAAAATCCGTTTAGCATCTAAATGGGTTTCTGATGGAGTGCCGCTTAGTGCTGCACGCACGGCTTGCCGCTGCTGCGATGGTTAACCGGATTCAAGTGGATAAATTTATATTTCAGGAGTCCTTTGTTTAACTTTCCAAAAGCGCGCTCCCGTGCAACACGAAATCGGAATGGCATTGCGGTGAGAAGAGACGGCGACTAACGTTTCCTAAACCGTGCACGACAGCGCGCTCACGGGTTCAAAACGTAGCCGCGAGCCTCTCAGCAAAATAGAGAAGCTACAGAGAGCATATATCGATGCGTCATTTGCAAGGAGAATGGCCTCACAGCCGCCCGAAAGCGGTGCCGCCATTGATTGGACGTTACTGCTATATGTATAACACGTAAGACCAATAGATTGATTGCACCAATTAAGAGTAATTTACTGGTTCGCGAGCTAACTTGATCTTATCGTATATCAGGTGAAGGAAAGCTTGCATGACGGTTACGAGTGGGCAACGCGAGTTCTTAAGCTTTAGCGGCAACGTTTTCCGAGATGATTCAGCGTAAAATGAGCAAATGTCTTTTTTATTCACCGCTTTAAACTATACCGCGACCCGCTCTAACGCTAGAGTGTTGACCCGCTTTCTATTGGCGATTCGAATGGCGGAAACTGAGAAGCAACGCGGCAAGACCCCTTTTGGCGTAAATAAAAGCTTCGAAATCCGCAACTGAAACACAACGAATGCCGCCATGCTCAAGTGCTCCACTGATTCAGGGAGATATACCTAGTAAAAATACTGCGAAGTAAAATATCTAAATCGTGTCCTAGTATCCGTGCACCATTTCAGAGACAAACAGGACACCCGCCAAAGGTTCAGTGTCCGTACTAAAAAAAAAAAAGAAAAAGAAAAAAAAGAAACAGAGAAAGAAAAAAAAAACAAGTTCCTATAAGCTCAAAATGTTCGTAAAAGAAAATTTCAGCCAATCCTGTCACTAGGCATGTTATTAGTGAAAGCATCCGGCCAATCGGAGGGAACACTTAAGAACAAGAAGCTTTGTGAATTCGTGATGGCCAGCGCAAACAGAACATGGTACGAGCAAAAGAAAGGACGACTCAGGCGGGTGAATTCAACCCCGGATTTGCATATATATACCGAGTGATCGAAATGAAGTTTTATGAATTTTTTTTAAAGGTTCAGTACTAGGAGGTGCGTGAAGACCACCTTTGGAGGTGAGTTATGTATGCAGGGGACACAATGTGAGATGATGACTATCGCTGTAAGCCACCCAGTTAACTAAGGATTGAATAATGAACTTTTTAGTCACTGCAGTAAGCGGGTATGTTATTGGTATTGAAAATTTCGAAGTAGTCGTATTTCTACAGTTCCACTCGGCGGAATTCTTCTAGCATGTCCATGCGCCGAGATATTCAATTACAAATTTTAATCATGGTTTAGATGATTCCGCATGCAAGACAGTCAGGACTCGCGCAACGCTCCTCCTGTTACGCCGCTGTAGTTACGTGCTGCGTTTAAACCGACTGTGAGCCTAAGTCATCGGAAAAGATGATAGTGGTTACCCTTTTACTACCGGCTGACGATAGCAAGAAATGACTGCGCGTCATATCTGGAAGGAACATTGCGCCGATCCTGACTGCTTTGCATGCGTAATCATGCGAACCGCAATTAATCTTTGCAGCGTGATATCTCGGAGCACTGACATGCTAGAAGAATTCGTCCAAGTGGAGCTGTATAGAAACGCGGCCGCCTCCAACTTTTCAATACAAACGTGTTCTGTTACTGCAATAAGTAAGATATTCATCATTCAAGATTAATTTATTGGGTGGCTGAAAGTGAAAATTATCATCTCATTTTGTGTCCCCCCTGCATATATAACTCATCTACATAAGTTCTCCAAGAGCTCCCCGTGTTGAATTAAAAAAAAAAACCACAAAGCTTAATTTTGATCATCATGTATGCTCCCAAGCGAGGGCACCAAATGTATTATTGTATATGCACCTTTCTCGGCAAACGCATGATTAGTTTTCACCCGAGAGACATTGTCGATTTTTTTTTCTCGAAAGATGGTTATATATATATATTAAATATATTATTACGTTAAATAATTCGAACTGGAACTTATAAACTATTCCAAATTGGATAACGAACCTTTGACGATGCCACGTTGAGCGTTCCTCGCCTTCCTTATTAAGCGCCTGATTATTTTCACGTTAACAGCGGTCGAAAAAGGAATGTCACTCGAGGCAACGTTTCGTCAAGGGGCCTGGTTCTTCGTTCTGACCAAGACAACTCCTTTTCATCCGAGTGTTGTCTTCGTTAATATTCCTTGTTCGCTGCTCCACGTTTCATCACTTCAAGCCTTCGTCTTGTCGAGAACGTCTCTCTCGTCTTGCGTCCGGCGCCGTTACATAACGCACTTTCGGGGACAACTGTAATGTCAGGTTCAACAAGCTGGCCTTATGGCCGATATTATTGTTATACAATAGTGGGGAAAGAAAAGAAAATAACAAAAAAAACTTGCAAAGGCACGATAAGTAGACTGAAATGGGGCTTGCACTGGCCAGTTCGGAGGCATGATTGCACCAGTTATATTATTGTTCAGGGCATCTCGCAACGAAGCATGGAGGAGAGCGACGCGCGGCCGCAAATCCGGTCGTCAGGCTGGTAACAGTAATCTCCCTGCCAAATGAAACGACCGTTGGAAAAGTAGAGCGGTGAACGCCGATGCAGCTTTTCCGTGCCACATGGAGCTTTTCGTTACTGTCCACAGCTGGTCGCGAAATGGTGATGACATACGCGCTGCCTCAAGTACGAGTATACGTACAGGATGTTTACAAAAGCTCTTCGAAAAAACTCACGTTGATTGGACCGTTTAAAGCAAGGGCTTCTCTTCACGGATCTTGAACCCTTCTTCGAATCTCCGTACGTTCGTTTTGCTTCTTCGACGAGGTCGCTTTCCAGCGCTGGGCAGCATTCGCTGTAAATAAAGGGCATGGCTTGTCCCTTGGCCTGGTGCTCATAAACAGCGGCAATAAAACGTGGGAAATTAGAGCCACGAGAACGATTCGCCATGTCGAGACGGGGGGCAACTTTAGGAATAGGTTACCGCGGCGATCCCCTTCTCTTTTATTGCTTGCATAACCGACCACGTTTGGCAGTTTAGAAACGAAGAAGGCCTTAAGCATCGAATTTACGACTGCCTTTGATCTCACCAGGAGCGTAAAATTTTCGTTCCAGATCAACGACCCGTGACAAAACCGAGGTACTGGGAAAGTTTGACGACGTATGAAAAGAACAAAACAAAAGAAAAAAAAAAACAACGAAAGAGAAAGCAACCAACAATGCAAACTACCAACAGACAAACAACCCACGAATTATGTGCAGAGGGTAAAAGAACTAACAATTATATTGGACGGACGCGGATAGGACGACGGTTGCCTGTCTATAGAAGGCAACTAGCGCGTTTCGGTGCGCAGTCCCAAAGGAGACCTTGTATTCGACGGCAATCGCCGCGTTCGAAAAAAAAAAAACGCTGACACGCGTGCTCTCTTGTTCCGCTGTTCGGGTGCTGTCTGCCGCGGTGGCGTTGTGGTTATGGTGCTCGGCTACTGACCCGAATGTCGCGGGTTCGATCCCGGCCGCTGCGGTCGCATTTCGATGGAGGCGAAATGGTAGAGACCTGTGTACTGTGCGAAGTGAGTGTACATTAATGAACACCAGATGGTCAAAATTTCCGGAGCCCTCCGCTACGGCGTCCCTCATAATCATATCGTGGTTTTGGGACGTAAAACCCCACATGCTATTATTATTATTATTATTATTATTATTATTGTTATTATTATTTGAGTGCCTGCGCTTCTCAAAGTTTAGTACATTCGTCTCGAGGAAAATTCGTCGTCAGCAACGTTAAGAAAATGCGGCGAGTGGAGTCTCGAAACAAGCCACGAGAAACAAGAAAATCTTATACTGCCGATGCCGCACGCGAAAACAAATTAGGGACACGCTTGGTCATCTATTTCTCGCGATGATGCAGTTTGCGATTCGCCATCTGTACCGTTCTCGGGATGCTTGAGAAGCTTCAGTTGACGTGCTTTTAGTCTGCATATCGAGTTCACGTACAACTGCACTGTAACATTTCAGGAACAGGACGATATAGGAAGAATATAAGGGAGCAAGAGTGGCGCCCAAACGATAGTTTTTAGAAATCTGACATGCTTTCAGAAAACGTTCTTCGGTAACCTTGAACGACGCTTTTATTTTACTGCGATGCCCCCTGGTAAATCCTGGGAGTCGACTTCCCATGACTAACCCGCTGCATCCTGACTGCATTCGCTGTCAAATGATGTAGCATCAAGATTTTGTATTACTACAGATGCGCTTGAACAGAGGAACTCCCGATAGAGTTGTTCAGCGGATCATAGCATACTGGAGCGAAATTCACAAAGCTTGTTGTTCGTGAGTCCTACCAAAATTATCACCATGAACAGGCACGCGCTCCCTTCGTCCTCTTCAGCTTCGCACCCAGAACACGTGCGAAGATTTGTCCGGCGTATAGCAAGGAGATGCGAGGTTGAGGAGGAGGACGAAGAAAGAAAGAGAGAAAGAAATAGAGAGACAGAAAGAAAGATACAAAGAGAAAATCATGGCGAAAAGAAATTCCTCGTCAGGCGGCGGGATTCGAACCCGCGTACCCTTTATCCCAAGGCGAGCGTCTAGGTTACTCAGCTATCCAGGCACGGTGACAGAACAAAGCATATTCTTGGATAATATCGTATAGCAAGGGAGTATAAAAGGGAAGTGAGGTTGAGGAAGAGAGATGTGAGGGTGAGGAGGGAAAAGAGGAGGGGAGAGAGTAAAGCATAGCATATATAGAAAGAGAAAGAAAGAGAGAGAATCAAAGAAAGAGAAAGAAATACAAACAGAGAAGAAAGAAAGAGAAAGAAAGAAAGAAAGAAAGAAAGAAAGAAAGAAAGAAAGAAAGAAAGAAAGAAAGAAAGAAAGAAAGAAAGAAAGAAAGAAAGAAAGAAAGAAAGAAAGAAGCACGAAAGAAATAGAGAGATAAAGAGTAAGCCAAAAATAGGAAAGAAAGATAGAACGAGAAAGAAAGGAAAAAGACAAAGAGAGAGAAAGAAATACAAATAAACAGACAAAAAGACAGAAAACACAGAAAGAAGAGAGAAAAAGAAAGAGAGAGATAAACAAAGAGAAAACTAAAGAGCAGCAAAGAAGGCCTCCCAGCTCCATAGAGAATTACCGTATTTACTCGATTGTAACGCGACCACAATTGTAACGCGAGGGTTAACTTTAGGTAGCAAAATCCTGGGAAAAAGAAAGCTCGCGTTACATTCGAGTAAATAGGGTATAGAGAAATAGAGACAAAAAATTACACCATCTCCCCCTAAAGGGAACCATGAGGGGATGCGAAGCAACATTGGGGGGTGCACAACAAGTTTCCGTTTACGTTCACTCGGCCGTCGAAGCGAAGCGTCGGCGTCAAGATACCGCTTCCGCTAGAGAGAGACAACGCGAATCTGCAGCGAGGGTAGCGAGGCTGTCGAGACAACTGCAGCGTCCCGGAACCGACGGAGCGAGCGCACGCGCTTATACGAAACGTGGGAGGGAGAGGAGGGAGTGGGTTTACAGGCTGCAGCGCGGGGGGAGGAGAGGAGAGAAGGCGACCGAACGCCTGCGTAAAGGAGGAGAGTGGGAGAGAGAGTAGGCGCATGCGCAGTAAGGGTGGTCAGGACGCACACCCCCACCGGATTGAACTCCGCTCTAAGCTGCTTCGCATCTGAAATCCGGCAGATCCCACGCACTGTGGGAATCGATGTAAGGCGAAGCAGCCAGCAAGGAGCAAATCATGCTGTACATAATATGCATGTCATGATTTACATGTTAGGACCTGTCATTAATGTTCGTCATACCAATTTTGGTGTATATCAAGCTAGCGAAAGGGCCGCAAGCGCGCCATGAGCGTGTCATGCAAGTCATGTTGCACATGACATGTCATGAGTTCCATATGACCACTTGGCATTTATGCTCGTCATACAGTCACGTCACGCAATACCAAATTTGGTGTATATCAAGCTAGAGAAACGGCCGTCAGCGCATCATGAGCGTGGCATGTAAATCATGTTGTACATGGACATGGCCGTCATGATTTTCATATTACCTTCTGTCATTTATGTTGCTCATGCAGAAATGTCTCATCGTACCAATTTTTGGATATATCAAGTTAAGAAAACAGCCTTAGGAGCACTACGGCCATGGCGTGTAAATCATACTTTTCATGACAAGTTAGTCATGATTTTCATAATATGACCAGTCATTCATGTTCGTCATACAGTCATGTCATTGTTATGCCATACGAATTTTGGTATAAATCCCGTTAACGTTACGGCCAGCAGAGCGCAAAGTCGTAGGCGGCTTGATAGATAGATAGATAGATAGATAGATAGATAGATAGATAGATAGATAGATAGATAGATAGACAGATAGATAGATAGATAGATAGATAGATAGATAGATAGATAGATAGATAGATAGATAGATAGATAGATAGATAGATAGATAGATAGATAGATAGATAGATAGATAGATAGATAGATAGATAGATAGATAGATACGCTCAAAGTCGCCGAAGTTCGCCAAGAAATGCTTCGCATTTAATAGGTTGCCCAGCTCGCGTCGACGGGTCCGTGCTTTGCTGTGCCAAGCTTTGAGCGACGTAGTGCAAACTTCCTGCATTTTTCCTGCGGCCACCGTTTATCCTGTTAAATAAATGTAATGGTAGTGGTGTGTATGGCTGTCGAAAATGCGCTGCTTGTGAGACGAGGTGCGACTACGCAAAACTGAGCGACTTACGTCATTGTTTCTTGAAGGTCGGCCAAACAACGGCGTTCTGTGCCGAAATCTTCAATTTGACTGTGCCTGTGTTTCCTTCTAAATGTCTGTCCTTTTTCAGTTACACTCTTTCTTTGCTTGAGGCACATCAAGGCCTGATTATTATTTATTTATTATTTTTTTGCTCAAAATTTGACCTCCTGTACAGTGACCATTTCCTCCTCCGTTCTCTTCACTTTCGTCTCTCTCCTTCGAGGTGTCTCGCAAGCTGCAACTGAGCGGAACGCATCCATCGCTCGTTGGCAGCAGCAGTGTTTGGATTCGACCGCGCAGGCGACGTGCACGCAGTTCGAATTCTACCGCACCCGTTACCGCGAGCCGTTCGGATCGTTACGGCCGTGCTACGTTAGAGCAGCCAGCAGCGCGTGGCCGCTTGAGATGACCATCGTAGGCCGACGCACCGTCTATACAGCGTTCCCAGGACGAACGAAAAGCGAGTGAGGAAGCGATGTCTACGAAGAGATATATAAGTGGCCGAAGGCCAACTCCGGCTGACGATGCGTCAAGCCGTCGCCGAGGGCCTTCGGTCCTTGCTCGGACGAGGGGTGCTTCTTTTTGTCGCCCCCCACCAATCCTGTTGGTTGGTCCACGCCCCATTTATCCCTGTTTTTTCTTCGAGGAGAGAATAGAGGATAGGGAAAGGAGGGTGAGGGGCATACATGCGCAGGTGGCCTTGGGGCCAGCTCTACGGCTTGCTGTGCTGCCTCGTCTAATAACACCATCGAGCGTTGTCGGTTAGGCTTTAGCGGGCATGATCGTCCCCTTGACATCCCTATAGCGCGGAAAACTAAACTAGGCCATAATCGAAGGCCGCGCTGACGAGTGCCACGACCGAGACTCCAAGAAATGTAGCAGCAAGGAAAAGGAAGGAAAAGGAATGGGAAAGGCGGGGAGGTTAACCAGTTCATAGTAACCCGTGTACTACCCTACACTGGGAAAAGGGATGTTAGAGGTGTAAAAAAAAAAGAGGGAGATAGGGACTGCCACGTGACACAACGTCGCGGGACAGTCAGGTTCTGCATCGTATGCGACATCACTGGTCGTAACAGATGGCTTTTATCACATATGGGCTGGAATGCTCGACGTCTTTTGCGATACTTCTTCACTGATAAAAACAAATTGATAGTTCAGTAGCAAATTCTGGCTTGAGAGATAAAAAAGCAACATTTTAAGGACGTTGACATCCGATGTTCGTCTGAAGCTTTCTTTTTTAATCATGTGATTTCCTTATTACGCGATGACAAATGCAGCACATCTAGAGTACAAGATGAAATTTGGGCTTTTTGAGGAACTGCATCGCAATCAAACATTGTCTCAACGTAGAAAGACTCAACGTGAAACTCACGACGCGAGCGTTAGACGCCTACTTTTTTACTCCAACAAAAGTAGGTATTGCGTATTTCTACCAGCAAGTAGGGTAAGGTGGGGAAAAATGCCACAAAAATACGAAAATTGTGAATATTTATTTTTGCTTCAGGTCGTTACCATTAAACATCAATGCAGAAACTTTTCTTTGGGTACCAGGTATGTGCTACATAAATATGACCATGTTGCCACTGTTCAAAAGCTATTTTAAAAATAAATAAAAAACGCTCCGGGATGTCTCATTTTACCCCAACCTGCAGGGGAAAACGAGACGCTGCGTGAGGCAAAACGAGACAGCGTGGAAAAAAAATTCATCCTTCAGTTTTTGCAGTAGAATGGCTTGAAATTCACTTCGTGGGCCCTTACGCAGTCTTAATGAGCCCAGTCCTTGCACTCCACGCATTGAATCCACACAGAACCCGGTGCTGTGTTGCTCCGAAACTCCTTGCAGATCAAACACTGCCAGTTTTTCTTTGTTCTAATGTTGTCTTTTGTTGAACGCTTGCACTTCATTGGATTATTCAACGATTGGAGGCTAGATATGTTCTGACGTATCTTCTTCGCCTCTTTTTGCTGTTTTGATGCAGAACTACTAAGGCGTTTCGTGGCTTTTAACTTCGTCAGCCGGGCTTTGTGAGGCAATGAATTTAAAAGTGTGCTAGATTCGCATTTTCTAGCGCATGTTTTTTTTTTTATTTCGATATTAGAGAAATGTCATTCAAACTCAATCCCAAGACGTGCTTGTGAACGACCTGACTTGGAGATTCTGCCAATTTTTCCGTACGCCTCTTGAGAGCATCCTTGGGAACGCGAAACAACCTCGATGCAGCGCGAATGGAGGGAGTCATGTCCTGAACAGAAATCAGTGCTTTTTCTTGTCATTTTTCTCCCAGGAAGCTCTATATGACATTGTCTTGTACGTCCGAACCCTCCTAAACAAATAAATATAATATATAATGAGTGTAAGTAAATGGTTCAATTAATAAGACACTCTCTAAGGCAATTCAATGCTTTTTTGTCGCGTTTGCCCCTCCAACATGCCCGAATTAAAAAAAAAATGTTCGCTTTGTGCACGGGCACCAAATGAACTAAACTTTTGGTGGTATGTAGCTAGTAGTCTAAACTAACAAAATAAATACTTACGTTGTTGTACTGATGCAGGAGTAGCTTCATGCACGGATCCGAAAATTTAGCCGAGCAGAATTTCGCCCCTTTTTGGCGGGTCACGAACACAGTGACACAAGCCGCGCAATTTTTACCGCTCGAACGCTGTGAGCGATCATCAACTTTTACACATAAAAAGATGGGCAACTAACAACAGCTATCGCTGAAATAGAGAAACAAAGAAAAGTACTTTTTTGTATTAGCTATAGAGGTCGGCAAAGTCAAAATGTCGCGTTTTGCCCCGCGTCTCATTTTGCCCCGCCTTGCCCAAAAGTGGCCTTTACCCCTTTTATAAGATAATCAATATATATATATATATATATATATATATATATATATATATATATATATATATATATATATATATATATATATATATATATATATATATATATATATATATATATATATATATATATATAACGTAATCAGATGCTCTGTGACCAATTATGAATATCTGTATGCATTCAATATATTATGTATTGAATTGTACTATATGCCCCCCTCACCCTATGCCTCTTCGAGGGCCTGTAAGGTATTCCAGAATAATAAAATGCCCCCCACCTCCCCGAAGGGAATCGTGAGGAAATGCGAATGCATTTCGCTTGCGCTTCACTCCATTTATATATGGTGGTTGTGGTTTGAAGAAGGAAAAGGCGCCTAATTTCTGCAGCCCGGTCGGGAGCACGGCGCAGCGCCTGTTTTTTTTTTTCTGCTTTTTTCAGTTTTTTTTGTTTATTTTCTTTTAATTTTTTGTTCCTTTTTCCTTTTTTTTTCTTTTTTTTTAATTTTGTTTTCATATATACCTCCGCCGAGCTCCCGCGATGCGAGCGCCCTCACGCACCAGAGCGCGCTCTTCCTCTCCACTCACTATACACCTGCCGAGGCCGCCGCGGACAACGCCAACGCCGGCGTAGGAGAGGAGAGAGAGAGAGGGGGGGGGGGGGGGCGCATGCGCAGTGGGAGTGTGGACGCTGCGGGCAGAGATGCCTAGAGAAGAGAGGGGGGAGCGTAGGAGAGGAGAGAGAGGTGGGACGCGCATGCATAGTGGGAGTGTGGACGCCGCGGGCAGGGATGGAGAGAGGGGGGGGAGCGTAGCAGGGGGAGAGAGGAGGGGAGGCGCATGCGCAGTGAGGGTGTGGTTGCCGCGGGGAGGGATGCCTAGAGGAGAGAGAGGAGGTTTTTTATTTTTATTTATTTTTTTGAAAGGGTTTGCGCATGCGCAGTAAGGGTGGTCACGCCGCACACCACCACCACCGGATTAAGCTTCGCCATAAGATGCTTCACATCTAACACCTGCCGGCGCTCACCTCCTCAACCTATCCTCCTCCTCCTCCTCCGCGGACAACGCCAACGCCGCAAAACGCCGGATGCCTGACATAGGCCGACTATGAAATGCATTCGCATTTAAAAATAAGAATAAGGGAGGCAGAAGTTCAGAATTGGTGTTTGGAAAATAAGGGGAAAAGATGGAAAGAAAAATAACCATGGAAACATAGGCACAGCCGCCGATTATTTTAACCTGAACGCGCGAGCGTTTACCGCCGAGTTAATAAGCGCCGGTTCCTGGCGTTTTGGTGTCCAGTTCCCGGAACAGCGTGGCAGAAGACAACTGCACTGGCCTCTTGATCGCGCGTATGCCCGTCTTCTCGTTCATTAGGCGTCCGTGCTTCGTTATACGGCGCTTATCGACTGGGCGGTCGATGCTCACGCGTTCAGGTTAAAAAAATGGGCGGCTGTACTGGCTGTACCTTTACATTGCTAGCACTCCTCGCTATCTTTCAGAAAGATAGCGAAATATTTTTGCGCTTTTAAAGACATGTCTGTGTCTCGAAGGCTTGTCTTCAAGAAAAGGTATACCACAATACAAGTTTGGTGGCGGCACCGAACATAGACACGAAAGCGTGAAGCTGCTGGCACTGATTTGGAGCCTCAAAGAACCGTTCAATTGAGATTGTCAAGGAAGCGTCAAAGCTTACATTGCAGCAGGAACTCGAAAAACTTTTTTTTCCAGAAAAGCCTAATGTAACAGAAATGACCTGCGGCACAGTCAGTTTCGATAAGAACGACTGGCCTCAGTACACCTGTACACGTGAAAACTCGATTGAACTATGAAAGAAGTTACTGGATTGAAGAAAAAATGGAAAGAAATATACCGGGACCGATGAAAGGTGACTGGATGAAAAAGGAAATAAAGAGAAAAGAAAAGAATGCGAAAAGAAAGAGAGCGAGCGAACGGAATATTTTCAGGAATGTTGCTTCTGAGACGTCGATTTCACTTGTAGTGCGTGAAAATTGGCATGCGCTTCTGTATTCATTGAAAGAGTAATGCTATTTTTCTGCATCCTGATTTAGAACTTGTACAATAGAACACACTCAAACACCCTGATGAGCTTGTCACGATAGGCCATGAAGATTCTTGATCCCAGTTCTGTAACACGGGAGTTGTTGGAAACATGATTAGTTTGCGCCATTGTGTATATACTTATGTACTAAGTTCTAGCGCCTTGGGTTCAACGCAGTAGCAACAAAAGAACGCTTCCGCGCGAGCTACTGCGAGTAAGCGTGGGTGGGAAAGGGCTCGGAAGCTGGTATTATAATCTTATGCTGCCTGCAGGGGATAACAGCGAAAAGCTTTTGCGCGCAATCTACTCAGCGAGGCGAATATTTCGCTCTCTGTGCACCATGACGTCAGAACGGTGGCCCGCAACCCGCAACACCACGCGTAGTACTCGTGTGCTAGCTCGCTCTGTTCCTTGCTTCTTTGATCACTTGTGTTCTTACCGCATTACAGAAGTATACACCACCTACAAAAGAACGGCAATTTTTCGGGGTATATCAAAACACCAGAGCTCGAAGAATATTTAATCACACTTTGCGTCCTCGGATATGGTTCGGACAACCAGTTTTAATGGAGAGTAAAAATCTCTTTATACCAGCTATGCAATAAGCCGATTATGAATATCTTACTATAAAAATGAGGCAGTAAAATAGGCATAGCAGGCGGAACTCGCTTCTCGCCTCGGCTCACGGCTAATGAGCGTTTGTAAGGCACGGCACGGTATCAGTGTCTCCTCGACAACGAGCGCACAGAGCACGTTAAAAGGCTTTGCGTGATCACCAATAATCTGCTTCTGCATAATGAGATCAACTCGCGTTACACTTACTGCGATCGCTATAGTCACCGTATCACGTCGCCAGATAAAGCAGAAATGCCCCACGCCGAGAAGTTTTATTCTTTGTCATAATTTTGGAGAGACGCAGAGCAGTCATGGAAGCGCGCAGTACCGAAGCCTACAGGCTTTCTACAATGGTTAAGTTAGGCTTCTATGCCATAATTTCGCGTAAGGGGAAATTGCAGCCTATATAGTTGCAGCTGCACTAATCGTTAGCGAAAGCGGACGGTCATTTGGTAAAGAACACCCACGAACGAGAAGATTCGCGAATCCGGCAGGAGTCGAAATAGCAAAGCTTTTTGTTCGTAAGTGAATTCCGTCGTTCAGATGAAATAGCAAACATTTGCGTACCTCGGTGGTGTTTGCCAGTGGCAAACACCAAGAGCCATTGGCCGGCCCGATATTGCTAGTGATACTACGACATTGCAATTTAGTGGCATCCTTCCTCGACCAGTTTTACAGCATAAGTTCTTTGCTCGTAGCGAATAACAAAAAATAATAATTAGTGGGGTTTTACGCGCCAAAACCATGATATGATTACGAGGCACGCGTCAGTGCAGAGTTCCGGACATTTTGACCACCTAGGGTTTTTTCATCTGCGCCTAAATGTAAATACACAAGTCTCAGGCAATTCGTCTCCACCGATTTGGGACCTCCGTGGCCGGGATCGTACCCGCGTCTTTCGGGTAAGTAGCCGATAACCGTAACCACTGTCGCGGCGGTCCTCTTTGCGAATACAGGCCCATGATCCGAATTCTTTCTGTTCGTAAGAGCTATTAGCAATTGGTAGGCCGTCTTCGATCATTGTCAGTCCATAAACACGATTGGCTGGTATTTCCTCCGACAAGGAATTCAAGGACAAACACTTTTGTTTTCGAATATATACGAGCCCTATATATAGTCCGTTTTTAGCGAGACAGGTATGTCATCTGTGGAAGAAAGATTCCCCCCATATACGTACACCTTAAGAAATATACACATTGCGACGCATGATGAAGCTACGCTGGTCTTCATAGATGTCCGAGTCATTTCACTGTGTCGGACAGTGAAAAGGGGAACCTTTAATGCCACTTTTTTGTTTTTCTGTTCTCGTCGCTTACATCGCACAAAGCTAGCGAGGCAGAGAACCGTGAAAGCTGCTTAAAAATTGAAAATGGTGCCCTTGCGTAAAGAGGATTTTCAACGCTACGTTACGCGTGATTTCTTCGTGCCAAGTAAGTCATGGAATTTCCCCCATGGCACTGCTTCTCTTTCGACGAAGCGAAGAGTCGATGGAACAGCCTTTTAGTAGAAACTACGCTTTCCGAACGCTGCATAGATCATTTAGAGCATACCGTGTCATCGACGAAACAAAGACCGTCCGCGTACAGTGGACAGTCAGTGTAATCAGAATAAAAAGCGACAAGTTCGCCTTTTCCATCACATAATGCGATTTTGTCCCGTGGGATGGGGTGCAATATTGTCAACAACTCCTAGCCCCACAGGACAACGCAAGCCAATATGAAGTAATGAACGAGAAGAGAAACTGATCGAGGCCCCATTTTTGTTAGTTACATAGGAATTCTGAAGAAGATAACGAATTAAAACTAAGAAACGGTACAGTTGAAAACAATGCAGACTTATAAGGCGGTTCGCCTACCTGTCGCATTACAGATAACTACAGCGCCTTATGGGCGGCATTATGTAACGTATTTACACATGTAGGTTTATTACCTAGCTGTGCCAATGAAACAAGGAATATAGGAAAATTTAGCAGAAGCACAACCATTGCTTTGACCCAGCCGGGTATCTCACTTGGTTGCGTGACTTGCACTGGAGCTTGACCGAGTGCGTTTGCAATGGCGTAAGATGAAGTACGGCGGGATTGAGGGGGAAATAAAAGAAGCAAAAAAGAAACGTCAAATTGGGCAAACAGTCCTCGCAGATTCAAGTTGCTATGAACAGATGCGCGCCTTGCGAAATATCGAACGCGTAGGTCAGAAAAAAAAGGCTTGCGCTTCTTTTTCACCTCTATTTCTCTTTCACCGCGCACTAGAGCTCGCCAAGAACATCTCGATCCGCTAAGATAGGCGCCCGGCGCTCTACCGACTACGCCACCGCACTAGCGCTCGCGTATAAAATTTCCATCCGAATCACAACTATAGTGACCGCATGTTACAAAACACGATCTTCACGTGGCAGCAATGTACATGGGCAGCATGTATGAAAGGGAAATGCTGAAGTGACAAAAAAAAAAAAAAGAGAACTAATGAATTCTGTCGAATATGCTAAACCTTGTCTCTACTCTACAGCAACGCCGACCTTCTCAGTCATTTACTACATACGGAACGGCGAGCCATATGAAAGCCCATGGCGTTAGCTTTCGTGACTTATATTGGCGTATGAGTGTCGGTGAAACGATTCTATCCATTGAGTGATAGCGTGGTCGCGGTGATTGCTCTGCGACGGAAGTGACGTTACCTTCCTTTCCTGCACTGCACGGCGCCTCAAAAGGGAAAAGAAAACCTCGAAGTCGAAAACGGCCCCTCGCCGGAGCAGTGATGGGCGTGCGAGAAATGAGGCCTATAAATCGACGGTCCGCTGGTTTTTCGCAACGGCTAAGCTCCATTAAATACCGGGTGTCGATGTGGTGAGCTCGCGTGCGCGAATGTATTTACTGTAGCCAGACATAAAGTCGTGCGAGGTATATATAGAAGCTGTGGCAGCTTAGGCCGCCTGAAGTAACTAAGCTTCGCGTGTAGCATTTTTGGCCCCGGCTTGACAACGCAACGAAGCGTCGTCTGAGTTGCGTGGCGCCCTCTTGGTCACGTTTATACGAGCCATCAGAAATTTAAGACACATAAGGTAGGCTTTCTTCAACGGCACGAATTGAGTGCAGATCAAGGGCTCGATTTTGTAACGATCATTTTGAAGGATGTAAGAATGGGCTTGTTGGTGGTGATACGCGGCTAAACTTGTAGCGCACTGCGAAAGACACGAACGAGGAAAGAGAAGACACGACGATGAGCATCGTCCTGTCTTCACTTTCATCGTCCGTGTCCTGCGTAGTGTGCTACGAGTTTCACCATGGATTATTTTCATTTTCCATTCTGTTCGCTTTGCGGTCACTGCGCTCGGAGATGATTCGGACGCGACCTCGAAACCGTAAAACCTTTATTATCTCGAGACGGAGATAATGACAATTTATAATGGCCATACAGCGCAGAACCGCACTACTGAAAGTCGACATTGCATAAATACCAAGAACTGGTTAAGGTCGCCAGAAAACTATTTTTTATGATTGAAATTTCGTCTCACGCGTAAAAAATATGACAAACTAACCAAAATTGCAGCAAGAAACTTCCACGGAGGTTCTAGGCAAGTCTAGTTGACTTACATTCATTACGGCGAGACAGCTCAGCGGAAGGGACGGGCGGCACAGCTCAGAAGGCGCAGCGCAATGTCTTTTTTCTTTCATACGTCCCGTCGTATGTGCTCTTTCGCAATGACGAACAAAACTATCAAGGTTTTAAATCCCAATGAAGTGCCCCCCCCACCCCCCTAACTCTAAGCTTCGAATTAAACACGGTATTTAACACTGCAATAGAGGAAAGGCGAAGAAGATATTTTCCATGTGACGATAAAGAGAGACGAAGAGCACTCCTGGACATAACATGCGACTTGAAAAAAAATATATATAAAACAACACATATTTGTCATCAGCATTGAGTGAACTACATCGAAGGTTGGCATGCGCTTGTCTGTGTCATATATACGTTAGTGGGCTGTGTTAAAAGGAGCGCATTTCAAATATATATATATATATATATATATATATATATATATATATATATATATATATATATATATATATATATATATATATATATATATATATATATATATATATATATATATATATATATATATCATGCATGAAATTCATTTACCCAGAAGTGTTTTTAGCGTTAACACCCAGACGCGCCCAAAGAAATGAAGCTAATAACAATTTACTTTGGGCTACCACGGCCCTTTACGCTGCAAAAAAAAAAAATTTGTACTCGTTAGCCCGAGGTCTCTATATACTGCCAACGTTAAGAATTTCCTGAAACAGTGACTGGCGTTGTTTCGCCTTTTAATGTAGTTACTGTGCAGTTTGGTTTTCGTTCACATACTATGTTTGCCAGGGAGTTGTTTGCTGAATTCTGATTGTAAATCGCGAATCATTGGACGTCAGTTCAGCTTCAGGTATTTCATGGTCAGTTCGCACATTTCAGCCTTAATTTTTTTTTCTTTCTTTTTTTTTTTTTTTTGTGCAGGAAGATCTCGCAGAAGTTCGCGCAAGAACTCCTTGGTTACTTTAGAACGCAATTCCAATATTTTGTTGCTTATAACACATAACTCGCCTTCGGCAAACTACGTGAAAAACTGTAAACCAATGCGGGAAATTACAATTTCATGTCATCGACCCGATTTTCCACCTTATGCATTCCTTTTTGATTTGGCCACCTAAGCTTCCAAGAAGGATAATGGTTTTACTTATTTTTAAAACTGAACTGCTGAAACTGATTGTAAATCCTTCCCATATTGTTATCACTTTTGGCGCTGCGGGTACCGAATGAATGAATGAATGAATGAATGAATGAATGAATTCCTCCTTAAAGGCCTCAAGGCGTACATATGTTTTAAATGGCTGGTAGAAGTCCATAACAATAACGTAAAATCTTGCAGAAACCATCAGCGATTAATGTGTAAGTTATGCGATAGCCCCATTTTCGCAGCCCACCCACTACATTTCACTCCTGTTACAGCTGACTGAACGCACACTGACGTACTTTTGGGTTCGTTTCTTTAGCAGTGAAACACACTTTGCTATTGCATGAAGGCATTCCCTCCGTGCAGGCTTGAACTGCGAATATTACTACACCCGATATAGCGGAGTGTGACGGCGTTTTCGTTCGGCTTCGTCCCTTTATAGCAGCTAAAGCCACTTGGCGTCCCTGGAGACCTTCCTCGGGCGAGTACTCCTTGCGCGGCTTTATCGCGACAGAATGACGTCGTTAATGCTATTTCCCTCTGTACTATCGCCTATATTATGCGCTCAATATGAACCGTGGGCGTGACACTGCGGCAGGAGTAAAATTCGATTCGTCTATAGGGGCTCGATCTTCTCGTTTCTTTGTCATGCTGCCATCTCATCGAGTCAGTGAGTAGAGGTAGCGAAAAAAGTGCTCCCGCATTTAAAATACGTATATACCTTATTATTCTCCTTTAGTGACCCTCGAAGTGGTATAGCTTCGAGCATTTAGTGCGCTTTGAAGAGAAACACTGCATGAAAAGTTTGAACGTGGGGTTAACTGTGTTCGCGGCTGAGTGCGTATGTCCTGTATGCGGGGGAAAAGGAAAATTAGAAAGGTTAGAAAGCAAAGATCGCAAGTGATGTGCGAGCAACTTAAGATGAGTGCTCACTCCCGTGCGTAATAGTTAAAACACTTCTCTAGTGTGCCTGCCTACAGGCGTTGCATTAGCGCTTTACTTTTTTACCAACGTGCGGTGACCTTTACTTTCGAAAGCGTTCGGTTGTCTAAGCCGCTGGAACACTGTTAAGCAGAGCAATACCACTGAGAGTGGAACTAAAGGTTGTAGTACTTGCGCTCGCGCATATGAAGTTGTTCGGTTCCGAAAAAAAACCCCAAAAGTTCCTACGCTACTTTTCTTCCATCGGGTAATTACGAACTTGCGAAATTGTACACGAGGCCGGCTACCTCGGCCTTGCGGGATACGCGAAGAAAGATATGGCCGGTTAAATTGCGAGCTCCCCGGAGTTGACGGAAAACCACTCAGGTTCATAACGGCGTCCGCACGTGGGGACTCATTGCTGTCCCTTTCGGCCCCCCCCTCGAGCAGCGCTCTGAGCCGCCTGCGTGGCCTTGTGCACTGCGGGCCGCAGCACTCGAGTCCCATGCCGAACTCGTCTGCTCTGATTTATGACGGCGCTCTCTAAGAGCTCCAATCTGCCCTCTATTTCTTTGTTTTAACTTGGACTCTGCAGCCGGGGTAAAGATGTGTATGTGAAGTGACTGGTGGAGTGCGCAGAGGCACTGGAGTACTCCGGCCTCGACAATCAATTTACAGGGCCAGTGTATAACCAACAGACTTCGCCACGCGTTGTGGAAATTGCACCATGCGTTCAAGACGAAATCCACCCAGTCCGCAGAAAAGATCTGGCTTTTCTGACACTCAGCTGTAGCTGCACGTACGAAAGAAAGCAATTGGAGGGAAACTGAACTCTTTATTTCAATTAAAAAGAACCGTTAACGCAGTAGAGTTTCTCACATCTTGAGGAGCTGCACGTTTCATGATTACAGCTAAGAGCCTGTCCTCGTAGACTGGCGACTCCTGTATGTTTGGTACGTTGTCGTTCTTCCGGCGCGCGTGTTACGACACTGTCTAGCGCACTTTAATTAATCGAGTACGCTCGTTTTCTAAGCACCGCGTACTCAAATTATCGAATGGAACTGCGCGTGCACAGTCTGTTGCTTTGATTACAATTGATTAAAAAAATTTTTTTTAAAAAAATTTATTCGGGTCTGGATTTCAAGGTTGAACATATTCGAACATACAATATCGAGTACATCGCCTGTGAATTCGTGGTTTACCTGGATTTATTTGGATAGAAATAATATTTGCCTATATTTTCCCGGCTTCTCCGCAAGCTATATACAATGTGTTCCTTGCCTAAATAATTAAAACGTGAGGCGGCATGGGCGCATGCAGTAAATTAAGCCCTACACAAAGCATGAGTTGCAAATGCTTCCGGCTGAAACTTCAGTGCTTATTGATTGTATCACGTTGTAGCCTTTCAGCTGTATTTGGGTGAGCGCTATTTATTTATTTATTTATTTATTTATTTATTTATTTATTTATTTATTTATTTATTTATTTATTTATACCTTTACAGGCCTCGCAGACGCATTGTGTAAGGGGCGTTAGATACAAAGGTAAGAACACTGTAGGTTAATATAAAAAGAAACTCAAATACACAAACATAAAAAATTACATTTACATCAAGGACAACGGCAAGTACATTATGAATTAGCAAGTGTGAAACACAGAAACACACCGTATTAGACATATGGAACGCACACGCATTACGCAAATTGTGCAGATTGCTGGTATTAGGTATAGGATAATGGCGCACATTACAAACAAACCTTTATACAACAGCATGAGGTTGCTGATAAAAAAAAAACGGAATGTATGAATCAGGACAGCGAATGGACCAGCTAAGCATTATCAATGGAATTTGCATTCGCATTCTTTCAGTCTATGGCACTGCTGTCTCTGGCAGCGCTCCGTTCACGCACCCACCACCACAGTTAAAAAGAGCACTGACTTGACTGACAATGGTGTTTAAGCGAGCAAGTGCATGGTGCCCTATCTACCTTTAGAACGTCGCTATTGCAAATGGTAAATAAGAGTTCAGCGTACAAGAAGTCACATCCTCGGGAATAGTGTGAACAAACACTAAGAACTCTGAAGCAATATATTTTGTAATGTGCTTAGACCGCTGACAGGGTATTTATGTGGTCTCGTGAGAGGGGTGGCTGCCTAAAACCGCACTTTTTTAAAAACCTTTGGGCTGATTGTCCGGGTGTCTCATTGATGATGTCCGGATGATCTCGTTGAGGTTCCCGGATGTCTCGATTAAAGTGGCCGGATAACAGCGCTGACATTTGGCTCAAAGTAAATTGATCGAAGGCCGTCGACACCGGAGCTCAAAGAATTTCATGCTTAAAAAAAAACAATGTCACTGGTCCACTGACGCTGCGGATGGATTGCGTCATCATTGTCCATAAAAGGTCAGCACGTCAAGGTCAGCTACAGAACCATAAATGCTTCGGGGGAGCGTTGACTTTTTGGTCATTGTTAGAGCATGCGCGAAAATCTGTCAGATACGTTGTAGGCTCAGTTTTGCTTTGGATAATCTAGCAGCATCAGCTAAAGGCGTAATATGCGCAGCTGTTCTTCCTTTTACTCCCGGAAAATAATAGTCGTATTAATCAGGCGTGGTATGTCCCACGCTGCTGCAATGAAATTACCATTGCTTCATAACGAGCGAGCTGTGAACTCTCGTGAATGTTATTCTTCCTTGTTGAAATGCGCGTGCCAGCGTGCTGGCCCGTTTTCTTTTCTTTCTTTTTTTTTCCTTCACATGGTCATAACGAAATGAAAACGCATTCGTTATCGGCTGGGCCTGAGGGAAGTTTTGTATTGTCGTAAGCGGCAAAATATGCTTAATCAAATTTTACTCACGCTAACGAGACTGTTTCCGTGCCAGAAATGTGAGTCGCCAAGTCGTGCCCTTAGGCTCAAGATCATTCCCACGACGCTAATTAGCAAACCTCCGGCGCCCAGGCTCACCGGAAACCGCCTCGAAAGAAGCTGCTTCCTGGCGAGCCACCGTCACTGTACCGAGCGTATGATGAACCCTTATAGCCCGTTTAGCTGACATCAGTCCAGCTTTCGGCATCTTACTTCCTTGTATGAGCGGATTTGGAAAACGTGGGATTAGCTAATAAAAGCGATGACGCTAGCGTAAAGGTGCACAAGACTCAGCTAAAGCCTTTATCAGATTAACAGCCCGTGCGAAAGTGTTTCACCGAATACAGGGACGACAGAAGCACAGGCCAAGAGGCATATCATTTAGGGGGCGCTGCCGCTGTGTGAAATGGCCAATAGAGTGGCCTTTTACGTGACTTCGCTTTCACATCATATTTTCTACGTTTGTTTGCGGTTCCCTTTCTAGACCGATAGTGAAGGTCATGTCGTAATTTATGGCTTTCTTGAATGACTCTGGATACATTCGCTAATGATAACAATCACATCCAATTAACCATTAAGTTATTGAAAGAGGGTTTCAAAGCACACTTAACTGCCTGTGCAAAAAATCTCAACGTTTTTCCTGAACGCTTTTCGTTTAGAACAGTCCCTCAGTGTCGCTAAGCACTCTAATCACAAGCAGACCAGACGGATCTTTGTATACTTTGCCTTTTGCAAAAGGGTAGTTCCAAGTTGGGTTAATGCACTGCCACGTTTGTTTTGATTGCACATTTTCGATGCCTCCGTTGTAGAATGAATCAAAATTGTGCATAATATCTACGACGCACCCATGCATGTTCATTCGTACGTTTATGTTATCGCATGAACCTTGTACACTTGCTAGTCGACCGCGTGACAGAGTTCGTAAGACGTATGATTAGCGAGCGCTTATCAAACACACACACACACACACACACACACACACACACACACACACACACACACACACACACACACACACAGACACACACACACACTCACTCACTCACTCACTCACTCACTCACGCACGCACGCACGCACACACACACACACACACACACACACACACACACACACACACACACACACACACACACACACACACACACACACACACACACACACACACACACACACACACACACACACACACACACACAGAGGCATTAGGCAGCGTTTAGCGTATTATTCGTATCCGTATATAGTTTACTAACGTACTTAAAGGGGCTATGCACCTTTTCACAAACGGCTCTCTGGGCGCCGCCATAGTCCTCTCTGGGCTGCGCTAAACAGGTGTAACCCCCCCCCCCCCCCCCCAAAATGTACTGCCGAGGCTGTGATGGCAGCCTTTGTACTCCCGCGCGCAGCCCAGCATAGCGGCGCTTTTTCTCTCCTGTGAAAAGGTCTATAGTTGGTGGGCGTTCATAAGTGTATTGCGCTTAGCATTACACTGAGGGAAATAACGTCGTTTCATCAGTGCAGTGCAAATAAGAAAACAATCATGCCTCTATAGGGTTCTAGGTGCCGTGGAGCCGCAGCCAGCGATCTGGTGTATTGGCTCGCTTCCCACAGTGCTCCTTGATGGCTACTCATCTACATGTGCGTGACAGAATTTACAATTTTCCTCAATTGGTATGCAGCCAATACGCTGCTGCGCCACACCATCGTGGCTCGTGTAAATATTAATATCGTCGTCATATATATATATATATACAAAAATTACAGTGATGTGGCGGGGAATGCACTAGCCCCACATGATGTGACAAAACACTTTCCCGCATTCGAGCGAGCTGTCTTTGCGTTGTAATATATCAGGGCACACACAATGTTGTTCATGTTTTCTTTCTTTCTGACAGCGGCCCCCAGAGCACTTGCAGTACGCATCCAGCATGTACAATAATAATATTAATGGGTAGAAGTTGTTACTTCATTTTTTTGTTTTGAGCTTATTGCCAAGCGAAATAAAACCAGATATCCCTAACAAAAAGCGCCGCCTAAACTTGTCAAAGTAAAGCCCATCCACACTGCACTATGAATATATTTTACATGTTCTATGTGCGAAAGAGAAATTTTATTTCTCATTCTTGTTTTCTTCTTTCTTTTTCTTTTCTTTTTTGAGTACGCGATCGCCAATTCCGGCAGCTTCCGTTGTTAGATCCTTCGAGATTATCTGAACAATTGCTGCCGGCGCACGACATTTGGAAGAAGCGCAGTAGCGTTTGCATGAAGCATCAGATAGATGCCTAAAGAAGTGCATGTGCTTCCCGCTTTCTTTTCGTTCTTCCAGTCTGTCGCGTAAAGTTGATGAACGACGCAGCAGTGTTATAACGGCTTCTCTGGCTCTGTTTAAGTTAAAGGGTGCACTAGAAGTAGAAGAAGAGCAACAGATCCTGTTCGTGTGTCTTGTTTTATAGCATTTCGAGAAATGATGAAAAACATTTTCCTTGAGAGTAACTCCTAATCATATCTTTTTCATTAACGAGAAACGAGCGAATAATGTGCTTTTCGCAGATACCACGTTTTGTTGTTGCCTTGTAGTCTTTTTCCGTGAGCGCTTTCATTTCGCGGTCGCTGCTTCGCGTAAAGAGGGCATATCAATCCTACAACTGTCGTGACGATGACCATTAGGCGGTAGTGAAGAACTACGTTATCCAGCATATGCTGTCCAGCTGGCATGACCCGTCAGGGAGACAGGACAATGAGCTTATTTGTCGAGACATAGCTACACCACTGTCGTAGTGCTGAGTCAAAAGTTGGCTAGAATCGTCGGACCACGGGCATCTAAGACGGTGTGCTCTTTGGCAGAGGAATAGCGGGTCATTTAGGAGATGAAATCATCGCACAGGACACATTTAAGCAAAGATAACGTGTATATATATATATATATATATATATATATATATATATATATATATATATATATATATATATATATATATATATATATATATATATATATATATATATATATATATTTGAAGGAGTGGTTGCCTTTGGTTGCCGTATAAGTATAAGTATGAGAGGTGGCACTTCAAGAAAACTGCATTTATTACGTCGACGTTTCGGTCAGAGGTCAGGCTCTGACGGTCAGGCTCTGACCGGTCAGGCTCTGACCGAAACGTCGACATAATGCAGTTTTCTTGTGCCTCTCATACTTATATATATATATATATATATATATATATATATATATATATATATATATTTGAGAATGAAGGATGAGAATAAGTAGGCTGATTCATGGTATGAAAATACTAAGCTTCTGTTTATGGCAAAACGAAAAGATGCATTGCGCTTAGCATAAGGTCAGCGAATATATACGAGCAATGTAAGGACAGTTTGGCGCGTTTCGTCATGCATTAGAAACGCAAATTCAGACTTTCGTCACGAGCAATGGGTACAACAAAAAAACATAGTAAAGATAAGTCATCAAAGAAGGGCGCTGAATACTTTATAAAAAGAAAAAGCTAAGACGATTCCATTAAGTAGAGTAATGGATGATGTTCGTGTCGTACGTTTTGGGTTTTTTGTAAAATAGGCAAAAACGCGCTTCCGGCCCGGTGCGCAGCAGAACGAAGTTTCAAGTCGCTTAGGTGGACACCCACCTGTGGGGAATAGGCGACATGTCACCGACAGAACCTAAACATCAAGTGACCTATTTTAAGGCACCACTTTTAAGGTTTGGTTTTGGTTTGGTTCATGGTTTTGTAGAGCAGAAGATGAAAGAGAGCGAACGCAGAGCATAGCGGAGGTTGAGTGAAAGTGATGGCGATGATAGCGAAAAAAACGAGATGAGGAAGGCTGAGTAAGGTATACAGCGAAAGCCCGAGAAGGAAAGCGGAGGAGAAGAGTTGAGAGCGAGGAACCATAGTGCAGCTTAGAATGAAAGACGGCGATAGTGAAGAGAGCGCGAAGAAGTGCCGCAGCGGTGGTCAAATGGACAAACGGTGCTACCGCAGCAGTGATCAAGTTGTTAAAGCGTTTAGCTCCGATGCGGCAGGTACCGGGTTCGATTCCCAATGCCGCGGGGCACCCACCTGTGTTTCTAATGGGGAGAGAGGAACCTCCCTTGGCGCTCGGTGTTGTGGGGACTCGTTTCGTGAGAATATGGCCTCTACTTACCGCTAATTTTTTTTCAGTCCTGTCCCCTTCACCCAACGACACTTCGATGCGCTCCCTCATGCAGCAATAAGCGTCCTTTCTCAAATCCCTACTTAAGACTACTATACTGCAAGGGCGTCCGCCTCCAATACAAGAAGCACTGGGTGCGACTATCACTGGCGCCGGACTCGCACCGATTTGTGTAATAGAGACAAAGGTATCCCGTCCTGCATGGCGCTCGTTGGTGCTCATATCTCGAGAAGGGGGCCTCTCCCTTCAGCTCTATTCTGTCCCTTCCCTCTCCCCCCGACGACACTGCGCCGTGCTCCCTATGCGTTGAAAATGTAAGCGTCTTTCCTAACCCCGAACTCCTATCCCGTCTCGCGAGAAGAGAGCGCCGCCGCTAAAGAATGCGCTCTACGCTACCCAGTCTTTACCGTATTCACCCTTTCTTCGTGAAAACAGCGACTTGACCGCGGCCGCCTCTGCTAAACGAGCTGCCCGGGCTCAGGCTCAGTACCGCGAACGCCATAATCAGAGGTGTGAGCTGCGGAATCAGAAGCCGTCTGCGAGAAGACCCGTCCAGATGTCGCGCCCTTGTTTCGCTGCAAATACAGATAAGTTTGTAAGCGATACTGCGCCACGTCCTATGGTATCAGAGACGCCCTTAGTGGAAGGACCCAATATTTTTCGCCATTGATCAATGCACTGGCACGCCTGTGGAAGTACCCGTATGAGGGAGGACGCCGTCGCTGGCGAGAGAACTTGGAACCGGGCACGTACTCCTTGCATACCGGCGCGATGGCCGCAGAACACGAAAGTGCGCTTCAGGTATTCGATAGTGCACTCAAGCGAAAAAAAAAAAAATACAGCGGGAGGCTAGCTGTTTTCGAGTTGCCCTTACACCTCACCTTCGTTCTACACGCATACCAACTACGCACGTCCACTTACCGCCTAGGTAATGTGCATGGTGAAGCCATACGGACGAAAACGAATGCTGTCAAGCATATACATGGGGTCCCGATCTCGTGCCTTGTGCGCGAACTTATACCGCTTATGCGCAGCGAACCACGTCAGGGACTCGGGGAAGTTATCGCTGACGCTCGCCCAATCGTGTCGGTTGTTGGCTAAACCAAACATATTATCGAAAACGAGGAAGACGCAGAGTGAGAGTTCTGCCCGCGGGGGGTTGAAGCTGCTGCCTTGCTCTCTCGACGAGCAGTGCGAGAAGTTCGATAGACCGGGAAGTTTCTTCTGTAGTAAGCACTCCGTGCTCTCCACCGCGGCGCAATCACCCCTCGGGACACAGACCACTGAACCACGCGCCGGAGTACGCAAGCGTCGCCGCATTCACCCGTCTCGTGTGCTATGCGTGCTTACGTGTAATGCAGGATTGCTTTTGTTTGTTTGTTTTTTCTTGGCTGCAATACCTGTTTTACATGTGTTTTCTAAGAGTTTCACAACTTTTGTTGTGCGCGGGTGGCGGGGGGGTGGGGGGGGATAATAAAGAAGGCTATGGCGCTGTTGCAACTCCTGCGGACATCATTCTAAACGTACTTGTTAATGATATAATTGCATTCTCTATCTTCTGTTCTTTATGCAAATGTAGGTCATATGTGCGTTATTTTATCCAACATCGTATTTACCTGGATAAGCATCCTATAGGCATGTCATCGAGTTTAATTGGACAGCCTCTTACTCTCGTAACATGCTTAGGTTCGGGCTACATGCTATTCCGTACTCAACAATTCTAAGCCCAAAAAATTTTCATCCGATGGAACGGGCAATAAACACGGACGAGCGCTTATTACTTCCATCTGATTTTTATTTCAAATGACTATCTTATTTCCCAAACCACATGATAAATTTTGAACATAAGCTTGCGCACTACTTCCACGTGCATCTGTATCAACTCTAGAGGTGTGCACGGCTCCGGGTAGCTCCCGAAAGCCCGAGCCCGGCCCGCGGGCCGGGCTCGCAAGCTGACGTCTTCTCATCTCGGGTCTGGCCGGGCCCGGGCTGGGCCCGGGCTACTTTGTTTTTGATCGGGCGAGCCGGGCCAGGTTCAAAGCCCGAATCAAGCCCAAGATATAGACATTGTGCCGGAATTGTTTTCCAGCACGCAGCGATAAGCACACAAGATGAGCTTTGTGATTAACTATCAATGGAATTATTTTGCTGTCCGGCATCGGAGGAACTAAACTTTCGGAGAACAAAGCAGGCTAAATATTCCAAGCCTGCTATGCTTGTGAAAGTCCATCCCTCCTTCCCGCGTCCCACACCACCACAGCGCACGCGCGTCCCCTCTCTCTCTCCTCTCCTACGCTCACCCCCTTTCTCTCCTCTAGGAATACTTTACTCTACGGAGCGGCGCGGCGCCCGCGTCCTACACCCCCATGGAGTATGCGCGTCCCCTCTCTCTCCTCTCCTAAGCTCACCCCCTTTCTCTCCTCTAGGAATCCTCTACGGAGCGGCCCCCGTGTCCACACCCCGACAGCAGATGCGCGTCCTTTCCCCCCTATCTCCTTCGCTCACCCCCCTTCCTCTACTCTACGGAGCGGCGCCCGCGTCCTCTCTCTCCTACGCTCACCCCTTTTCTCTGCTGTAGGAATCCTCTACTCTACGGAGCGGCGTCCGACATCCCCACAGCGCATGCGCGTCCTCTCCCCCCTCTCTACTACGCTCACCCCCCTTTCTGTACTCTAGGAATCCTCTACTCTACAGAGCGGCTCCCGCGTCCCACACCCCCCACAGCGCATGGGCGTCCCCTCTCTCTAGTCTCCTACGGTAACCCCCGTTATCTCCTCTAGGAATCCTCTACGGAGCGGCGCGCGACAGTTGGTGCGACAGCTGCATACTCCACTGGGGGGCACCCCGGTAGTTCCGCGGTATAGAAATCACGGAGCGCGCCTCACTCTCTCTCCTGTGCAGCGCCGCGATGAGCGCCCGGGCCGCTGCCGCGAAACGAGAGCGGCGACGTTTCTCCCGCTCAAGCTAACCATCTCCCCGCTGCTTCGCATCCACACATGGTTCCCTTTAGCGGGAGATGGGGAAGTTTTTTTTTATTATTATTAAATGCTCTTCAAATTATCGGAAAAGAATTATTGTTTTTAAACAATGCCGTTTGCTAGTAATCCAGCCGTAACATCATCTCTCCACCCAAAGCTCGAAAAGTGAAAGTCTGGGGAAAAAATAGGAAATTCATTTTCACTGATAAGTTCAGTTGTAACTGAACGCGCTTTGTTTTCAAACGCCATCTGTGCTGCTGCTAGCCCAGCTATTCCTCGCAGAATACTTGAACGTATAACAGACTGCTTTACTAAAAAGATGTTTCGAGTGGTTCGTATATTTGAATGTATGCGGTACTCAAGGAATATAGTCTTTATATTGCAGTGCCTTTAAGTGTATGTTAAACTGTTGAGCTCACATTCTCCAATTTTAAATCGTAGTTTTTCTTATTTCTATATAAATGTGAGGCTAACATTTCTAAATATCATAACATCTGCACACTTGTTCAGGTTTGAAAATTATAAAGTCACACTGAAATGTTCCACATGGCATGCCAATAAATACATATGATGTCATACGGGAGAGGTGTGTTTTAGATGTGAAGCATCTTATGGCGAAGCTTAATCCGGTGGTGGTGTGCCGGCGTGACCACCCCTTACTGCGCATGCGCAAACCCTTTCAAAAAAATAAAAATGAAAAACCTCCTCTCCCCCCTCTCTCTCTCCTTTAGGCATCCCTCCCCGCGGCAACCACACCCTCACTGCGCATGCGTCTCCCCTCCTCTCTCCCCACTTGCGCTCCCCCCCTCTCTCCTCTAGGCACCCCTGCCCGCGGCGTCCACACTCCCACTGCGCATGCGCGTCCCCCCTCTCTCTCCTCTCCTACGCTCCCCCCTCTCTCCTATAGGCATACCTGCCCGCGGCGTCCCACACTCCCACTGCGCATGCGCGTCCCCCCCCTCTTCCCTCTCCTACGCTCCCTCCCCCCCCTCTCTCGCCTCGCGACGCCGACGCAGGCAGCGTCTGCTAGCGAGTTTCTTGGTTGAAAAAACCGACTGCTCGCGCTGCACAACCGTTCACTGGCCACCCCGTATATATGGCAATGGATCTTGACCTCCAAGGTGGTGCCGGTGGGAGATTTCTCCTGTGCGTTGTTGAGCAATAAAAATTCGCAGCGTGCGCGTTAACTAAAAGGGGAGTCCGGGTCTCTGTGTCCAGTCGGAGTATTCTGTCTCTCATTGCCCATTAGCAGCGATTGGCATGTTCCAGTAGGAAACACTGCTCCATCACTGCCACCTTTGCGCCTCCCCAGTTTTCTCTCCTGCGCAACGCTGCGATGAGCGCCAGCGTCAACGCCGCCGCCAGTGTAAGCGTTAGCGCCCGCTGCTTCACATCTACACATGGTTCCCTTTAGCGGGAGATGGTGTAATTTTTTGAACATTTTGCCATATTTTTTTTTCGGGGGAGGGGGGGGGGGGTGAGGGGGGGCTGAAATCAAGTACGCCTACCCGGTTGATTTCAAGAACTTTTTAGTTATCTCTCTTTGTTTCGGCGTCTCTTATTATGGTTACATAGTTTCGGGCTGAGTGTTAAACTAGACTAAAATTGCAATTCCGCATCGTGCAAATCGCGAACGTGATGCATGCACAGACACCTTGTGCAGGCATTACGCTATCGGTCCAGATTTTAAATGCGAAGCATTTCTTAGCGAACTTCGGCGACTTTGAGCGTATCTATCTATCTATCTAGCTATCTATCTATCTAGCCGCCTACGACTTTGTGCTCTCCTGGCCGTATCGTTAATGGGATTTATACCAAATTTGGTATGGCATAACATGACCGTATTGCGAACATAAATGGCTGGTCATATCATGAAAATCATGACTAGCTTGTCATAAAAAACATGATTTACCTGCCACGCTCATGGCGCGCTCCCGGCCGTTTCGTTAGCTTGATGTACACCAAATTTGGGATAGAGTGACGTGACTATATGACGAACATAAATGACCAGTGGTAATATGGAAATCGTGACTTGTCATGTGCGACATGACTTGCATGCCACGCTCATGGCGCTCTCGCGGCCGTTTTGTTAGCTTCATATACACCAAATTTGGTATTGAGTGACGTGACTGTATGACGAACAAAAATGACCAGTGGTAATATGGAAATTATGACTTGTCATGTGCGACATGACTTGCATGCCAGGCTCATGGCGCGCTCGCGGCCGTTTCGTTAGCTTGATATACACCAAATTTGGGATTGAGTGACGTGACTGTATGACGAACATAAATGACAGGTCCTAACATGTAAAACATGACATGCAAATTTTGTAAAGCATGATTTGCTCCTTCCTGGCTGCTTCGCATTACATCGATTCCCACAGTGCGTGGGATCTGCCGGCTTTTTTTCATATGTATGTTTGTGTAAAGAAAAAAATTCCCCATCTCCCGCTAAAGGGAACCATGCGTCGATGCGAAGCAGCGGGGAGATAATTAGCTTGAGCGGGAGGAACGTCGCCGCTCTCATTTCACGGCAGTGGTCCGGGCGCTCATCGCGGCGCTGCGCAGGAGAGAGAATGAGGCGCGCGCGATCTGTCATTTTCATACCGCGGAACTACCGTGGCGCCCCCCAGCGGAGTATGCAGCTGTCACACCACCTGTCGTTCGCGCCGCTCCGTAGAGGAAAGGACGGGGGGGGGGACCGTAGGAGAGGAGAGAGAGGGGGAGGGGACGTGCATGCGCTGTAGTGGTGTGGGACGCGTGAGCCGCTCCGTAGAGTAGATGATTCCAAGAGGAGGAAGGGGGAGAGGACGCCGGAGCCGCTCCGTAGAGTAGATGATTCCTAGAGTAGAGGAAAGGGGGTGAGCGTAGGAGAGCACAGGGGAGGGGACGCGCATGCGCTGTGGGGGGTGTGGGACGCGGGGGGCCGCTCCGTAGGGTAGACGATTCCTAGAGGAGAGAAAGGGGGTGAGCTTAGGAGACAGAGGGGGGAGGGGACGCGCATGCACTGTGGGACGCGGGAAGGAGGGACGGACTAAGCCCCCTCCAAACACATGCAAGGAAGATGAAGGAATGGGGTCAACCTGGGCGACAGACACCACCTGCCTAGCCATTGCTAAGCAGCCTCTCTGTGCTCTCAGCCATGACTCAAGGAATGGGGTCAACCTGCGCGACAGACACCACCTGCCTAGCCATTGCTAGGCAGCCTCTCTGTGCTCTCGGCCATGACTCTGATGACTGTGTTAGGGTTGACGGCCTTCATATTACTACAGTGTTCTGGTTCGCATAATGGGTGCTTCCCTACTTCATGACAGTGGCCGGACGCGGGACGCGGGACGCGGGAGGGACGGACAGAGCCCCGAGCATAAGATGCTTCGCATCTAAAAAATAAAGCACTTTAACTTCAACATCCCTCCCATCTCACCCTTATGCCGCATCCTTTATATAATCTATCGGGACGTAATTTGAAGGTTGTAGGTTCGAGCCTCGTCTATGGCAAAGGTGTTTTTTCGTCCGCTTTAACTGATGTCCAGTTATGTCCCAGTTACTATACACTACACTTTAAAACTACAAATAACGTTCCATATGCTTACTCAATTGCCTTCATTATTTTTATCTCATTAGGTTGTGTCTAACAAACAAACGAGCTCCTAGAACCATTCCCTCGCTTTTGTTCTATCCGGACGTAGTATCTGTGGACCTATAGGAACACCACGGGCATGTGCGTCTGCTGGCAGATATGCTCGGTATTGGAGCACACCACGCGTAAAGCACCCTCTCGTGCGTATATAGCGAGTGTTTTTCCTCGGTAAATTATCTATCTGTTGCAGAGTAATCAGTGCCGGTGTTGTCATGTTTCATGTGTCTTCTTTGCATCGTTATTTGTTCTTTGCGTGTTGTTGGGATTTGAATCCATACTAAATATAAAGATCCGCTCAATGAAGAGCCAAGCCATACACTGCGTGGCTGCAGCTGTCACTTTAGCAATAATTTTGCAATGAAAAACTCTACACATACAGAGACAGGAGACACGTGTCGAGGGCATAAAATGGACAGGCCGTGCTTTTAGGGGATACTCGTAATTGGATCGACGGACTCTTATGTGCACTTCAAGGGGGAAACCGCGGCTGCGCAAGCAACCGCTCTCATGGCGTCGTAAAGGCGTGAAGGGCTTCAGAAAGGGCTTGCGAAAACCAGGAAAGGCATGGGCGCCTCTTCTCGAACGACTATATCTACCCATTCACAGGTGCCACTACCGTGTTCCTGTCCACTCCCCGAAAAAAGAAACAGTGGGGGGGGGGGGGGGGGGGGGGGGGGGTACTGAAATGAATAAATAAATGCTTTCAGAGTTCGATAGTTCAGGTGGCTGTCTTCTCGTTGGTGACACTAACTTCGCTCCGCCGAGTAGGCCCTCTCTGTCCGATTCCTCGCTCACATGTCGAAGATTTCATGGCGTTTCTTTCTTTCTTTCTTTCTTTCTTTCTTTCTTTCTTTCTTTCTTTCTTTCTTTCTTTCTTTCTTTCTTTCTTTCTTTCTTTCTTTCTTTCTTTCTTTCTTTCTTTCTTTCTTTCTTTCTTTCTTTCCTTCTTTCTTTCTTTCTTTCTTTGTCCTGCTATATCAAGTCAGATAAATGTGCAACTCTATGGCGTCTTCCTTTAGGTGTGTTTTTCGTTATCACCAGTATTTGTGGCAATTGGCACGACCATGGCCTACACACCATTGTCTCGTCGCAGAAGACGATGAAATCGAATCGCTTGAAGCGCTTTGCGAATATATCGAGTTCGCACAAAAATGTGTTCAGCAGCATCGACATATCAACGCACTGTTACACCTCGGACTCTTGCGTGCAGGCCAATATAAACGACTTTTACGACAAGGGCCATGACTATAATTCCTCCGCTTACATGCATAAAACGGGCATGTTTAAACAAACAAACCAACAAAAAAGGCATTTCTCACTCTAATGACTTGCCCTCCGGTAATAATAACCAAACTGAAAAGCTATTATGTATACATGAGTGGTTGTTGAGATTGACGAGGTTACATTCATCCCAACTTGCTACTTCGCGTATAGCTTCTTCCTTTCGCCCCATTTTCTTTATGAGAAATACGTAAAAGGACGCTGCAAAAAAAAAAAAAAAAAAAAAAAAAAAAAAAAAAAAAAAAAAAAAAAGGTCGATATACATGTAAGAGCGCTAAAGCGTGGAAATCCCCCTCCGAGACGCATCGTGCGTCATCGTTGCTCTTGTTAGCGTTACTCTGGAACGCTCCTTCATTTCGCGGTCCACAATGAAGGCGGCGTCCACTGCAGCAGGGCGCCGCTGTAGTGTAGAAGCACAACGAAGGGCGAATCGTTTGCCGCATCTTTCGATGGGCGAGCACGTTTATCGCTCGGCGTGCGAACGTTCGAAATTACTATACGCGCACTCCAGCGTGCAAGCGATGCGCCCGAAAGGCGTCGTGTCACCACGCCCGGAGCGACAGAGGCTGCAGTAGCCATGCATCAGCGACATGCACCGCGAACGCTTGAAGCTACAGGGGCCGTTAGAGCTTCCTTTAGCCAAAACATTGCCGGAAACAAAAAGTCAATGGCACCCTTATATATATATATATATATATATATATATATATATATATATATATATATATATATATATGCGCTGCGTGCGAGATTGTTGTTATCACGTGCCACGCATACAGTCGTTTATCATTTTCATTACCGCGTGGAACAAGAGCTTGCGTGAAGACGACGGAATGATGCATGGAACCGCTTTGAAGAGAGAGAGAAAGAAAGATACGCGGGAGCAGTTATGCAGGGTGTAATGGAGTACACGACAGCTCGAGCGCCGCCTAATTTGTGCATTTCGATCCGTCTAGCTGCCGCTTCTCCAAGTACAAGAGGAAAACAAAAGCAAACACGACGAATAGATGATTCACCCTTTGAGAAGCTGCTTGAACGAGGCCCATTTAGAAAAACAGCGCGCCCCGACTTTTGCCAGCCTTGAGCGCGAAATTTCACGCCTCATTTTTCTCGCGCCCGTGTACTCTACGTAGATGACTAAACAGCGAAGTTAAATGCATTCACGGCATTCTAGGCCACTCGCCCTTTCTCATTCCACCTTTTTATATATTTTCGTAGTTCAAAATAGCGCAGGGGCTTTATCGAGAGCAGTAGAAGTACCACGTAGTAGTCGAAGAGGAGATCGTATAGACCCATGCTAGCGAAACGCCTTCTTTTTTCTTGATCGTGCTCGATCTTTTGAGCAGATCGGCCGTCGACTTCGTCGTCAACGCGAGCTGATAGTTCGGCATGTCTTGGCAACCCCGTCAAATTCACCGATACCTATACGCCCCATTACGCACGCTGGAGGAACAAGGCATCCATAAAAGGGCATCGTTGACGTGCGCTTCAACCACTTTTGCGTATAACATTGCGGACAGTATACAAAGGTGACACAAAAGATTTTCTTTCCTAATTGTCACTATAAAATTGGGTGTGGTGGTGGTGGTGGTGATGTTCTCCTGTCTAATCCAAGTTTAAGGCCATGTAACCCAGGTATTTAAATTACAGTAATTGTTGTTTGTTTCCTGAGATCAAGTACACTGAGTGCAGTCGTATACTTCTTCCCCCCATCCTCCACAAATGCCCCGTGTCTAGCCCTCGTATAAGTAAACAACTTTAAATGCGCGTCATTATTCATAAGCTCTCGCTTTACTTGCTGCTATAAAACAACCAATTTATAATTTCACTCGATGTTGTAAACTACATCTAGCCGACCAGAGAGAACTTCTCCTGTTCTTTAGACAAAGCACATATTGAAAAAAACTTTCCCCATCTCCCGCTAAAGGGAACCATGTGTGAATGCGAAGGAGCGGTGAGATGGTTAGCTTGAGCGGGAGAAACGTCGCCGCTCCCGTTTCGCGGCAGCGGCCCGGGCGCTCATCGCGGCGAACCAGAGCACTGTATACAATAAGGCCGTCAACCCACCACCACAGTCACCAGAGTCATGAAAGTGGCCTATTGAATAGGCTATAGCGCCCTGCCCTCTCTTTTTTTCTTTTTAGATGCGAAGCATCTTATGCTCGGGGCTCTGTCCGTCCCTCCCGTGTCCCGCGTCCCGCGTCCGGCCACTGTCATGAAGTAGGGAAGCACCCACCATGCGAACCAGAACCCTGAATATGAAGGCCGTCAACTCTAACACAGTCATCAGAGTCATGGCCGAGGAGCACAGAGAGGCTGCTTAGCAATGGCTAGGCAGATGGTGTCTGTCGCCCAGGTTGACCCCATTCCTTGAGTCATGGCCGAGAGTACAGAGAGTTTGCTTAGCAATGGCTAGGCAGGTGGTAAAGCTCCGTCGCCCAGGCTGACTCCATTCCTTAATCTTGCTTGCATGTGTTTGGAGGGGGGCTTAGTCCGTCCCCTCGCGTCCCACAGCGCATGTCCCCTCCCCCCTCTCTCTCCTAAGCTCACCCCCTTTCTCCTCTAGGAATCGTCTACTCTACGGAGCGGCCCCCACGCCCCACAGCGCATGCGCGTCCCCCTCCCCTGTGCTCTCCTACGCTCACCCCCTTTATCTACTCCAGGAATCATCTACTCTACGGAGCGGCGCATGCGCGTCCCCTCCCCCTCTCTCCTGTAGGAATACTCTACGGAGCGGCTCCGGCGTCCCACAGCGCATGCGCGTCCTCTCCCCCTCTCTCCTCTTGGAATCATCTACTCTACGGAGCGGCTCACGCGTCCCACACCCCCCACAGCGCATGCACCTCCTCTCCTACGGTCCCCCCCCTTCCTTTCCTCTAGGAATCCTCTACGGAGCGGCGCGAACGACAGGTGGTGTGACAGCTGCTTACCCCGCTGGGGGGCGCCACGGTAGTTCCGCGGTATGAAAATGACGCGCGCGCCTCATTCTCTCCTGCGCAGCGCCGCGATGAGCGCCCGAACCACTGCCGTGAAATGAGAGCGGCGACGTTCCTACCGCTCAAGCTAATTATCTCCCCGCTGCTTCGCATCCACACATGGTTCCCTTTAGGGAGATGGGGAAGTTTTTTTTCTTTTTTTATTCGCGCGTCTACTCTCCTCTTCACTTTCCTTTTCCATCTTTCTTTTCCCTTTCCCCCTCCCCTTAGTGCCAGGGTAGCAAACCGGATGCTACTTCTGGTTAACCTCCCTGCCTTTCTCTCTTTTTATTCTCTCTCTCTCTATACCAAAATTGGTATGGTGTAACATGACTGTATGACAAACATGAATGACTGGTCGTATCATGAAAATCATGATTAACTTGTCACGAAAAGTATGATTTGCACGCCATGGCCATAGTGCTCCTGAGGCCGTTTTCTTAACTTGATGTACCCAAAAATTGGTACGATGAGACATTTCTGCATGACCAACATAAATGACAGGTGGTAATATGAAAATCATGACCTGCATGTCATGTACAACATGATTTACATGCCACGCTCATGGTGCGCTGACGGCCGTTTCGCTAGCTTGATATACACCAAATTTGGTATTGCGTGACGTGACTGTATAAAGAACATAAATGATAAGTGGTAATAGGGAAATCATGACATGTCAGTGCAACATGACTTGCATGCCGCGATCATGGCGCGCTCACGGCCGTTTCGCTAGCTTGATATACACCAAAGTTTGTATTGCAGGATGTGACTGTACATCGAACATAAGTGGCAGGTGGTAACATGAATATCATGGCATGTATGTCATCTACAATGCCATTTACATGCCATGGCCACGCTCATGGTGCGCTTGCGTCCAGTTCGCCAGCTTGATATACACCAAAATTGGTATTGCGCGACGTGACTGTGTGACGAACATAAATTACATGTCCTAACATGTAAATCATGACATGCATATTATGCACCGCATTATTTGCTTCTTGCTGGCTGCTTCGCATTATATATCGATTCCCACAGTGCGTGGGAATTTGCCGGTCTTTTTTTTCTTTTTTTTTTTTTTTTTTGAGCTGCAAGTTTAAGGCAAGTGTCAGGTGAAAATTCTGTTGGCCTAAGCAATCTCTGTGGTGTAAGTATCAAATGGAGACACGGAAAAAGAGAAGGCATGGAGACAAAACAGAAAGGCGACTCGTTGGCTATACGCCCCAGGCACTAGAGGAATAGGAAAAAAATGTTGAAGGTACCAGGCGAGATTAGGTGAATGCACGCATGAATGCGGGTTGCACTAAGCAGTCAAATGCCATTCGCACCAAACAGTCATTCTCAAACAGTGATTCTCAAACAGTGATTCTCAAACAGTCAAAATGGTACATTCATATTCCAGCGGATGGCCCCGCCACGGCGGATTTGTGGGCTATTGAAGAATCGCAGCGTGCCAAATTGTCATTTTAATTTCATAGCCCACTTACCGTCGCTTAAACAACCAATCAAACCACTGCAAACCACTGCTAAATTGTTCACTGGCTGCCAAGTGAAATACAGGAAGATCAACGCAGAACCGAGAAGTATTGGAGTAGCATTTTAAGACCGTCTTGTTTCAAAAAGATTCCGGACGCTTCCTTGCTACAGATAAAAAACTCAGGACCACTTGGTGGGACCTTAGTCCCTTTGGCCCGACCTCACTTTATAGCCTATGTTTAATTGCCTAAACATAGGCTAAACATAATTGCCTAAACATTGTACTGGCTTTTGCACGATTTTCGATCGGCCACACAGCGCTGAACTGTGTGCTATCCTCAGAAAAGGTCCCTGTGTTTGCTGACAGCCAATAAGTAAGGTGACTTCACCGTGCAAATGCCGAGAATCCTTTTGATGGAGAAAGTAACCGATGCCGTATGAATAACGTTTTTTAAGTGCAATAACGAATGGGTCCTGCTGAAAAATCAAGGCGGGAGCCTAACGATAGTCTCAAAATTGAATCTTGAGTGATTACCAAAAAGCACGAGAAAGTGTATTGAAGACAATTTCAACATTTTTTTAACCGAAAAAAACGCGCAAACTTGGTCAGCGCCTACGTCGTTCTTTATTTGTGCCTAAAACCTGTGTCCACGTCCGTAGAGCTGCTGCCCACCGAAAATAAACGAGCCCCACGCGTATTTTCAAAGCCTATGGAGCACATTGGCTGAGACAGGTGAAAAAAAGAATGTAATAAAGATCGCCATGTGATAAAACTTGGTTGATAGGCATCTGAACTCATCGCCCTATACGCTCGGCAAACAGCTCTCGGTGCAGGTCGTAGAAGAGCTCAAGGAAAAGAGAGATGCCGCTACGCCTACAAGCAATGAAGCAATAAATAAACCCTAAAATAATCCCCAGCTTAACCTGGTTTTCAGGTATTTCATCGATGTAGTCAATTACTTTGTGTATATATATATATATATATATATATATATATATATATATATATATATATATATATATATATATATATATATATATATATATATATATATATATATATATATATATATATATAGATAGATAGATAGATAGATAGATAGATAGATAGATAGATAGATAGATAGATAGATAGATAGATAGATAGATGGATAGATAGATAGATAGATAGATAGATAGATAGATAGATAGATAGATAGATATACCGAGTGCATTTTTTTTATCATCGCAAACAATATCTTTCGCGCTCTCGCTGGATGACTTAGAAGTATTTTTGCTCATGTAATACAGTAAACGACAAAGCTTACAGCGCACACGCATTCCTCAAAGAGGCAGGAGTGTCTGGACGCTCAAGTTAAAATAAATAAATAAATAAATAAATAAATTATTAATTAATTCAAAATCTACAGACCAAAATAAAATTTATGCACATCATCAACGTCACAAAAACACCAGTACGTAAATACAAGCCTTAGAATATCCCTCACCCGTGGCTCTGCAAAACTGCAAGAAAAAAAAGGAAAAGAGAAAAACGTTAAAAATAAAAATATGTCACAGTTTCGCCGCAAGGGCGAAGCAATGAATGCGATAGCAACAAATTGGAATGTCGCGCAAAGAACGGCAAGCAGATCAAAACATGAACCGTGCTGCTCAAGCACAAAGGACGCGCGAAGAGAACACACACAGGACGAGTGCGAACTAACAACGTTCACAGCTCGACACTGAATGCGCGCTGCTCAAACACAAAGAAGGACGCAGGAAACGTATGCACAGGTATACACAAGACGATCGCGAACTAACAACTGTCACAGTTGTTACTTCACTGTGTTCGAACAGTCCGCTCCTTTCGCAAACGGAGCCGCTCCAGCGAGCGAAGTGACCTCCGTGCGCCCTGTAACTTCAACACAAGCTTTCCGATGAAAGCACAAAGCGTGCAAACCGACCCCATCACGAGATAAGCACGCACGCACCAGTGACCACGCCCTGAAGGGCGAAGTGCAGGCTGTAGACGAGCGCGCATCTCAACGAGCGGTGCGGTGACCTCTAAAATGCGCCCTTCGCGCCACCTCGCTGGTAATGCAGAGAACACGCTGGAAAGCTCCCAAGATCGGCGCACCGCGAGCGGTAAATGGTTTATATAAATATCTTGCCCTTAGTATTGCTGTACAATGCGCGCTTTCGGGGCCGAGCCGTCTAACGCCGCGCGCTGCGGTGTGGGTGGTCGCCCGTTTGAATCCGCACTTCAGAAAATATTGTTCTGAATTAATATTTGTGGTATATAAATAAATAAATAAATAAATAAATATATATATATATATATATATATATATATATATATATATATATATATATATATATATACGGGAGATGACGGCAATGGCGATGCCGACGGCAAACACTAGCGCAGAGTGCCCACATAATAAAAAAAATTACAAAATAACCACACACAAATAAAGGACTGGGTCGGTGCTCCCTTGTTTAAAAACACACGGGAAGCTCTTTAAGTGAAAAAGTATTGGCGTATTGACGGTGATTTTACGTGTACGCTAAATTATGTTGCACAGATGGCGATTTGTATTTGAGTTAACCGTCAACCCGCTCCAAGTATCAGTGCTTCGCTTTTTGTCGAACCAGCATTTGTGAGAACCTACAGAGGACGCGGGGGGCTCATGCAATTTAAAAGAACGAAAGTGCATTCGTGGGCATTTCAAAAGGTTGCAGCGCACCGTGGCTTCATCGGCAACCAACATACTGACAATGCTTCTAAGTATGCACTCGAAAAAGACACGCAAGTACCCATTCAACTGTCAATAAGTAATAGTGCGTGTGCATGTGCGTGTGTGCGTTTTAGTAGATCCCCCCTCTCTCGTCTCTCAATCTCCACGTTCTGTCGTTTCATACATCTGTGCATCTCTTTCTCTATGTAGGGTAGCAAACTGGTTATTTATCTTCCGGTTAACATCTCCGCTTTTTAGCCTACCCATTTATCTCGCTCTCTCACGTCAAGCTTGTCTTTCAGAAGCCACGCGCTGTCGCATACGATAGGACGAATGCAACACAAATAAAAATCACCTTTTCGTAAAGATTTTGCATGAGCTTCGTTCGAACATGCGCAGGACTGTAAGCGCCAGTTGAACAATGAAATGGGTTCACGTAAAGTTCATCTCACGTCGTTTATACGCGAAAAAAATTCAGTGTTTATTAGGCATCTCGCGACAAGGTATTTTGCAACACTTTCAACTCAATGCAGCAACTACAATTTTCGGCCAGTATACGTACACAGGTGAGCCTCTTTTAAATGTGTTTCTCAACCCGCACGTTCCCAGAATGCGCGTGTACATGTATACGTGTGCGCGTGCGTGTTCTTTACGCACCAGAGACATTTTTATGCCTAAAGCGTTGTTTTCGTTTAACCCACGGGATCGTTGGATACACTCTTGACGGGAGGCTAATTTGCGAGGCCTAACGAGACCACGCTGTCCATCTTATATAGCGGCCCGCGCTTCGCGCAGATGGTGAATTGGTTGTGATCAAATAACGTATACAGGGCGAAGCTGCCAGTAAGGAGAACGCGAAAGGGCAAGTATATATCTAGGCGGTTGGTGGGGGGTTGATTGGTAAAGAGCGCCGCGCCGCCTCTTCCTTGTCACCCCAATCTGGCGCACCGCTCGGCGCGCTCTAGCAGCCATCGCAGGGATCGCCCTTTTCTCATCACACGCTGTCTGCCAACATGACAGCGCTCGGACGCCGAGGCGAAAGCTTTTTCGACGCTTCGCTTCAAGCGCACCCGCGCTGTATAGGCTTTGACCAGGCGGTCGTGACCGTTCCGGCCGCAGTGCTTTGACCCTAATTCGAAGGCAGGAAATTACGCTGGCGGTGTGAGCTATGGGCGCAATAGAGCGCGCTGCCTGATACATTTTTTTTTCCTTCCTAAAGCTCGTCTCATTCCCTTTCGGCACTTGCGGTGCATTGGATCGTAGAAGATGGCTTTTAACGGCCGCCTTCTTGTTTGTGCTTCCCAAACGCGAAACCATGGTCCATGCTTTGGCAAGGAAAGGAAACATTTCCCAAAGAGGAAGACGTTTTGGGACAGCGTGGGGCAGGTAAAGCTGTCAAGAAGTTGAGTATGGTGCATTTTGGGACTTGTTTGTATTCCAGTAAAAAGAAAAAAGTATGCAGCGCATAAAGAAGAAAACCGAAACGAGAAATGCGGACAGCCTCACTACAGCACTCCAGTTCTCGTCTTGGACTTGTCCGTATTTTTGTTTTCTTTTTTTGTGTGCTAGTTTTTTTTTTTTCGATATAGCTACGGCTCATAGGGTATAGGTGAACGCCCTAAATTGATTTTCCCTGCAGCGTCGGAATTGTTCAATCATTTTACGTGAGCGATAGTATGCATATGACACAGTTTTGGAAGTTTTAATTCAGCATGTTTTATTACTCGAACGGAACTATTTTTAACTTTAGCGACTCGCCGTGTTTGTCTGTTTTCTGCTGAAAAATTTCCGTTTTCAATATACGGCAATCATATTAATACAGCTATGGCCCTGACCGTTTTATCTTTCACGTTGAACGACGTTCTTTCTGAACACGCGCTTGTTCAGTCGCCACCACCTGGACTCTGCCTTGTCATATTTGCTTTCTGCTTTTTTCCCGTTTTTAATCGAGCTAACATATAGAGACGCCGCTTAGAGATAAAGGCCAAGGGCACCAAAGAAACCCCGCGGCGAACCTGTTAGGAAAGGAAAGGAAAGGAAAGGAAAGGAAAGAAAGAAAGAAAGAAAGAAAGAAAGAAAGAAAGAAAGAAAGAAAGAAAGAAAGAAAGAAAGAAAGAAAGAAAGAAAGAAAGAAAGAAAGAAAGAAAGAAAGCGAAGAAAGATGAAGGAAAATAAAAGATCAATCACGTGATGGCGTCGTGACGTCATGACATCACGTCATTAGAGACGTAGTTGGCGTGGGTTTTTGTGCCCCTTCTTTCGCCTGCCGTGTTTCGCTTAAGGGGCCACCCAACGAGATACTTAAGGCTTTCGCCTTGCAGAGAAAAAAAGAGGAAGATAGAGAGGGGGGGAGGTACGGTAGATGTTCCTCGAACGGTGGATCCCTGGTAGCCTAGCCCCGGGCACAACCGTTGGGCAAAATAAAGTTTATTCAACTCAACTCAACCGCGACACACCACACGCGAACTACGAGAACTGTGCAAAAGAATGGCCGTATTCACAACAAAAATTCTTTCGCGTGTGTTGGCGAGAAAAGCTAGCTGCCAACAAAGCAATATAGTAGACATACTATTAGCGAAAGAAGCCGCCCATGAAAAAAAAAAAAACAAAAAAAAAAAACAAAGAACCCTCACGGACACGAAGGCTGATGAATTCGACCCGGCATTAGAGTCCCGTAATATAAAAACAATTAAAGTACATTTTTGTGAGCGTCGTCTCTTTAAGCAACATCTTTTGGAAATAAAAAATTCAGCGCGGAATCGAAAGGAGTCAATTTCCTTGAATTTTCCCACCAGCATAGAGTACAAATGAACGGCTGTATTCACAACAACATGCTTACCACCAAAATTCGTGCCTATAAATTCTTTCGTTAAACGTTTGCCCTTCTAAGACCAAGTGCGCGAGTGCTTCCCAAGCGGGACACGATAAGCACAGCGCACGTCCTTTCTGAGGTGATGCACGAATATTATTATACAATGCGGTTATTCATAGCTACCTGGGCAGAGTAACGTAAACAAACTTGACAAGCGACCGTTCTCGGAAAAGAAGGTCCTCCGATCTTGGCCCTACGCGTCGCAGGCCGGCAAAGCGATGCTATAGCTTTGATACTGTTTTTAAAATCGACCGGGTTAAGCGATCGCTTGTAGGCGCGTAATGGACAGGCGCACATGTACCGTGATAGTATCTTCTTCCCTCTTCTTTCTTTCGTTCAACCCCTTCATCTCTTCCCCCCAGTGTAGGGTAGCAAACCGGACGCGCACCTGGTTGACCTCCCTGCCTTTCCTTTCTATACTCGTCGCGATAGCCCACGTGTGAAAGAGTCCCGGACGGAAACATTTTTCTTTTTTCTTGTTCAGCGATGATGCGGAGGTCTGCCATAGTGTTTTCAAAAGAGTTGATGGGAATAAGCCGGAAGCGACCTCTGGAAAGTCATTGCAAGACCGCCGCTCGTTTAGGTCATTAATTCCCACCGGAACATGCCGTTGTACTGCTGTTTGATTCGGCTGCTGGCTTTGGCAATAATAAAAAAAAGCACGCGTTGAAATAATCAGCAACGTCAAATAAATTGTGTGGCAGTTAATGACGCGTTTAGACTCTTTTCCAGAAATGTGGCTATTCGGGCTTGCTTGTTCGAAGGTTCGAGGTCATGACAAATCGTAGTTCATAAAAAAAGACCTAAGACAAAGAAGAGACGAAGCAGAAAGAGGTATAGAAGAGGAAGGCAGGGAGGTTAACCAGACGCTAGTATCCGGTAGAGACAATAGATGAGACTCTACCTAGGTACTTCTCGTTCGTACTTCGTGATTTGCTTTCTTTTCTCCTTTTCCCCCCCGGTTAATCGCTGTCTTTCTGCCGTCGTGACTTCTCTCTTCTCAAGGGTATGCGACACAACTGCCAGTGTACATCAGCAAAAATTACGGAAGATGCTTAGAACTTTCTAAGAATGGGAAGGCGAGTAGGACCTTCTGTTGAACTTTCTGTTGATCTGCTATTGCGGCAGCGTCCTCTCTGTACTCCAGTTCAGCGTTCCCAGACGCCTGCGTCGCATTAGGGCCGCATGGTTCTCTAGTCGGGTCGCTGCCGCAGCTTCATCCATAGCCGCTTCCTCCCGACAGTGGTATAGGACGAGCGGCATTTCGAGCTGCTCTAACCCCTTTCGCCGCCGCGTACTCTTTTGTTCTTCCCCAGCCTCGACTAAGGCCTGGTCACGTGACATTTGTGCTTTTTGAGGCCGTGTTCTGGAGGCAACGAGGCGTAATAGGCCAATCCGACGCGGATGAGAAACTATGTCATTACCGAAGCAGGTGCTCTGCGCCGCATTGCAGCTTCTCTCGCGCCCTTTCCCGCCCAAGAATAGAGCCTGGAGACGTGTTATCTGCACTTTTTATTACTATTTTACACACGCGAATGCCGCAAAGACAAAGTGGACGCGCAGCTCGCGCACTCACCTGATATTTCTTGTAACTATAACACGACCTCGAAATATGGAGATCTAAAAGGTTTCGTCTTAAAGTGTAACATAACTGCGTGCTTATTGTGCTCCCGGCATCCAAAAGCCGCAACACAGGATGAAAAACAACAACAACAACAACAACGACGACGACGACGACGACGACGACGACGACAACAACAACAACAACAACAACAACAACAACAACAGCAGCAGCAACAACAGCAACAGCAGCAACAACAACAACAACAACAACAACGACGACGACGACGACGAGACTACTTTGTTGCTTAAATAAGAAAAAAGATAGGACACAATATTTAGCCTCGAAAACGTTGACCGGCCGCCGTGGAAGAGCAGTGGTTAATGGTGCTAGGCTGCTGAACCGAAAGTCGCAGGTTCGATCCCGGCCGCGGCCGTCGCATTTCAACGGAGGAGAAATGCTAGAGGCCCGTGTACTGTGCGATGTCTCTGCACGTTAAGGAACACCAGATGGTCAAAATTTCCTGAACCATCCATTACGGCGTTTCTCATAATCATATCGTGGTTTTGGCACGTGAAACCCCAGATATTATTATTATTATTATTATTATTATTATTATTATTATTATTATTATTATTATTATTATCATTATTATTATTATTATTATTATTATTATTATTATTATTATTATTATTATTATTATGAAAGCGTTGACCGTACCTGTTGGGACGAACGTGACAGGAAGAAGTATATTTAGCTTTCGTATAGCCTCCATAAACACCAGGCGCGCGCATGCATGCACGCATATTCATGCACAATAAGCACGTCTTAGGCATCTCAGGTGTCCCCAGCTCTGAGTATTCCTTTTCCTATAGGCTTGACAGTGGCGCGTTTGTGTACGAGTCGCAGCAGAGCGATGCCCCTGCAGCCCGCACGCGCGAAGAGTAGCACTGCAAATGCCTATCTCCTACGCCGGTTATTCGCCACACATCGTAATCGGGGCCATGTAAAGTCACTATACTTCTCGCATAGTGCAAGCTTGGTAAACAGCTGTGTACACAGCATGTGGTTTACCACGGATGTTTCGTGCCATGTCGGCATGCTCTTAGTCCTCACTGGTGCTTAGCGTGCACACCTTCAGAGTGCCGCTGGTCGATATCCGGACACTAAAGATGGCTGCGCCGACCGTCTGAATGCTTTTGCTATTGGGCAAGGAATGGGAAGTCATTTATTCCCGTTCTCCTTAAGACAGCGCATCAATCACAGGGAATTTGAGAGGGTTGAGCTAAATCCCCGAGCGCGCGGCGTGGAAGCTGCGATCACGGGCTAAATCACTCTGTTCGTCATGTGGCTGGGCGGCGTCGGAGACGAAAATGCCCGAGTTTATTTAGGCAGCGTCCGGCTCGCTTAACCATGGGTCTATTTCGATTTATATGCTCTGCCTCTGCGAGTCGATGCCGCGGGAAGTAAGTGCGAACTTAATCTCAAAGTTTATTTGAAATCACTTTTAGAGTATTCAGTTATGTTGCAGCCATTTCTATTCATTGCGATACCATACAGCGCGATTACTTCACGAGCCCGACAGCAAACACTATAATCTGCCCATCATGCAGGTTACATTTTTCAGGTCACTTCAAATGATAGCGCTTTTCTTGGTCCGCGATTGAACGCGTGAAAACACGGACGCTCCTTGTTTGTTCAAGCACATGTCTGAGTGACTAAAGCTAAAATTTAATTTAAACTCATGTCCTCACGAATGAAGTACCCCTCCCGAGACTGTTGGCAAATAAATAGTTATTTCACTGTTGAAGACAGCGCCTCCGTTGTGCTATATATAACCCATTACTCAAAGAGAACTGACCCTTTATTGAGCTACTACCCTGAACTGAGTAATCTCTCTCTCTCTCTCTCTCTCTCTCTCTCTATATATATATATATATATATATATATATATATATATATATATATATATATATATATATATATATATATATATATATAGACGCTTTTCAAATGCGTCCCGTCTCCTTACTTTCTACATTTTTGTTCGGTATGCGGTCTTTTCACACAAATTCTTGAAGAAAGTGCTTCATTACCAAACGCTCTCACGTCTGCAATACATCATTCGCCCTTTGAAGAACCAGTGTGCTACGCAATAATAGCGTTCTAACTCTTGCACTTACATTTGAAGTCAACCAAAGTAATTCCGGCGGATTCCACGCATTGTGGGAGTCGATTTCACGCGAAGTAGTCAGTGGTAGCAGTGCAGGGGCGTAGCCAGAAATTTTTTTCGGGGGGGGGGGGGGGGGGGGCACCTCCTTGATTTAGGGGAGGGCACCTCCCTGAAATGGTCATTTATCGCTCTGCATGCCATGGCGAAAAAAAATTTCGGGGGGAAGGGGGGCACGTGCCCGGTGTGCCACCCCCTGGCTATGCCACTGCAGCAGTGTATGCCTCCGTTTAGAGAGCAGCTCTTGGGTGCCCCTTCCCGCGTTGAGCGGCGGCGCCGTTGGCGTAATAGATAAAGCGAACGAGGTCTAAATATAATAATAATAATAATAATAATAATAATAATATCTGTGATTTTACGTCCGAAACCACGCTGATTCTGAGGGACGCCGTTGTGGAGCGCTCCGGAAATTTCGACCATGTCGTGTTCTTTAACGAGCACTCACATCGCACAGTACACGGACCTATAGCTTTTCGCCTCCATCAAAATGCGACCGCCGCGGCCGGGATCGAACCCACGACATGCGGGTCAGCAGCCGAGCACGGTAACCGCTACGCCACCGCGTCGGACAACGAGGACGAAAGAGAGCGAATGTGGAGTCTGTCGATATCACGAGCCACTCGCCTCTAACCTCGCTTTCTTCCTACGTCAGGCGCGCTGGCGCCTCGGTTGGAGCTCGAGCGCATGCAGGGCTGGCACGTGCACTGCGGCTGGCTTCGCTTATCGTAGCGTGGCTGCAGGCGTTTCCTTTGGTTCGCAACGCGTGCAATGCACAGAGTGTTGTGCGTAGCACTTGAGCGCCGGCAGTTTCTGTGGCAATATGTAACGAATGTTACATTGCTACAACTACGGATAGGCATAACTTCACAGTTGACGTTTCCCCAACACGAAGTTGCGCTCAGAATTCGCATTAGGGAGTATCGTAACGGTAGGTGACTTTTTTCTTTTCTTTCTTTCCTTTTTTTTTTTTTTTTTTGGTTTGAGCCAAGCCTTCAGAGGCGGACCGGCGTCTTTATATATTTAAAAAGGTTGTGCGCTTATCGCAAGCTTATTAAGGCACGTCGACTGCACTGTCGCCTGAAGTGTAGCGTACGAAACTGCAGCATTCGCAGTAGAGCAGAGGCGTCAGTTTTATGGAAACGAAGCGTACACGCCACTGTTCGCTGATGCCCATATCTTAAGCAGCAGTTGTCGGCGTATTCCTCTGGCGTCGAGCAACGCTTCAATATGTCTTGCTGAGTCATAGGAGTACATGTGTACCTAATGTTTATTACATTGTTATAATGAGGGATATCCACCAATACAACTATGGCTACAACCGCGCACGCACGCACACCGACGTGACACCTGTAAAGGGTCTTTTTCCAAAGCACTTTCAAGCACTGGCGTGGCTGTGTGGTAGAATATACTTTAGTGCCACGGCAGATGACTGAGCTCGATTCCGGCTCGAGCCACGAATTTTTTATTTGTCTCCATCGGGATTTCTCGCTCAACGACAACGCCGCTGACGCAGGTACCGGATTTTCTGCGACACGCTCTCCTTAAACGCTATCGCTTTAAGGTTTCCAAAGACGCACCGCGCCGTTCCTGGTCTGTTATAGATTGCAAATCACGTCGGGCGCATACCCGCATTCCACGGGCGGTGGTATTCGGGTAAACGTCGTACGTAACTAACGGAAAGGGTTTCATGACGTACGCAACATGCACGTCACGTTATTCATGTCATGACCTGTTAATTGTGGTCGTCACACGCCCCATGCCAGTTTTGGTATATAACAAGTCATGGAGATGTCCACGACAGCGCCCCGACGTAAGCGGATAGATAGATAGATAGATAGATAGATAGATAGATAGATAGATAGATAGATAGATAGATAGATAGATAGATAGATAGATAGATAGATAGATAGATAGATAGATAGATAGATAGATAGATAGATAGATAGATAGATAGATAGATAGATAGATACGCTAAAAGTGTGTTTGGTTCCCTAAGAAAGGCTTCGCATTTTCAATAAGCTACAGGGGGATTTGACCCCAGCGCAGTGCTAGAATGATGTTTCCCATCTCTGTCTACTTCGATGCGCGTCATGTACAACACGCTGTAAAACCGTGGTCAAATCATGTCGGTCGTGAAACATGGAACGAAAAGTGGTCGAAAACCTATTGCCAAAGACATCAACGCCCACCGTTAAGGTCCCTATAGATAAAAAGTTTTCAAGGTAGCGACACCCTCCCTTTTCCTCCTCGCTTATTTGCCTGAAGCAACCCCAAGAAGGGTCAAAGCGTGCATAAAACAGAGAATGTTTCTGTAAGTAAGATGGAAAACTGGCCGAGTTGGTGCAGATTCTTCGTGGCTAACAGCGCGAAAAACACAGACGAAGACGAGAAGTGAACACGACACAGCGCTGACTTTCAACTCTGAAAGTTGAAAGTCAGCGCTGTGTCGTGTTCACTTCTCGTCTTCGTCTGTGTTTTTCGCGGTGTTAGCCACGAAGAATGTTTCTGTTGAGTTATTACGACGGGTAGAAACAATTATACTTTAATGCAAGTAAATGACATAGAATAAGCGGTTACTTAGCTGAGGATAAAAGGTACAGCCTAAAAAGAAGTATGACGTGAGTTTCCCAAGTGGCAACATTGTGCAAGCTTTTATATTTCGCACCACTAGCCATGGCGCCTCGAATCCTACGTAGTACTGTTCGTTCAGTTCTCCGAATGTGTTGTTTTGCTCGTGCGTATGATGTGGCACAATTAACGTGCTTTTTGCTGGATCCCGTCAGTGACCACAGGGCAGCAGCCTGTTGTGGTGAGTGCTTAGAGCCAACTTGCGCAGACACGAAGGAAAACCCCGGCCATGCTGGAAACGAACGCTTGATTAGCAGCGCTGCGATGACAGTTTTTTCCGGAAAAATACGTCCATTATCGCAATCGTGATGCCAGGTAATTGTGGTGCATGGCATATTATCTGGGTGACTGTGGAACAGACCGCGACATTAGACAGTTATAGTATAGCGGGCTTAGCGGGATAGCGGGCTCTGCGGAATAGCGGGATCGAAGTGCGCATGCGCTGTGCGCTAAAAGACCCGTAGCGTGTACCACACGCACGCTATTTTTCAGATTTAGCGTTACCGTGTTTTCGTGGTCTACGTGTGTACGTAAAACATGGCGGCGGTTTTGGACGCCCGCTTCGAACTGAATTTAGCCTTGGTGGGGACGGATCCACTTCTTTAGTAGCTAACGACTGTGCAAAATGGCTTCGCTTGCCTTCAGGTAGCTTCGACGACCGAGTATTACGGATAACTTAGCCTAGTTTTTGTGATCGCTTCCCATTTCGAACGTCCCTAGGCCTAACTAGAAGAGCGGTGTAAACAAATCCGCAACATAAAAATTCGCGCTTTTGGTGCGTGGTTCATACTTATTTACTTTTATTATTACTAAATAAAAGTACTAGTATTGCTGCGCGCGGGGATACAGGCAAGAATTCTCAGTTTTTTTTCTTTTCACTCTGTTTAATGCATCCACCCTCCGCTAGATGACGCCACCGTGCCAGCTTGGGTACGTAAACGCTATCCCGCTAAACTATAACGCGATGTCCGAAACGAACGTGTGCGGCACGGTAACGCTATTCCCTTAACTCCCGCTATCACGCTAACGCTATACTATAACTGTCTATTGCAATGCGGGTGCACGCAACTTCGCCAAAAGTGAGAGTTCTTCCAGTGAGGTGTCCCGAAGCATTGCTTTTCAGCTTCTTGATGCTGCGTTCTAAAGCAAGTGGCTCGAACTGGACTGGCGTGAAATGTTCCTGAAAGTGATTCAATAAACAATGCCGCTGCATTCAACTGTACGTGCATATGCATAAATATTTGTTAACAACGGGCACGCACTAACGCATGTTAGACGCGCTCCTGGCGTTTCAACAAAAACCGACAATTCAACTGGCCTCGCAGAGCTGCGTCGACGCATGTCGACGGCGTTGCACGAAAGCCTTCGTGTGAAATTTTAAATGCGAATGCATTTCATAGTCGGGCTATGTCAGGCATCCGGCGTTGTCCGGCGTTGTCCGGCGTTGGCCGGCGTTGTCCGCGGGGAGGAGGATAGGTTGAGGAGGTGTCCGCGCGCCGGCAGGTGTTATCTCTCCGCTCTCACTCTCTCTCCCATAGCAAAAGCTGCGGGCGCGCGCGCTTATCCTCGCCCCTAGCAAAGTGGAGAGGAGGAGCGCGCTCTGGCGCGTGAGGGGCGCTCGCATCGCGGGAGATCTAAGGGAGATCAGCGAAGCTACCGCGATTAAAAGAAAAAAAAAAAGGCGCTGCGCCGTGCTCCCGACCGGGCTGCAGAAATTAGGCGCCTTTTCCTTCTTCGAACCACAACCACCATATATAAATGGAGTGAAGCGCGCGCGAAATGCATTCGCATTTCCTCACGATTCCCTTCGGGGAGGTGGGGGGCATTTTTTTGGTAGCTACGCTTCACGGTGTGCACCATTTCGGATACCACGAGGTATTTTGAATATAGCGGAACTGTCTTCTGTTATTTTACTGCAGCCGACAGCACAGCAACCAGGCATTGTTCAAAAAACTGGGATGTTGCACCGAACATGCACCGCGAAGCAATCTTGGCCGACTTGGCGCCATCTAGAACGCGCCTTCTCTACAGCTGATGTCTTGGCTACGATTTCGTCATTTCGTCACGGCAAGAATCCGACCGGAACCATATGCGCATGCGTACTCGTTTTGAACCTTTTCCATAATAATAAATATCACCACCAGCCATTTACAACATCACTTACAAGGAATGCACCAATTACAGACACGGATGACGGAGCCAAGGAGGAGTAAGCGAGAGAGTGAGGAGGACGGCGCAGAGAACAATGAGTGTCGCTACCTTGAAACTTTTTATCTAGGGGCCTTACCCGCCGTATGATTGAAGCGCGACTAGGTGAGAAGGGTCTCCCTTTACAGAGGTGCGCTGAGGGACAGGGGCGGAGCCTCGTTTGCTTTTGTTGTTTGTTTCCTGACGCCATTTCCGTTTCTCTTTTTCTTCTTTATTTTTTCTCCCGCGCGGAGCGGTTGCATGTTTCTGAAGTCATTCTCGTCGCTTTCTTCTTTTGTTTTCTTTTTTCTCGTGCGGGTAGGGACAGCACTGAGCGTCGCGTGGACTGGCGTGGACTCGACAGCGCCGACGAGCATACACGGGCGCATTTAATCGCAGGTTTGATCACGACTTAGTCTGGAGGTGCGGCTGTATGGTCACTTTTAATTGCAATTTGGCTAACTCCCGAGCCGAACTAGATCCGTCTCTGCCCTGATCGCGATCAAAAGTGTCCGCGCGACATCGCTATGGTGTGAAAGCAAGCTTGACGGCACGCAGAAGTTCGAGCCATCGTGGTGACAGCTGTTTGACGGTGGCAACAAAATGATACACGGCAATGATGCACGGTTGGTTGCTTTTGTTCCTGCAACATTGCTCAATTTATTGTCCGTGTTCCTGCGACGCACGGACAAAGAATGGATACGACATACGACCAGCCTTCCAGCCACCGTTCCAGTGCGTGTTTTAAAACAACCGAGTAATGTCTGGTACTGGTACGACGGCCGATGCTTTATTCCGGATGCGGTCGACATTGGACGCAATTCTATTTGAAGTACCGACTTCTCCAGCGCGTCAACTAATGCTCCACTGTCCGCCACGGTGGATCAGTGGCTAAGGTGCTCGGCTGCTGACCCGAAAGTCGCGGGTTCGATCCCGGCCGCGGTGGTCGCATTTCGGTTGAGGCGAAATGGTAGAGGCCAGTGTACTGTGCGATGCAGTGCACGTTAAAGAACACCAGATGGTCAAATTTTCCGGAGCCCTCCACTACGGCGTCTCTCGTAATCAGATCGTGGTTTTGGGACGTAAAACCCCAGATATTATATTATTAATGCTCCACTCACCCAGCTAACTCGTCAAGTAGACAGACAAACAGAGAACTTTATTTAGATCCTGAGGAAAGCTATCGCTCAGGGCGGTAGAGCAGCGGGCCGCTCCCACGTCAGGACGGGTAGGCCGAGCCAACGCCGCGTCGCTCGCCCTCTGGACGGCCCTGAGTTGATGGACAAGTTCTGAGCTCCTGAGCACACAGCTCCATTCCTCTTCGGTCGTGCGTTGAGAACCCTGTAATCAGGGGCTCCGCCATAGCATGTGTTTAACGTTCGAGTGGCAGCTAGTCTCGTTCCAGAGTTCGTTACTGAACTCAGTTGACGTCTGGCGAACGCTCTAGCAGCGTCCAGTTTCCAAGACAGGTTCTTCGGGAACACAGGAGGCTTAATTATGTTCGTAATCACGACAAGATGTTTGGAAATATTATGTGCGCCTCCAACGACCTGCGTATCCACCTTCATAACTAGCCGTTACCACAATGGCTCGAACTTCTGCGTGCCGTCGAGCTTGCTTTCACACCATTCCGGTGTCGCGCGAACACCTTTGATCGTGATCAGGGTAGACACGGGTCTAGTTTGGCTCGGAAGTTAGCCAAATCGCAATTAAAAGTGACCATCCAGAGGCACCTCAGACTAAGTTGTGATCACACCTGCGATCAAATGCACCCTTGTATGCTCGTCGGCGCTGTCGAGTCCACGCCAGTCCACGCGACTTTCAGTGTTGTCCCTACCCGCGCGAGAGAAAAAAAAAAGAAGAAAGCAACGAGAATGACTTCAGAAACATTCAGCCGCTCCGCGCGGGAGAAAAAAATAAAGAAAAAAAAGACAAACAGAAATGGCGTCACGGAAACAAACAACAACAAAAAGAACGTGGCTCCGCCGCTGTCCCTCAGTGCACCTCCGGAAAGGGCGACCCAGGGGAGGAGGGGACAAATAGAGAAAACCGAAAACTCGAGAGAATTTTTTTTTTCGAATACTCATAATTTTATATATGCCAAAGTAAAGTAGACATTTACTTTACGGTTTATCTGACACTTCGCTAAATGGTTGATTGCCTCATGCAATTTTTGGTCGAGCGACATAAACGGGGGGCGTATGCAGGCAGTCTGCTATCTGGGCTTGTGTTTAGTTCGGCGCATTGTCGGGTCAACGAGGCAACGCTCAATTTTAATTGCGCGGTGGTTTCGTGCGTACCTTCCATAGTTTTTTATTTGCTTATGTATTGTTTACTGGCGTGACATTTAAGAGCTAAACCAAGGCTAAACTAGCTCTCAGAATGTGTTGATAGCATCTCCTGTGACTGCCGACTGCCTTCGCTGGCGCATTGCCGGCGTGCCCTCGCCTTTTGTGACGGTTAATGCGGCACGCTAAGCGAAGAAACCTGTGCTCTAAGGTTGCGGAAGCGATATTCTCAAGGCTGCTCTCTCGCCGCAGTGATATTCCACGATTGGGCAACGTGAGTTTTCGAACTATTGTGCTATTGTGCTCACGAACAGTTGTATCACAATTTCTTCAAGTGCAAATTATTTGGTGTATATTGCAAGTGCACTATTTGGCTAATAAAACAGCCTTGCTTCCCAAATCTTCTTCCTTTTCTCTCGCGCACGCAATTGGCGAGCCATAAAGGCACAATAAAATCGCGTAGTTATCAAAAGCATGTAAGAGGTCAGCAATTAAGAAAAAATTCAATTTCGCGCCATGTAGGGCAATAGCCCGACGTCGCTACCACTTCCGGTTGTGACGTCATATCTTATTTTTATTTTTTGCTTGCTGTTAGTTGTCCCCGCCATGCGTAGATGGCGACGGTGGCAATGAGCCGCCAACTACTTGATACATGGGCTTCTATGGAAGTTAAGCTACAAGTTTACATATACCTTGGTAAAACTATACGCATGTCCCCAGCGTTGCGTTGCCGAATAGAAGATTGCTAGAAATACGTGTATACGTAGCGTTCACCGGTGCCGGCGTACACAGGTAGGGCAGCTATCCAATGGCTATGCTCTCGAGTTCGAACGAGACACGTCGCTCTCCTTTCCTTTTCTGAGCGCAGATCGTTCGACTGCGGAGTGTCAACAGAGCCGCGGACGTGGTTCTGTTGTTCTTCGTGGCCCTTCTCAAATTGCGCAGGCGCCTGCAGCGCATCACGTTGCTGTCGTCTCTTTTGCCGGAACGCGTGCACTATAGAAAAGAGGATGGGCGGCCACAATGGATTCCAAAACAGCGCAGAGAGGGGACGAACACGGATCAGAGCTCGCATCGACAAAGGACCAGCCTACTACCCCGGCATTTCTGTATTATTTGCTATGTTATGCTTTCTCCCACCGCTTTCGGCATCACGGACACGATGTGACCATCGGCAGCAGCGAACAATAGACGGTGGACTAAGCCATAGGCGACCACATCGTCATCGTCGGAATGGCTCGGGAGATAAAAGCGTGGAGAGTATAGTCTAGCGACTGCCCTGCAGTGTGCTATATTATAAGGAAACCCGTTGCGCGGACATTGTTTCCTTTTCAAACATAGAGAAAAAAAGTGCTCCCGCTACAACAACGACCAACGACGAATGTCATACCTTTGGGCGGCGTCTGCTTACAAAGAGTCGTCATGCTGCGCGCGCGCTCACCCACACACACACAAACACACAAATACACACACACACACACACACACACACACACACACACACACACACACACACACACACACACACACACACACACGCACACACACACACACACACACACACACACACACACACACACACACACACACACACACACACACACACACACGCACACACACACACACGCACGCTCGCACGCACGCACGTAAACACACACACACACGCACACACACACACACACGTACGCACACACGCACACGCACACACATACACACACACACACAAGCACACACCCGTCACCTGGAAAGAACGACGTCCAAGTCTCACATATAGCCAATTAACTCTATTGCTTGTGTCAAGACATCAAAACGTACACCAAGACGTCATCGTGAATTCGAGACATCTCGCATTCAGAATGATCTTCGCATCAACGATAATGAGAGCAAGCCTATAAGCCTGGAAATTCAGTTGAGCATCCACAGTGCTCTTTTCATGAGCAGCCTATACTTCGAATAATATGTCGATAGCGTTGAACGTATACTCAAAGCACTTCCGCGCTGTTGACGACGCCGTCGTATACTTCCTGCTATCCTGTGTGCCTAATAATTATCCGGGATGTGCAAGCCCGTTGCGGTAGCCTGTGCCACGCCTGTGTCGGACGTGTCAAGTTTTTGAGAACACGCGATTTGGTTCAGGCGTTAGGGCGAGCCGAGTAGGCCTGTGGTTTGATGCGTGCTGTCCACCTCCGCGCGCATAATGGCATCCCGCTATTCGGAGTCATGTGATCCAGATGTTGGAAGTGCGGCACAGTGAACATGGTGAATGAAGCGGAACTATAGAAGATGTTCGTTTTAGAACAAGCACATTCCGTTCATGCTTCCGGCGCTCATCACGCCATTGAATGCATTGAATGAACTTTGTTCATGTCTTTCCTTGTGTGGTGTGACGTGAAGTGGTGTGACGTGCTTTCTACCGAACAGTTTGCTGTAAGGTATACTGCACATAACGAACCTTACTACGTGTAGTAGCTCAATACCTTGCTATCGCAGTCAACGTCTAGCCTTCCCTTGAGGGTGCAACCACTGTCCGTGCTCCTCCTTACGGGCGAAACTAAAAGCTTCCTTTCTTTTTTTAACACGAAAGTGTTTTCGGACATAATAGTCAAGCACCTAAACAGCATTCCATCAGGATATACTCCAGCTATGAGAATTGCGTGTCCCTTGTGGTGCCTCGACCAGCCACAGGTACGCCTAGAAATTCCGGGTATCAGAAAGAAGACCAACCACTCCAGAGTAGCATTACAGCAAGCCACACTGCTAATATTGCATGAAACATACTCGGACCGAATGCAGATATATACTGATGGGACGGTCTCGTCCAGCAGCTCATCAGGTGCAGCTATAGCCGGCTGCAGCAATGACAATAAAATTTAAATTGTCGCATACAACAACGTCTACGGCAGCAGAGCTTGCTGCTATGAGAGCCGCTTTACAATATATCATTCCAGAGCGTCCATGCAAGTGGGTCATATTCTGCGATTCGAAGGCAGCACTTCAGAGTTTGCAGTTTGCCATGCGTAAGAGGACTCATGAGCAATTGGTGCATGAAACAAGAATTTGTCACCATCAAGCTCGAGCAAGAGGACATGATATTATATATCAGTGGCTACCCGGACGTAGTGGTATTACTGGGAATCAATTAGCCGACGATGCAGCCCGCTCAGCCCATGAAGGAACCAGTGTGGTTCCGATCCCTCTATCAAGGACTGATGCGGCAAGACAACTTTATTTGCTGGCTCGGAATCTTACACGCACGTTTTGGTCGTCTACCAGCTTCCAAAGGTGTCACCTATATAAATTGGATCCTTCACTCAAGCTACAGATACCATCACAACTTTGCCGCTCCGATGCGACACTGTTATGCCGCCTTTGGTTGGGCGTTGCATTTACAAAGGCGTACTCGTTTCGCATCTGTATGCAGGACAACGCTACATGCGACTCCTACGGAACTGAAGAGACCATCGAACACGTCCTGTGCAGCTGCGCTCGCTATGACGTCCCAGCGATGCCCGCTCCGGATGGTTTTGAACCAAGTGGACTCCAGACCATTTTCTGTGCAGAAGATTCTAGGACCTTGGACGTGCGCTTCGATAGCGCAGAAATCAACAAAAGCGCTAATGAAGTACCTGAACTCAACAAATCTGAGCGACCGCCTGTAGACTGGATGAGCTCCCCCAAGTGTGCTCGTGATTCTGTGTATCTCTCTTTCCTTCTCTTCTTCTGTCTCTCTTTTCCTCCCTTTATCCCTTCCCCAAGTGCAGGGTAGCAAACCGGACGTGCGTCTGGTTAACCTCCTTGCCTTTCCTTGCATCTCTCTCTCTCTCCAAAGTGTTTTATGCCGGGGTACACCAAGATTTCACTGACGTGTGGTAAAATGCACACTAACGGATGACAAAGAAAAAGTACCAGAAAAAATTTGCATACACGCGAATGACCTGGTAGTCGAACCCACGACCTCACGGGCCGCGAGGTCGTGGGTCACCCACTGCGCTACCGACGCCATTGTATGAGGTTTCACAAACGTGACTTATTTCTCTCACACATATTCCCACACGCGGTGCTCTTGGTTGGCGGGGGGTAGTGTCGCTGTTCGGGAGCGGTGAAGTATTGCGTCATAACACTAACGAGGGCGCCCATAGGAAGCCAGTCGGTGACGACGCAGTCAGGGCGCCTAGATGACAGTGAAGGAACTCTGGTCACGCTGGCATCGAAGAGGCGCCCTGGATGCAGTTACGCGTGCTTTGCATTTCGCGTCGTGTTAGCGTGTGACGGCTCGTCGTCGGAGCAGTGCATGTTCCGCATGCACCAACGGTGTTTTCCGCCGCCTGTATACACTCTGAAAAAAAGGTTGTAGTACTTACTAACGTCGGTTTACTGACTACTTGTCACATATCTTACTACCCTGTTAGTAAGTGCGGTTAGTAACGGGAAGGTTAGTAACCGTTACTACCCTCGCCATTACAAACGCAATTAGTAGCGGTTACTACCCTTCTCGTTGCTAACTGGTAAAATATAGGTAGTAACGGTTACTACCCCCCCCCCCCCCCAAAAAAAAAAAAAAAAAAAAAAAAAAAAAAAAAAAAAAAAAAAAAAAACATAACCGCGATCATTTCGCCTCACAAACCAGTTGTTTTTAAAAACGGTCAAATTCGCGAGCATCAACATTGCGATATATCATTGGGTAATTATGCACACAATGTCATTAATGAAAACAGCGCACACATAACAGCAAGGCTAAACGCCACGTGCAGTTTCTAGGCAGTTCCAGGAGTATTTATAGCCCTACCTCTGGGGTACGCAGCTGGTGCCGGTGAGCAGCGAGACTTTAGGATGAATTGTTCAAGTTATGCGCCTATATTTATATAGCCTATAATTCTATTAGGTACGGGAGGTAACATAGCGTAGGACTTTTAATCAAGCATATTGAACCAAACAATATGTTATGTTTATTTTGCATAATATTGCCTCAACATGGCCTAACATACAAGACCAAAGACGGGGTACTAAGTTTACTAATATTGCCTCAATGAACTTGAATGGATTCCCGTGCTAGTAATAGGTTGTAAAAAGCTCGTAATAATAACTTCTATGATTCGTTTAACAAGTTCGTTTAACAGGTGCATGGCAAAAAGTAACGGTACGCAAGAGGTAGTAACCGTTGCAACCTTTAAACGTAGGTAGTAAAAAGGCAGCAAGAAGTTAGTAACTGTCAAAGAAAGCCTGTAACAGCTTCTGTTACTATTTGCTCGTGGTTAAGCTTTTTCCTAACTTTTTTTAAGAGTCTACTGCTTCGAGTGCAATGGCACCGAGAATAAAACGGCTGCAATAATTACCGCAGAAAGGCAACGACGTCGACGGGCGAATGTCGCGCCTTGATGGAGCGAGACACAAGCCAGTGGGAAGCGGAACGCCTTCGCGCGTTCACGGCTCAAGCTACGAACCTCTGCCTCCCGCTTTCCTGAAGCACAGCGTGGTAGTGTATGCATGAGCACAGGCACAGGTTACCCTATAAATGGGGAGCGCACACCTTGCCGTTTCTCTCATCAATTGACGACGCTTTGTTCCGAGTGCATATCGAGTTTAAGTGCTTAGTATGGGCGTGTTGATGCCACCTTTGCGCAGGATTCACTATATACTGTTTCCAGGTACATGTTAACAATTTCAGCTACCACATGGGATCAAGTCATGGTCATGGGCGTTAGTCGTCGGGATAGAGATGTGCCACTAGCCGTCAACGTGGGTTAATCCACGTCAAACGTTGCTATATCTGCTAAACACCAATAGACATTGTGCAAGTTCTCATATATCAATGCACAGTAAACAAACAACTACTTCTGTAAACGCCCGTTTCACTTTCGTGTTATACCGATTCCAACGGAGGGATCAGCGGTGTCTTTTCTTTTCTTTTTTTTTTTTTGTTGATGGGATGAGAGCAGAGCATTAAAATATTTGCTTTTTGTAACTGTTCTCTTCGAACTGTCCTTGTGAATGTCTGTGTTTTGTCATACCTGTTCGAGTATTATTCGTGGAGTGCAAGGTGATGGATGGAAACACACAGGACCCCAGGTTAAAGGGACTGACAACCGATTTTTATCGACAGAGTTTTTTGCGGCGCAACGAAAAGCTCCCCCCTCGGTACTGGTTAAACATGCAGCGCTTGATTCCAAAAGCGCGTGGTTATTTTATAACCTGAACTTTTTTATCTGAGAAGCCACAAAAAAATTGGCGAAGCTTGCACTAAGCACTAGGCCGCGCAAGCCTTGAAACAGCGAAACTGGACGATTCTGACGACTAATCTGGTTGCTTCTAGGTTTTTCTAAGCCTTAGCTAGGTGATGCAGGTTGTTTATAGGTTGCTTTTAGGTCGTTGCTAGGCTTTAGTAAGGCGATGCTAGAATGTATCTACGTTGATCTTCAGCTCGAGAGGTTCGAGGTAAGCCACACACAGTCACAGACACGACGCAGATGTCCAAACTCCAGAGACAGAAACTCGCGCTGAAACCAAGCGTTCGCACCTCTCATAGATCTACGGGCACGTCGTCGTTGGTGTAGGCCTTCCATCGCTTCGGGGTCTTCTCGCAGCCGCCGTTACCTTTCCCGTTCCCTAGTGTTGGGCTAACTGTTGCCTTCTTCTTTTTTAGTGGACCGATGGTGATTAGTGGGACTTACCAAATTTCTGTGACACTAACCCGTTTAGGAATCGTGATGCGGCTTACATATTACGGCAGCTTAAACAGCATAGGTCTTAACAGGTACGAGTACCTCTTCCAGCAACACTGAGAAGCGATAGCGATGCCGATAGCCCTCTTCGCAAACTGTTCATTACATTCCACGTTCTGTTTTCGCAGGAGTGAGTGAAACTGCGCTTAACCACCTACATTTTGACATTTTGACAACCGTTTTTTATATGAAAAGCCGGTAGAACAAACTTTCCGATCGGTCGTCGTCACGTGAAGTCCCTTTACCGCATCGCGAAGCAGACACTCCTGGTTCTTCTCCAACTCATCGGTAGGTGCCGCTAGGCCCTCAGCTAACAACTTTCATGCTGTTGCTACTGCCGTTCATGAGCATCGGGATCATGTGTCAATCGAAGGTGGCGCAACTTTCTTGCTCAGTACATTCTCACATTTTTAGTAAGAAAAGATTAGAATAAAAAAAATGTCAACACTAATATAGAGACTATTAACCGCGTACACGAGTAAAAGGTCACGTGATCGGAATCATATGCATCTTCTCTTTCTTGCCGCGGGGATCGCCAAAAGTCAGTTTTCATGACATTATTAAAAAACTATGAATCCGCATTTAATGAGAAATACAGGGTTCCTTTTAGCCAATACAACAGACATTTCTATTAGTGGAGTTATCTCAATTCGTGTTCTGAGCGGTTCTCTGTCCCTTTAAAGATCACGTGACTCTCAGCGCTTTAAATAAGCTATTAAAGAGAATACAATAAGTCACGGAAAAATATTATTCTACGCCATCGTAACACTGTTTCAAAAGCGTCAATGCTGTCATACACCTCTCCGGTAACTTGTAATTTGGACAAACTCGGTCACGGACAAATTAAAGCCCATTAGGCGAGGTATATTCGCGCTATTATCCGCAGGGCAAGAATGTACTTTGTATCGACAGTTCACGAGACCTTTCCGCTGCTTCGCACAAATATATGGCAAGACTAACATGAATGCTTTCCATATGTATGGTTAACTAATTGATACTGTTTTTTTAAAAAAAATCTCTCGAATATTAAATTGATTGTAATATATGGACGAAAGATGCATGGACACATTTGGCAGCCGTAGGTGGTACAGTCAGTGTCGTGGATATATAACATTTAGTCCGAGATTATGCAAATGCCCTATTAAGAGAAACAGCGAGTTCCACGTGTGCTAGAACAGTAGACCTGGTATCATCTATGCTATTAGGAAATTTATTTCAATAACATTCTCTCTATATAGAGCGTACTTCAATGCCGACACGCATTGGCTTCTGTAGGCTTTCCTTGGACTGAATGTCAGATGACACAAGGTTAGGTGAGTGCGTGTCTCGCCTCTGGCGGCTCCTCTCTTTGCAGAAACGTAATCCACGTGTCAACAATCTGCCCCCCAATTTTGCACAGTTAAACGATAACATCGTCGAATATAGGGGTCCATCACTCACGCCGTTAATGGCCGAGCTTCCACAGCTGTCAGCAGGTTCACGTTTTCCTCTCTTTATTTACCCGCTTTTTATTGATCGAATCACAGCTTCCATTCGCTTTTGAATTATTTTCGACATATTGGGTACGCCGGGAACAAACCGCAATGAGCCCCATGGGCTTTCGTGTTTCGCTTTTCTTGCTAGCTCGTGAACCAGCGCTATTTCCTTTGTTTTCTTACTTTTTTTATTTCTTCTTGGTTCCTATAATGGACTTGCTTCCGGCGCCCTTCCCTATCCTGCGTCGCGTTCCCTACTGTTCAAGCACGATAGCACCATGGCGTCCGAAGGAGGAGCAATTTTCGCGTTTCCGTCGCCTCCCGCGGCAAAGCGTTTCGGTCGCCTTCGCGCGGGCCTTCCCTCTTTCTCAGTCTTCCCTTTCTATTTTCGTTTCGCGCGGCGAGATTGCGCGGGGCTGCTCACGTTCTTCATTTTCTCCTTCAGTGGCGCTTGGCAATTTTCTTATACCCGCGTACTCGGAAGCAATCGCGTTACTCGACCTCATTCAGTAGACCCGAGTTTATAAGGGAGAACGCTATGGTATAGTTCGGCTGCAGTATGGTAGGGGCCGACAAAGCGCGGCAAGTGAGCGAACATTGTAAACAAAGCTGTTACAGCAAAGCGAAGGGTCCCGTAGCTACACGGAAGTCTTAAAAGCGGGAAAACTCGAATAAACAAAAAAAAAAAGGGGGGGGGGGGGGGGGGGGGACTGGTGAGGCAGCACGAAACGCAAAAATGAAACAGGAGGAACCACGCCATTCCGATGCGAGGAAAATAGGAACTCCACTGGCAATTGTACTGCACTCCGATGGCGTATAGTGAAATCAGACACACTGCGGCACTCCCACGCGTGCAGTTTCCTTTTCATTTTATTCGCTCACCATCGCGAAGCAACCCTGTCCTCCAGTTGTCATTCTATTCGTTGTTGTCGTTTGTTCTTGGTGTCCGATGCTTGCCGAGATGTTTTTAGTGGCAAAGTGCTTCGTGGCCCGCCGACGGCCCTCGTACACGGTGCTAAGGTCGTCCCAGTATAACGTTCCAAGGTCACGCGAGAAAGGCTGAACTTGTACGACGGAAAACAAGCCTTCAACTACACAATAAGAACAAAGAAAAGGAGGTAGAAGCTGGTGCGGTGCCTGCCACCCGGAAAACACTGTTTACCTCTTAGATCGGTATTCGCTTCTTTCACTCCATCGCACAACCTTTCTCCATTTTCCCCATTATTTTTTTGTTACATGCGCTTCTGTATTTTCTTTCTATATTCTTGGTTTGTTCGCAGCGACGAAAACACCCGCTTCAATGCGCAAGGCAAATGCTCTATTCTCTGCCAGCAGAACCTGTCTTATATGGCGTTATGTTCGAGAACTTAGGGCTAATTTTTGTTACTTATTAAAGACAGCAGCATTTAAAGTAGTTAGTCTAGTCTATAACTACAGCGTCTTACGTTACTCGTGTACCCATTATTCCTGTTCACCATTGCCCCGATTAGCCGCCGTGGTAGCTTAGCGGCTGAGGTGCTGCGCTGTAAGCTCGAGGGCGCGGGTTCGAATCTCTGCCTTGGCGATCACATTTATGTGGGGGGCAAAATGCAAGAATACTGGAGTACTTAAATTCATGTGCTTGTTAAAGAACCACAGGTGGTTGAAATTAACACGCAATCCCCCCACTACGGTGTGCCTCATATCCTGTTTCTGGCACATAATACTTCAACAATTCTGTTTAGGAGCCATAAGATAACTGTATGTATGTTCGACATCATCACACGATAGAGCTGGGTTGTTTCAGTCACTGCTATAGAGTTATTAAGGCTTGTTACTACCGTAAAAGCTCGTTAATTCGGATTTCCTGTGACAGGAAAGAATGTCCCAATTAACCGAATTCCGAATTATTGAAAGTATCAAGAAAACAATAAACAAATGTATATTACGTCAATACACTTTTATTTTCTTGATGAATACATAAATCCTGTACTTCGTTTGCATAAGACCAGTTTAAAAGCCGAAATTTTCGCCACTCGCGACTTTGTTCACAATGTGACCGCGTCTCAATACTTTCCGTCTTAAATAACCTGAAACGTGGTAACCCGAAATACGTGGTAACCCGAAATTACCCAGAACCGTCGTCACTGTCGTTACCGTATACGGTTCGCGCTGATGGCAATGCGCGATGCAGACTGCGCCGCCTCGTTTCTGTCGTCCGCGAATGCCGTTTGCGCTCCTTTGCGTCGCACGTTAGCGGCGGCATCGCGCTCGGCGCGCTCCGACAATCCTCCGAATTAACCGCGTTGAGGCCAACTATGACCGAAATAACGAGAGTTTGATGCCATTAAACAATACATATGTTTTGCCGGGACCAGAGAACGCGTCCGAATTGTCCGATTTTCCCAAATTAACGGGCGTCGAATTAACGAAGTTTAGGAGAACTGAGAGGCGGGCGAGTTGGAACTTATCCATCGTTGGGTAGCGCACAAATTGACACAAGACAAAAAAGACGAAGAGGATAGGACAAGCGCTTGTCCTGTCCTCTTCTTCTCTTTTGTCGTTTGTCAATTTGTGCGCTACCCAACGATGGATAACGAACTTTTATTGTATTATCAAAAAAATGACAGTTTCGGTGAAGAAATGAATGAGATAGCGACAAATTGTGATGTTATACGAAGTAAGGTTAGTTGCTAACTCTTTTGGATCGGATATCGCTTAGCTCTACAATTTATGCGTGGCTTTAACAGACTTAACGTCGTAAAAACCAATGTACAGCGGAGCTGAGGGGTAGCCTCAGCGATGAAATGCATAGTGATGCAATGGTAGGCGAACATGAGCATGAAGGAACCTCCTTTCCGCTTGACCACCTGCATGTCTCCAACTTCCATGTCGCCCCCTCCTCCACTCGCCTCCGCTATATTATGCTATACTCTCCCTCGGTCCCTCCCCTTTACCTCTCCCTCGCGCTCCCTCGCCTTTTGCACCTGTTACTATAATATACAACACATGGCTATGCTATGCTGTTCCCTCTCCCTTAGTGCTTTCTGTCCTCCTCACCCTCACTTCCATTTGCTACCCCCCTTGCTATACTATACTACACATGGTCCATGCTTTGCTTCGCTCTCCTCCCCCCCCCTCCTCACCCTCCTTCGCGGCTGTAGACAATACCTCAGTATGACATGTTGTTGGGATAGCTGGTTCATAGATTCAGCAGACAAGTCTAAGCTGCGTGAAGACAGCAGATAAGAACAAAGAAACAACTGCACACTGTTACGAAGCGTTTCCAAGGATTAGCGCCAACCGTCCACAAAATAGTAGGGGTGTGCGAATAGTGAAAAATCATCTCGAATCCAATTCGAATCGAATAGTGCCGAATAATAGCCAAATATGTCGAATATCGAATCGAATACCAGACATTTTGTTGAAAATCTAAAAAAAGAACAAAGAAATACAATCTGCTCATGTCCTCGAGAACACAACGTGGTGAGTAACCGCCACCGAAACACTACCAATTGTGGTGCAGAAACACAAGCTGTTCGACATGACCTGGCTTCAAACTTTGTCGCCGTGATGTTACGGTGTTTGCGCTCACTGGGCGCCTCAGTAACAGGGGTGGGAGGTATCGCAAAGCAATTTTGGCGATACCTGAATAAAGCGCAGCTCTATGCTCTTTCCTTCCACTGTTTCAAAGGATCATCCTTTCTTGGGGTCATGAGCTCATTCGAGTATTTTTTAACCTCTTGACTATGAGCTCGGGGCTGGTAATTTTTTCTGACGCTAGCAGTTCGACAGTCTCCCAGACTGTTCTATGCCCTTTTCTGCTGGAGCCATGACGTGCACAAATGACATAATCTCTTTTCAAGTAAACATGCACTCACTTTTGTACCAGTACATCGGTGAAAGTTTTAACGGAAAGCCTTCTGTAACGACGTAAGCGTTAATTTCAGCCACCCCATCTAACCAAGTTGCACCATTCACCTGTGTCGCGCTTTAGGTAGTCGTCCAATCGAATTATTCGAAACTTCGAATACCAGCTATTCGAAAGTCGAATCGAATTATTCGATTAGGTATTATTCGATTCGAATTCGAAACTCGAATATTTGCACACCCCTACAAAATAGTCTTTCACGCTTCTTGGACACTGGCGGAGCCAACCTCCCCCCCTGACCCTCTCGCTGCGGAGAACGTGTTTGTCGTCACCTGCCAGGCGCTGCTACCTGCACGTGCAAAGACGCATCGTTGTCCAAAAAGGGAGCGGTCCTCGCCTTTCAAATATGATGAATGCGATGGTGGTGGAATGCGCATGCGAAGGGCGGGTCTCTGCTGGCATTTCTTTCGGGGAACCTGTGTCTGGGACGAGTGGTGTGCAGGTGTGGAGTGACATCATAGTTCGTCGAAACTAGACAGTGATCAAGAAGGGGCAGCACCCCCCTCTCTTTCTCTACTCTCGAAGCGGTTATGGAGAGAAGGTAAAGTGGGCGCCCCCCTTGGAGGCGGTAACCATGTGCGCCGGAGGGACGTTCCCTTCAAATGGTCACTCGTGCAGTGATTGGACATTTTAATGAAAACGTTTCCCTAACAAGGGATATGATCTGTATATAACGAGCCGTCGAGCTCCCGCTCGACGCGAATCTGTCATCTTTCATCATGTAAATAAACTTCAGGTTAAGTTTCTTCCTCACGAGTCGCTCACTGTCTCGGCACTCTGCTCCGGACATTCATGGTCCTGCGGTTCGATACCTTCGCTCAGCACCACGCTACCCGCTGGTCGGCTCCAGCAGCAGGCGAGTCGCAACAACACATGAAGCGCATCGCGTGTATGCGTTTTTCTATGCTCTTGCATGTTGTCTTCTTCATGCAGTTTAAATGGTTTAAGCTTGTTCGCTGAATCTATGAACCAACTAGCCCAACAAGATGCCATACTTCTGCGCTTCGTTTGTGTACGTTTCAATATGTTCTTACGGTCTTCGCGTAGTTTAAACTTGTCTGTTGGACGATACTTCGCCCGTTTGACCTCGGCTTGAGAACAGCCCCGCTGTAAAACGCTGGTGTAATGGAATACGGCCACTCCAGAGATAGAAGTGGTATGAAATGGATTGGATAGAAATGCAGTCTGCTGGCTCAACGCAAAGCGGTGAGAGCACAACGCGTAGATGGGCGTATACGAGCCGTTTGATGATGTCTCCCGAGATAGCATGTGCGCCAGCGCTCGCGACCACGTCCCTTAAGACCAAAGTTCACACTTGCTGCTCGAACGACGCAGCCCCCCCGCCATGCTCCCTTCCCCTGCGTCCATGCTCCTTCGCCCGAGGAAAGACTGACGGGGCATTTCCTCTCTGCTTGAGAAGCAATAGACGGCAGGCCTCGCACGCGCCATGATGTTATTACATGCGCCCTCCGTGCGACGGAACTGGTCGGCTTGTTTAATATCTGCTTCAGCCGCGTTCGTCGCCCCACTCGCTCCCTTTTACTCGCCGGTAGAATATACGATGCGCGGGGCGTTGTTGTCCCTTTCGACTTTATACAAAACATGACGGCGACGCCGACGACGAAGGCAACGGCAAAAACCCGTCGAGAGTGTCCATACAATTTCTAGCGCAATAAAATAAAGACAGATACAAAACAGAGGTGCTCGGGAATGATTTAAACGGTGCTGGCGTATGCAGCAGCCGCGTTATACCGTTTCATCTCATGCCGTTGCCTTCGGCGATGTGATTCAGTCGCGCATCTTTCCGAGCTTCGCGGCGCCGCCAGAAAAAGAAAAAGAAAGAAAAGGCGAGAGTCGCGCCTGATGAGCCGCGGGCGCCGCTTTTGCCTTGGCAGTCTCGCTTGCTGCGCCCTGATCGTTTCGCCCGCACGGCCCAGTTCACACTGCGCGCGCACGCTCGCATACATTGGTCATAGCTGCGTTTGCATCAGCCAGCATACGGCCTAGACGAGCACTCCGTTTGCTTTGTTTGTAGATCCGTTTCTCGTGATTTTGCTTTCGGACCGCTTAGGCACGAACCGGAAAGAGCTGGCGCCCGTTTACTTTCCCGCCTTCGAGTGCCACTCGCTGGCTGCTGCTCAAAGAAATATATCATTCCACCACGTAGGGGCAACCATTCCTTGGGCATAAAGTCTCCTCTGAAACGTCATATATGAATTTGTTCGCAGAAATTAATTACCGTTATTTACTTATTTCGCAGCGAAGCCGTTGTTGCGGTCGTACATGCGCTTTATAGAGAATATACGTTCAAATGTCATTCGAAATTCATTCAAAATTGTAGTTATATCAAAATTAAATTTTGAGCCGGTACGCTCCCCGTGAAAGGTGCGCAGAAAAATAGATGAATGCGGGAGATAGCTGGGTACTTCGCGAAAAGTTACAAAGCTTTCGCTAACCTTGGTATGGATAATGGCATCTTAAAAGCGTGGGCTGCATTTTCATTGTTTGCAATGCAGATGCAAAGAACCTTCCAGCAGCGTCTGCTTGATTTTGGTGCTGTGTTCCCGCAGCCTGTTGTTTATACACCTGCCCGCCTGTCCTATGTAAATTTGAGTTGTGAAGTTTTCTTGTTTTTTTTTTCCCTGATATTGCTTACAGTTATGCATGATTAGCGGTTCAAATTTGCTGATATACTACTGATTATGCTGTTTCAAGTGCTACTTGCAGAGGAGTGCGAAAGGGCATGCAAGTGCGATGCGGTACCCGATAATAAAAAAAAAGAAAAGAAAAAAAGAAGTAGCTTGCACTAAGCCATATGCAAGCTTGTAACAGCGCAACTGTATCATTCTGAAAACTAATCTGCTCGCTTCTAAGTCGTCTCTTAGTTGATACAGGTTGTTTCTAGGTTGTGTCTAGGTCGTTGCTAGGCTTTAGCTAGGTGATGCTAGGTTGTCTCGACGTTGATTCTCCCCGCAGAGAGGTTCGACCTAAACCACAGGCAGTCACAGACACGACACTGATGTCCAAACTCCAGAGACAGAACCTCGCGCTGAAACCAAGCGTTCGCACCTCTCATAGATCTACGGGCACGTCGTCGTTGGCGTAGGCCTTCCATCGCTTCGGGGTCTTGTCGCTGCCGCCGTTGCCCTTTCCGTTCCCTAGTATTCTCTCTGTTGTACAGTCGGAATCACACTTGTCTAGAGCGCCCAGCCGGCCGCTGCAGCTGCTATTTTCTGAAGAAATATGCAAAGACCGACGCCGTAATGATACCAAACATGGTCCTAATGCATGCTAGGCCTTTGTGCTATAATTCAAGCATGAACGGAAGCTTGTAGCTAACTCGAGGTAGAAGCTGCGGCCAACAACAGCGTCGACAGCCACGCGCTCCGCTGCTCTAGACAAGTGTGATTCTATCCGTGCGTATACTCGGAGTCTTCGGCTCGCCGCCGTCGCTTCGCAGCCATTTGTTGGTTTAACTGTTGCCTTCTTCATTTTTAGTGGACAAATGGAGAGTAGTGGAATTTGCCCAATTTATGTAGCACATAGCCGTTTATGAGGGTAATAGTTTCCTGATAGGCCACACAAATTACGGCTGGCCTAAACAGCTTCGCTGTTAAAACATTTGTTGAAACTGTAGGGCTGTGTGTGTGTCTTCGTGTGCCTTCTTGCGTTCTGTTTATTCACGCTACCATAGTAATAAAAAATGCCATACCAACAAGACCGCATTGCAACTTTAGTAGTCTAGCCTTGGCTCTGTGTATTAGCGGGCGTGAAGCGGAAAGGCTCAATCCCCACAAGGTTTGTACGTAGGCACCACGTTAACGTGCACTGTGACCCTCCTGTTAGACACTCTCGTTAGTGGCGTCGCTAGAAAAAAGAAAGTGGTTAGTTTTTTTTCTTTTTTTTTTTAAATGGAGGGGTAGGTGTGGGGAGAGGTGTTGAAAGGGGCTGAGCAGACTGCAGTCTGCTCAGCCCCTTTCAACAAAACGACACGCGAGAACGTCATGACGTTCTCGCGTGTCGTTTTATGCCCCTGGTGTCCCATATGGCATACCGAAATTTAGGAGGAGGCACGCGGCCCTGTATTTGAAAGCATGGGATAGCCGACTCTAGCAAAGGCTAACTTCGTATTTTGTTGCGCTTAAAATTAAAGGAAAAAAAAATTCTCTTGCGCCCCTTTTCTTTCTTGTTACTACCTGGCACACACTGAGGCAGCTGTTCTGTACCGGTAGTTTAGGGTTACTAAGGCAGAAATTCATTTTTCTTAACGTAGTAAAAACCTCGGCATTGCTCTGGAATTAAATTATGCGGCACTTCTTTCATATGTGCTACCAGGAACATCGAAAAACAACCTCTGTGTTCTAAGAAAAGTAGGGCCGAATTCACGAAGCTATCCTTTCAAAGGTGAATCTTCCCGCTTCTCGCTGTAGCCTTCGCTAATGATACGTACAGCCTCATTACTGGTAGAACTTTTTAGTTCTAAGAACAATAGAAGCGTAATAACTTTTTTTAATTTTCCGATACCAACCCTGCACCGTAACTCAGCAATGATGTAGGCGCGCCAAGGTGGGCTTGTATATATAGTATATAGCGTCTCCCATCTGGAAACAACTAGTGCGACTAGAGCGAATGCACCGGTTAGCGGCATTCTGTTGTTTCGAACAAAGGGCTACTTTGCAAACGCCGTCACTAATCCGCCACTCGGAAACACGACGAATAGAAGCGGCATCTTGCAACTCCCGGCTCGAGGCACGTGCGCAAAGCCAGATAACATAGTTGCCCTCAAGAGCCGTATGTTACACAAAACCGTTCACATTCATAACACGTGCTCTCATACAGTGAAAGAACAGTAAAATATGTTCGATTTGCCCGCCATCAAAGGCGTCTAGCCTAGCTTTTACCGAAAGGAACTCTCTATGGGGGGCGCAGAGTAGGTTGCATAGAAGGTGGATGGCTGCGACCATCCTGTCGGCTTTTTTTTTTTTTTTTTTTTTTTTTTTTTTTTTTTTTTTTTTTTTTGTAGCCTTCGGTATCGTTATTTTGCCAGTGTCAGCCAGTAGCAGTCCCGTGTGTCAATTAAGGGGTGGAGGGAGGGGGAAGGGGATGCGGTAACCTAAGCCGTGCCGCTTCGCGGTTGTTTCTATTCTACCAGCAGCACTACTGCAGATACATGGTCGGCAGCAACAACGCCGGCTGCCGGCACAATACCACTGACGCAAAAATGCCAACAGTTTGTTCACGTGACTACAGCTAGCCAATGCAACTGAAGTACCGGCCACAATCCATACAGCCTGCTATGCCAGCTGTCGGAAACATAGCGGAAACATAGACCGTTGTTTAACGAAACAGTAATCTCTTGTTACACGGACAAAGTCAGAAGTCACGCCCACACGCGAAGACAACCGTGTGCACGGACATTAATGCTCGCGTTTAGTGATTGTAGACAGGCAGAACAGGAATCACACACGTAAAACATCATCCGCAGTTGACGTAACTTCTTTGTGTCTTTATCACAGAGAATAACTCGTGGTGTTTTTGCGGATCATAGTACGTTGGAAGAAGCATACGCAAACATATATAAGTATAGGTACAAATACGTACACCCGCCCATTTTTTTAATCTGAACGCGCGAGCATCGACCACCGAGTCAATAAGCGCCGATTCCCGGCGTCCCGGTGTCCGGTTCCCGGAACAGCCTAGCAGAGGCCATGTGGACAGGACTGTTCTTCACGCATACGCGCGTATCGTCGTTCATTTCGCCTCCGTGCATCGTTGTACGGCGCTTTTCGACTTGGTGGTCGACGCTCGCGTGTTCAGGTTAAAAAAATGGTTGGCTGTACATTGGTGGATAGGTCCAAAAAAGAAAAAAAAAAGCGCGTTTGGCTCGTCTCTAACGTATATTCTTTCTTCAAGTCTGTGCACGCCAGTTTTACTTAGCTACTGATTTAACAATCAGTCGTTGCTACGGGGAAATTTGTCGATAATGAAATGGATATGGTAAAAAAGTTCTGCTTATAGTCAAAGTGGTCGTGTAACGTTGTTTTGCTGTCGCTACAGACGGACCTGAATAAGGACACTAAAACTCCGAACAAATACTGCGTGTGGCTGCCATATTTCGTCTCTTTCCTAGACCCCTATTTGGTGACGGTGGATTTCGCAATTCTCAATTATATACTCTCTCTCCGAATTCTGTTATCTGTTATTACGCTCTTTCTTTCGTATTCTTCACACATTTTATTATCTTATTACTCGTATAGAGTTTCCCACAGTAATTACCAGGAGAATCGATCTGTTACCGTGGGAATGGTAACCGAAGAATGACGATTAATGGCATAGTGGACGCTTCCCCACTACACAGAAATTATGATGATTTATGGCGTAGTGGGTACCATGCAAGTGGCCTTGTAGTAGTTGCCCCAAGAGTGCTTTAAAAAAATGCTCTAGAAAGGTCGCTCTTCCAGCTTTCGCTGTGACTGTGCTGCGCGTTCCGCGCAGGCCTCGCGGTTGCAGGAGTGCGTATGTCCCGCACAATAGGATAAGCAAGTGATTACCGATTCACTATTTAGAAGGCACATCTACTCTTTTGAGTCCTTGAAAACGCTAACGCATCACAACCGATGACGAAAATATGGGTTTGAAACTGAAACAAAGTGAATACCGGCCACTTATAGAATTATATGCACTGCTAAATCTAGGCACTAGCAGAGGAGGTAACACCGGTACTAACACATCATCTTCGAAAATGTTTTAGCAATCCATTTTCCCAAACACGTGAAGGCATTCATTTCCGTGCACGGGCATAATCATTGCATACTGTCGCGTTTATAAGTCAATAATTTGTTGCAAATGTTGTTGCAAATGGCCGGTGTTTAAAGTCACACATACGTATGAACAAGGTTAAAGGGGTACTGACACAAAATTTCGCGGCCGAGATAGCCTGCTGGATCGATTCCCGTGTACATGCGTGTACCATCTGCAAAATATCGACAGCGAATAAAGCTTGGAAGGTATTTTATATGAATTTTGAAGTTCGCTTGCGCGATCCAGCATTATAGGCCGCACCTGGCGGCATTGACACCCTTGGAGATGACCCGAGGTGACCCCCCTACTTCCCCTACGTAACCGCTGCAGCCGGTACAACAAGTTATGATGACGTCGTAGCCGCCATTTCTGTTTTGACGCGCTCGCCGCTGCGCTGTTGGTGACTGCTCGGCGGCTGCTCGCGAGTGTGTGGCCGCGGCGCACGCGTTGAAAGTTTTGTGTTTGGCGACACTACAGATTTCTCGTTTCGTGCTCCCAAGGACTTCTTGATTTCCCTGTGCTGCCTGGGCTGCAGTGACAGGCCACAATGCGGAAATCCTTCTGCGCTTTTTTCTTTTGCACGTCGAAGTCGGGATCAGGCGTATCGCTGCATAAGTTTCCCCGCGACGAACCTCGGCGGCAGCAGTGGATCGAGTTCGTGCGCGCTTGTGGACGTCTGGAGTACCCGGACTGGTCCCCCGTGCAGAACAGTCGCGTTTGCGGGCTCCATTTCTGGGCGCATTGCTTTACCACAAAGGCGCCGGACTTGGTGTACATGGGTCTTCCGACTCGACCCTGTGCATCGCTCACGTCTGGTGCTGTGGTGTTACCTAGCTTTTTTCGGCACCAACAACTTGAAGGGCATCACAATGTTATCCAGTGATTCAATCGGATATTGAACTTAGAAAAAGCGAACATACTTTGGCTAAATGAATTGCCCTGCAGAACATTTGTGCACGAATGTGTCAGGTCTTACCATTGTACACTGCCGACGCGAGGTTCATCGTGGTCGTCGTCGCTGGTATCGCTGCCGCTTCCCGACGCAGCACTCCTCGCCAGCGGGTCAAACCTGAAGTGATTCGCCACGTCGAAAATTCCTTCCATCCCCGCCGCAAGAAAATCGTCGCCATCAGACGACGATGAGCCCGACGACGACAGCGAGGACGATAACGGCGACGACAACACGCAGCATGGGTGACAAGCGAATGCAAGCAGACGATGCAGCCCCCCGCGGAAGTGCGTCACTGTTCTGTGTGCTCACGTGACCGAGCGTTTCACTCGCTAGGTGGTGATAGTTGCACCCGGCGGTTTGTCGTTTTTGGAGCTCTGTCAAACCGAAACTGAGGCTGTGTCGTTAATGAGGAGCTTGTAATTAATTATCTGTCGCGCGCTGCAGCAAACGATGTGCCGTGTTATGACTAACAGGCCCCCCAGCAACACAATGCAGCAAAAAAACGCGGGGCGAAAATTTTTGTGTCAGGACTCCTTTAAGGGGAGTACACGTAGTTCCCATCATTCCCATGCTGGCTTCATGGTTTTTAAAAAGCAGCGCAAAAAGACGGTACACAAGATGAAGGAGGACACGGGACAAGCGCTGATCCTGTGTCCTCCTTCATCTTGTGTACCGTCTTTTTGCGCTGCTTTTTAAAAACCATGAAGTTCAACCAACTCGCACAGTTTTGTACGCCCATGCTGGCTGTACGTTCCTGCCTTGCAACTCCCATAGACGCTAGCGCCAGAGTTCCCTCTACTAACTGCTGTATGAAACTCAATGATTACACGTTTGGCTTCGTTATAAATGCATCGTGTTATTCGTTTTTATACATGCAGGCTATATCCAATTAGGTCGAGCTCATTTTAGTGGAACTCTCTTTCGCTTCTTGCTCAGTTTCATTCTGCTTATTGACACGTGAGTCTCTAAGTGGTCATACGAATGTCGGTGCGCATTCCTGGGATATAACCCGCCATGACAGCTTACATTCAAGGTAAAGTGTAGCGCTGCTGAGCTATACGATGCGGGTTGGATTTCCGGCAACGACGGCCGCATTTCGATTGGAGCGAAATGCAAGAACACCTGTGTGCTTAGATTTAGGTGCGCGTCAAAGAACTCCAGGAGGTCAAAATTAAACCCGTGTCCCCAACTATATATACAGCGCGCCTCATAACCATATCGTGGTTTTGACACGTAAAGGCCTAGAAATTATCATCGTTATTTCTGGAGGTGTGTGTGTGCTTTTTTGTCCCCCCTATATATGAAAATAACTAAAAAGAAAATGGGGGTGGCCTGCACCACCAGGAGGTATAACGGGCTCAAGCCAATCTAACATAAATGGATAGGGAAAATATCCCTGTGATGATTCGTGGGCCCAGGAACTCAGACGTGCAGAGCCGAGACAGCAGACGTAGAAAATTACTTTATAACTTCAGACGGAGCACGATTTAAAGACACGGACAATTTACACAGTACACATAAATTGAACACATCGAACGACGATAAGGTTTCAGGTTTAGCGAAATACCAAGCACGTCCATCCACGAACTGCACGGCACCGCACGCTCGTGACCCAATGCCTAAGTCGACGACCACTCACTCATGCCGTTGCGACGAACACAGGCGCCGGGCAGCATAATGACTTGGTCGAGTCGGACTTGGAAGCAGTGACGTCCTGGAGAAGTCGACAATCATGCCGTTGCGGCGAACACAGGCGCCGGCCAGCACGATGATCTGCTTGTCTTCCACGAGGGCACGTCGCAGGCACTCGTGACGGCTACTTTTCCTTGGGGCCCGACGGCAGTGTGGGACCATTGCGTCGTCGTTGCGGGGCTCGTGGCACTCGCATAGCGCGACTGGCCTAGCACACGGGGTTCGCAGCCCCCAACCAGCCGATCGAACGCGGCGATGGCCGCCCGCCCAACTTCGTCTTCCTCCTTCTTCACCCAGCTCTTTTCATTCGAAGACGGCCAAACCGAAACTGAATCACCACAATCCCAAAGCAATTTTTTGAAAAAAGCTAATTTGTTCAAAAAAAATATTAAGGGAAAAACCTAATGAGTGCGGCATGTGACTTCGAGCAATAGACTGATTAGGTTCTCAGGAAGGAGCAGTTCGAAATGCATCGGCGGTGTATTTCCCTAAGTTCCGTGCTTGGGGAACTAAGTTCCATGTGTGTGTGTGTGTGTGTGTGTGTGTGTGTGTGTGTGTGTGTGTGTGTGTGTGTGTGTGTGTGTGTGTGTGTGTGTGTGCGCGCGCGCACACACACGGGCAAGTGCTTGGAATACCCTGCTCATATACTGTATACGTTCGCCTTTCATATGCGCTAATGCTCTCGTGCATCAACTATGATTCTTTATATCCCAATAGAATCCTAGTTTCGTGTTTATGACTACTGTCGCACTAATTATGTGTTAAATAGAAAAGCATTGCATACCTACATTGATAACACAGTGATAAGGCTATGTGCCACGGAAGCAGCTATGGTTTTTGCACTGTTGTTAAACAAATAATAAATCGTGGACTCTTACGATACAGAAGATCGACATCATTTAATAATAATATCTGGGGTGCTGCGTCCCAAAACCCCAATATTATTATGAGAGACGCCGTAGTGGAGGGCTCCGGAAACACACACTCACGCGAGCGCGCGTGCACGCGTTAATTTTACATTAACGAATACGCTCCTAAACTTAATTCATAACGACCCGGCCCGAACGACGAAATAAAGGTCTTGCGTTTAACAACGTAAGCTTGCTCATACTACTTCGGCTGGCTTACAATAATAATAATAATTGTTGGGGTTGAACGTCCCACAACCACGATATAATTATGACAGACGCCGTAGTGGAGGACTCCGGACATTTAGGCCACCTGGGGTCCTTCAACGTGCACCTAAGCACACGGGCCTCAAGCATTTTCGCCTCCATCGAAAATGCGGCAGCCGCGGCCGGGATTCGATCCCGCGACCTGCCGGCCAGCAGTCGGGCACCATAACCACTAGACCACCGTGGCGGGTTGGCTCGCTTACAAAATCAATACTTCGCATTTGAAAGAAACATACCGCTGTTTACAACGAGGAACTGCAGCCAAAAAAAAAAAAAAAGACGTTTATAACAACGGAGATGCTACAGCAATATTTAAGTATCAGAAAGAAGAGCCCTGAAAAGCTCCAAAGTCCCACTTCCTGTTGCTCAATCTTGTGCTTCACTGCGCAGAAATTTTTTTGTTCACCTAGAGCTTCTTCCTGAAATTTCCAGAGCCGGGAGCGTAATAATTTGAGAAAGAGAAAGAAATATTAACTGACGCAGGTTCTGTACAAGTAGTAAGCATCCATTACACTTTATACGTTTACGACTTGTCCCGACCTCCCCTCCCCCGTCACATTGAGCTCCAGTTCGTGGGAATCGGTGCTCGCCGTACACCTCCGGGTGATATGTTGCAGGTCGGTCACGCAAGTGTAACTCGGGGTCTCACTTCGCACCTGAGAGGTTCGATCGTATTTACGATAATGGCCCTCAGGCACGGACGTTGGGCTCGACTTCCGACGTGCCAACTTGATTACCTCCCCCGGCGGTGAGTGTAACTGTGGCCGACCTGCCGTCCGTCCTGCACCCGAGGTTATACTCTCCTAACCTGACGAACACTTCGCCTTACCGATCGTATACTGGACTAGTGCGCAGAAGTTGCAGCAGCGCGCGTGTTGCCTTGTACGAAGAATTCGCACATTGCAGATAGCAGTTTACGCTCGTATAATATCGTTTTTTTTAAAATACATTTTACCTTCCACTTGAACATACAAAAACCTGATATTTCATACACCGTTTTGTTACTGCGTTGAAAGTAGTAACTTTGAAAATCAAGTTGTCCGCTTGATATAATCTAATGGTAGATGTTTCCTACAAAATTCACGATCACTGTGTAACATTTAAACGTACGAAATGGCAAACTTCATGCTTCAACATGTTTGAAGCTTATCATCTCTCGAACATATTTTCATTTTTTCAAATTCCCGGCATGAAATTGAAATTTTGCCTCTTACAACCACCCCAATCTTAATTCGCTTTCAAATACAGCATGTTTAATTGAAATCTGTGAAGGGCTTGTCTTATCTGGGAAAGGGTTGGCTGTGAAGGGGTTGCCTTCCTGCATTTAACATGTACTTGGAAAGGGTGGTATTAGGCTAAGACACGAGTTATATGTGCCTCTTCACGAAATATCTCATACCGCGCTGGACTATTCCTTGCACGAGAGCTTGTTTGCTGCAGATAATAATACCGTTTCGTGGCATTTCAATCGAGCGGCGTTGAATAGATATGTCGTTGCGTAAAGCTCGGAAACGTGGGTTTCCTTAGCGCACTACGCGCGAAGCGCCTAAATTTTATACGCCAGCTGATACGCTCCAATACGAGAAATCATTCTTACAGGAAACTACTTTCTTTCTCAGAAAGATTGGTTCAAGCATTGTCCTTGTTTTCGTCATGCAACTCAGTACGTTGTTTCGAAACGTCAAGAAGCGGAATACACTCCCCCCCCCCCCCCTCCCCCCACCTGACCTTTACACACGCGAGAAAAATCGAAACAAGAAGCCATGTACCACTACAAGCGTTATATAGGAGGCTCAGGAGAAGCTGCTTACGGAAAGTGACATTTTCGGTTGCCAGGTAAGCTATTCGTGCAAATCGACGCTTTCTTGTCGAAAGAGCGCGCTTGTCGCCGTAGAAGCCACCGAAAAGGCGAGTGTTGACGTTCCGTATTCTTGAGTCTAAGAGGGCGCTTTGAAAGTCAGATCGTGTGTAACCATTTGATCTCCGGTTTGGCTTAGAAATGCTGACAGTTTTATTCGAGAGCATTTCGCGAAGATAACGCGTTAAACGAATGAAGTAGCATCAACTATGGGAATACAAGAGCATGAAAACAATACAGTTGGAGGGAGATACAAGAAACCGAAGTGACAGAAAGTTTCGGAGACGGCGCCACAAATTTTTCTATCTCGTTTTCCCCCCCCCCCCCCTTTTTTTTTTTTTTTTTTGCACCCGTTACGGTGAGGAAAAAGAGTATAAGACTTGTACGGTTTTAGCGAGAATGTATAGCAAATTTCTTCCTTGAATCGACTCCCTCACACTCATTCGGACCAACGGCGAGTCTGAGACAGCCCCCCCACCCACCGCCATCTAGTTTGAGCGAGTGCGGCTCATTAAAATTCCACTTAGTGCCTCCCGATCACCAGCTCGCCTTTCGACTGCCATTCACTTATATTATATGGCAGACGAAAGACGAGCCTGTGAGTAAGGGGACGTCATGGAGGTGGACGAGAATAAAGATGGGAGTGACCGCCGCTCACAGAATGATGGCTGTGACTGTGACTGTTAACGAATGGACGCGAGTAGGAACAAAGGTGCCGTTGCTTAACTCACGTTCAGACATACGTCCACCTTACTCCCCTCGTCGCTCACTCAACTACGAGCTCGCGCGTTTGAAATTAGTGGGAGTGAATGCAGGCATAATTTTCTGTCCTCACATATATGATTATATCTGCAAACCGTTCTGACTTGAAACTAAATATTCGTGTGCGCTAAATAGCACGGCTTCGAAGAAGAAGCTGATAGTATTAAAGTTAGAGACGTCAGATCGGCAGCTCATTGCACGTTCAATGGCAAAACAGGTACCTGCATGGCGGATGGAGGTGGCCAGGCAGATTTTTGAGACAGTATCTAGAGTTGAAAGTTGGGCAAGTTGGTACGGGGTCATCTTCTGAAAAAAACTGCGCAGCAGGACGGGACACGAAGAAAGAAAGAATGCGCTGCACTTGTTTGTCCTTTCTTTCTTTCTTCGTGTCCCGTCCTGCTGTTTTTTCACAAGATTTTGAGACAGTAGAGAGTTCGAGAATTGGGACCCCATGGAAGCTTGGGGACTCAAGAAATTCGCTAGTCGCCAGGGCGCATGCGCAGAACCCAGGCCACTTTTGGGGCTCTTGCGCTCGCGTTGACCCAGGACCCAATAATCATAAACTATCGTGGGTCGCCAAGGGCATCTTGCGTTGCCAGAGAGACGACGCAGACGCAGCGCAGGCCACGACGCAGTATGGCCCACGTCTCGCATAATTTTAAATTCGCCACGTGTGGCGCCCTGCTCGTTTGACTCAACGCAGCCCTGCGTTTGACCCAATCCTCAAACTCTGCGGAACCTTCCGAACGCAAGAGCAGCCTACACAACGCAGCTTGGGGACCATGTGTCTTAGGTCCCCAATTCTCAAACGCTCTAATAACCACTCAGGCCTCTGCGTCAAGGAATGTGTTCATGAACAGTTCACGAGCGTAATTTTCGGTAGCACTTTCACTGAAGGTCGCCAAATAAACAGACCTCACTCAAACTCAACTACGAAATATATTTCTGTTAAGGTCTCACTCGGACTTGTGTTCACCACAATTCCATTGAGTAGGGTCCACTCGTGCACAGACGCACCAATGCTCTTCTCAACCCGGCCAGCTGGGGCTCAAACTCGCAAGCAGGACTGACTTGTATTCATATTCACTAAAATTACACTCGGCAGCGGTCTCTCGGACTCAGACTTACCAGGATTTTTCTCAGCCGAACTCACTCAAACTTATACACAAGCATCGGTCCTAGACGGATTGAGTCTGAGTGAGTCGATTCATTGAGTTTGCCAACCTAATTGTTGGGAGTGTTGAAATGCATTTTATAATTGCACGTTGGCTCCCTCGAGAGTTACCCAAATCGTGCGTGTTGCATGGGCCCCGATCGAAGGTGCCAGGCAACAGCGACATATCGTAAGCGGAGATTCTCAGGTTTAAATCTCAGTAACAGCCGTTACAGTGCTGTTATTGCTACTATTTCCTACAAACATTGCCGCTGGTTCTAGACTGTATCGTTCAAAAAGGCGTGATTCATTTTCTTGCATTTATCTGGAGCCAGAACTGGTACTGCCGTGCTTTTGTATGCATGGGTATACCGAGGTGTGGTAGCCTTGGGAGGACAACTTCTCCGGCGAGAAAAAAAAGAAAAAGAAAACCTGTCTCGCTGGTCAATGTTCCATCTTTGCCATAAATAAAGTGCGAAACTGATATATTTTCGTCCTATTGCCATGGAAAACAACTTCATACATTGTCAGAACTCGTACTGTTTTTTGAAATAGTATATCAAACGTAATGTGTATCAGCCGCCCAGAACAACTATTTGATCTGCGCACCCTGCGCGTCAGTCTCGGCCGCCCACGTTTGTTTCCTTTGCTTACCTCTTGTACTAGACCTGAGCAAACAAAGACAAATGGTGTATGACGTGTCATCACAGACCTTATGTGATGACTTTATCCGGGTGGAAATAGCTACTATGCAAAGCCACTTACGACACCGTCGTCGCGGACCCGTGCACCATCCTCCTTATGAGGGTTTACACGGAAATAGAACTCAAAAGCTGCACTAACAACCAAGATTTCTTTGCAAGCTTGCTCTGGCAGCATGTGCACGCAATGCATTCCATGTTACTTCTTAATTTTCGGAATCGAAATGTTGATGCACCCTCGTGGAATGCAAGGGTGCGTTGTTAACTCTTTCATGTACCGCTAAAAGCTATGCCTCCTTCTCGCCGAGTAACGTGCAGGGAGAGAGAGCATGCGTTAAGCCATTAACGTATTGTACGTGCGCGACTCTCACTGCGATCGTGTGACACTGACACTATGTATACGCCTATGTGACCACTTGGCAAAGTGTGTGACATTGCCAATATTGTGCGCTGTGTTTTTTTATCCATTTATTTCTCTTCCCTCATCTGTATGACCCCTTTTTTCCCTTCACCCGGCACAGTGTAAGTAAGCGGAGATTGTCCTCTGTGCAACCTTGCTGTCTTTGTTTTTGTCTCCCTCTGTCTCGTTCAGCTAATTTACTGTTCCCTCATGTTTTGCTCCTATCTTCGCAGGTGACCAAGATGATACTGGTGGTGGTGGCCATTTTCGCCATCTGCTGGTTGCCTTACCAGACGTACAACATCCTCCAGGAGCTCTATCCCATCATCAACCAGTGAGCGGGATTATCTCGGCGCGCATCTATGTCGCACGTGGCATGGTTTCTTGTGGTCGCTGTATAAACCACCCACAAATCGCGGTCTTTGGTGCTTAGGTTGCGCGGCGGCTGCAGACTTATAAGCCTGGCTTTCGGGCTCCTCTAACGTGCGCGTATATAATATCTATATATAAACTAACACCGGGGAGGTGCGAAAAGCGACAGAAGCCTCTGCAGACGACGTCGCGTGAAGCACAAAAATCAAGAAGGAGGATAAAACGCGGAAGGAAGGCCACGCGACACCACGTGGTCTCGGTTGTATACTATCTCGACCTGTAATCCTTCCCATTCTGCTATATGGTGGGTCGGTGCCACGGGCGTTGAGACCGAGAATAAAAGTAAGAAAACAGCAATGGTGTCTATGTCGCTGGGCGTTTTGAGGGCTTCACTTAGATGCTCGGGTAGCGGAATTCCTCGGGGGCCCCTAAGCCGAAAGTGGGCTACGAAAATGTAAGGCCGGCGCACTGAGCGTCTGACACGACGAGGAAGAGAAAAAAAAATATTGTTTGTTCTGAACCGGGCTACGCTTTCTGTTTTTTTTTCTTCTTGCTACTTACTGCTGCAGTTTTTTTTTGCACTTCCGGTGCGCTCGAAAAAAAAAAACAAAAAAAAAACAATGCCGCGCCGGCCCGTTTACCTTCGCGCTTGCCTGGTTGAATGTGAACAGGTTTAACGAACGTAATGTAAGGATAGTAAGGATGGACGCCCAGCTAATTATGTTATTTCGTTGATATTGGATGTGTTGGCAATTTACTTTCTCGCCTTATTCCTCACAAAGTACCGATTACTCATAGTTAGTACATAATAAAATGCGGTTGCATTATCATCACAATTACACAGGGCGCCCCAGCTATCTATCCAGAGTTTAAAGATCTGCCGACGCACACTGGGACAACGTGACACTGTGACTGCATTTTGCTGACTATTGCATGGAGTATTTTTGGTGTTACGCTCAATTGCTTAATTAGGCAAGTTTAATTAACCAACTTTCGAAGCAACGAAGATGGACAAAAAATTTCATTGATCGATTTTGAAAACATCCGACTTTTACAGTGTCTAACGTTTCTATCTATGAAGTGCTTGTGTTTTTCTTCTTACTACGGATGCCCGCGAAATCCAAAAATATATCACGTGACATGCCCGCTTGGGCACCAATTATCAGCGCTCCCTACCTTTCCGCGTACAAACGATATTCTTCCATCGTCGTGGTTCATGACAGTGATAAGCAGGCGCTCGGGTTATCACTTGTGCTGCAGCAAGCAGCATGCATGTCCGTACCATCGTTGCGGCCCTGTCGCGTTTTAAGCGGCAACACACCAGGCCAAATGCTGTGGTCGCTCGAATGCGGAACGTTAAGGAGCACAGCAATCAGGGCACGAACAGGATCGCAAGCGGGCATGTCCCGTTGAATTTTTTTTTAATTCACGGGTAACCTGTAGCAAGCACAAGAACACTATTACTTATTAGTCCGCCTCGGTGGATCAGTGGCTAGGGTGTTCGGCTGCTGACCCGAAGGTCGTGGATTCGATCCCGGCCGCAGCGGTCGCAGCGAGGCGAAATCGTAGAGGCCCGTGTACTGTGCGATGTGAGTGCACGTTAAAGAACACCAGATGGTCAAAATTTCCGGAGCCCTCCACTACGGCGTCCCTCATAATCATATCGTGGTTTTGGGACGTAAATCCACATATATTATTACTTATTAGGTGGAAATTTAAGAACTGTGAAATTGGACGTTTCCAAAACCGATCTACTGCTTTCGCATTGGAACTTTTTTGCCTAGCTTCAATACTTAAAATGTTGGTTAATTAAACTAGCCTTATTAAGTAATGGAGCGGAACACTAAAAATGTGTAACTTACTCCAGTCAGCAGCATGTATTTGGTCGCGTTGTCATAGAATGCGTGTGCATATCTTAAAGGGACACTAAAGTGAAACAATGACTTGGTTTAGATTGACAAGCAGCACTCTGATAACTCTAATGCCATATGTTTCACTATCATAAGTTCATTATTAGCGGAGAAAATCAAGGTTGAAGTTTTATTTTTAAATTTTGGCGTCGATATCTGCCGCGTGACGTCAGAAATTCCAAACGTATTTTTCGTATTTTCGCGACAATGGCTCGATGAAATTTTCTGAAATTTCGTACGCTAGGTCTATGGCTAACACAGATGGCAATGCGCCTCATTTTTATCCATTAGAAGCTACGTAGGACTCAGTAGACGCCTTCAGAATCTATGACGTCACGGTGTTTGGTGCGGGAAACTCAAAGTGGCGTCTTCACCCACATTTTCTTTTCGCGTGTTTTCTCGCTTACCAAGCGTCGTGTCGCGCTAAGAGTGGTGTTTTCGGGATTGTGAAATTGTATTTAACTAATACGCGAAAAATCGTTTTGCCCTTTAGTGTCCCTTTAAAACTCTGGCTAGAGTTAGCTGGGGCACATTGTATACGGACGCGATAATTTATTCCTGTTGTCAAAGTTATGATAAAAAGCAAATTATTCCGCTTAATTCTAACTGTCTAGTTCAGTTTTACCCTAAGTGCTAATTAGATGAAAAAGAAAAACACGGAACACGCGTTTCATAAACTTTGCAGGCCCCCTTCCATGCGAAAGTTAAACTATACGATGCGTTCCAGGGTGTCACTGTACACGAGACTGTAACTTATGTAAATCACTATCCACTATCTCCTTTCTTTTCTCCTGATGAATAATATCACTCTTCATAAACTCGCGATCCACCACCTTAAGTTCGTATAAAATAAAAAGGGATAAAGGAGACGTATTATCTTGCATTACTTAGGAAGTACAAAGGACATGAGATTATCTTTCATTTTACTGAATGCTATAACATACGCTTTGTAGTCGTGGAATTGCAGATTACTGTTTCGACATTTTCGCTGACAGTTGCGCTCGAGTTAATGTTGTGTAAGCCTGCTTTGTCTTACTTGCGAATGATGGGCAAAAGACGAGAATAAGTGATCGCAGATGCTGAAAATGAAAGCAATAAGTATCTACCGATAGCTCAAGTGGATGTTTTTTCTCGAAACTGCCTGTGCTGATGAACGTTGCGCAAGGAAACGTGTGGCACATGCACTCCTCGAAGAAATGATTAGCTGCGCTATAAGCATCACATGCTTCCCAAGTAGCGCTATTGGTCAGTGCTCGTCTGAGATGTGTTTCGATATCAAGGTCCACTGTTCTCGCATAGCTGCCGTGCGTGCCGTCAGGGAACAAGTGCTGCTGAGTTTGGGACATATGTCAACGTTGCCACATCGTACTGGACACGAGAACAATGAGAATTTCGTATAGCGCGTGCCGGTAGAGAAGACATCGTCTCGACATAAATGGACGCTCGTTTTGGACGAGTGCAAATACGCTTGTCGTGGTGAAATTTCTCGCAAACCTCCGGCGGCTGCTGTCTGACCGGTCCCCTTCGTCTGCAGGGAATTCTTGTAGGAAGCTAATAAAAAAAAATAAAATAAAAAAAAACAATGCGATTGTATACTTTCGACAGTTTCTAGAATTTACACGTCTGGCCTTGTTGTGAGAAGGCTTCTTACCCAGCTATATTTATAGATCCCTACTTGAGCTGCTATGGCACTTGGGACGCGACGCTTGCTCAGAATAGCTTTAAATGTCCTCTGTGTAGTAGCAATGCAACCAGCATTCACGTGGACACCCGAATGGAAATGGCGTTCTTCTTTGCCACCACATTTCCGCATCAACGACAGACGCCTCTTTGTTGAGCTAAAGAACATTCCATATATATATATATATATATATATATATATATATATATATATATATATATATCCAAGAAAAAAACGGGTACATGTACGAGACAGCAATACTTTTATGCCTAACGTTTCGGCCGTGGCACGGCCTTCGTCAGAGAAGGTCGCTTTCTCTGACGAAGGCCGTGCCACGGCCGAAACATTAGGCATAAAAGTATTGGTCGCTCGTACGTGTACCCGTTTTTTTCTAATACATACCGAACCCACTGAACTTTCCTGCTGAATATATATATTATATATATCACTGTGTTCCTCAAGAACCTTGATCTGACACGTGTGCCTCTTTTCTGCTTCCAGATACCGCTACATCAACGTCATTTGGTTCTGCTCCCACTGGCTCGCCATGAGTAATTCCTGCTACAACCCTTTCATTTACGCCATTTATAGCGTAAGTGTCTGTCAGTCTTCTTCTGCAATCATGATGCGGAGAAATCTCCCCAATTTGAACGCATGCGAAGGAAGGGGAATGAATCGAGTGCTCGTTTGTTTGCTAGCACAATCTAATGATGACAGCACACAATGAGGCCATGAAAAGCATCGGGGACATTATTTGATGTTTTAACTGTAGTCTAATAATGATATAAAAGGATAGTAATTGAATTGGACGAAAGAGCAAGGACCGAACCCACAACAGAACCGACAACCGACAACGCACCAGCTTTAGGCTCCAGTCGTGATTTGACAAAGCCATACAAAACCCCTGAGGTCTGGCTATAGCAAATAAAATGCTGTGAACAACTCAGTTGGGTTCTTAACCCTTTCAGACGCCACCTATGAAGAACTGTCTGTTAATGGGTCAAAATAATACAACGTTATATCAAGGCACTCAGTATACTATTGCAACAAAAATAATGTCATAATAGGTTCATTTATGTGCGTTATAGTAACTTATTCTAATTAAGTTGTAATTAAATATCTGTTTATCCTGAAGTCGTCCATGTTCTATTTTGACGTAAATAGAATGAAATCTCGTGCTAGAAATATAGTAGAAATTCACTTTTCGTTATGTCCATTTAGAGCAAAGAAAAAGTATACTTTTAACATGGCTCGCAGGACGCGGCTCATCGAACGACTCGTCGAACGGGGAAGTGCCTTCAGAAAATGTGATCATACGCAGCAGTACGCTGCGAAATAAAGTTAAATGAAGACAAATTATTATGCAGCAGGCTCAATCTATCCAAAGCTCAATGTATCTCGCTCTCTCTTAGCCCCTAGTTGATACAAGGAGCAAAAACAAATCATGTACACAATTGTGTACATAGCGTCTCAAAGGGTTAATGAAAGCAAGACTGAAGAAATTTCCTGCAACACACATTTTACACTTCCTTCTTACCGCACACGTCTAACGATTGGACTGAGCTACCAGCCGACGTTGTTTCTATTTTTTATCACTCGCTTTTTTGCCATTCATTATCTGCGTACTTTCACTGTGAGAACGCAACCTGATCATCTGATGTATGTTTTCCCCAGCCCTCTTTTTTCACGCGTGTAGCGATGTCTGCGTTTTTTTTTCCCTCCTGTTTTTTTTTTTTCTTGAAATTGTTTGTTTTGCTTTTACAATTTGTCGCTATTACGTTTTACAATAAGGAAAGTTTAACTGTGTTAATGTTTTCTTTATATGTTGTGTCATACACTTCCCTATGAAACGCTTCGGCGATTGAGAGTATGTGTAATTAATTAATTCACTTAAATATTGAATCAGTCCAATTTGTAGAAGAAAGACGAATAATTAATCGCTTAACTGTTGAATTAGTCTCATCTGTAAAAGAAAAATGAATGTCGTATGGAAGGCAGTGAACGCATAAAAGCGCTGATCCGATAAAGCCGTTGCGAAAAATTCTCATGGTGGTATTTACTTCAAAATTACAATGAAGTTCAGTAAAGTGGACAACTGTGCGAGTTGGTAAGTGATCATCATTCGGTGTAGGTGAGGTGGCACAAAGGACCAGGACAAAGAAAGACACACAAAACACGACACCTTCTACACTCGCAACTACTTTATTTCGGAACAAACGCTCTATATTTATATATTCGCGAACCCTCAGACGTCAGAGGTAGGCAACAGCAAGATTAAAGACGCACACGGAGCATACACTTGGGCGTTTAATATAGGCACGTGCACCATCGGACTTCAAAACAATTTTTTTTTTTGAGATCACATACCAACACGAAACACGCGTCAAAAATATGACATATCTAATACTTTGTGGCCCTAACGCAATCGCTGTAATCATAACATATTTATTTTAATCATCGACATCTTCTAGTGCCAATCCGAAAATACGACTTCCCGTTGGCTCAGTACTATGGATGTTTGACTAGTACATCCTTTTTTGCTTTCGTTCATGTGAAAGGCTTCCACTACTTCCCTGCTCAGCTGATCCTTGAAAAATAACTGTGGAGTCAGTGAAATGCGGATGGCATGATCACTAGAATTATGCCCTTTTATGTGGGTATGAATAACTACCCCAGTGAACTCTTGTCTTCCAACAGTCTTGTGTTTATACACCGACCCGTTTCACCTATGTATACTTTGCCACACGATGGGGGTAACCAGCGTACAACGGATGCTAATGCTAACGCCAACGAATTTTTTTTATTAGCGCCAGTATGCCCTACGGCATAAGTTAAATAAACAGAAAGAGTTCTGTTTCCCGTATGAAGGCCAGGAGTGGTCGGTGCAGAGGACCTGCTAATGCTAAAACTAGCAAATATGCTAACGCATAGTTTCCGCGTGTCTATTGGCATTTTATTTTGCTACGTTTTGAAACCTTACTAAACCTTGTCAGATGTTGAAAAAAACTCGGTAAAACCTCGCTAAAATATGTGCTGGAATGAATCGTAAGGTTTCAAAACGCAGTTAAAAAAATACTTCATCATGCCCAGTAAAGCATACGTTAGCGATTGTAAACCAGCAGCCGCAGTATACTGCTTAGCCCTATTGTGTGGGAAAGCATAGATAGGCTATACATAGGCTCGATGTATAAACACAAGACTGATGGAGCACAAGAGCTCAATGGGTGGGAAACATTCATTCCCACATAAAAGGGCATTGTTCTAAACGCGCTCCTATCCGCATTTCATTGACACCACAGTTATTTTTCACCGTAACGATTAGCTGAATACGGAAGTAGTGAAAGCCTTTGACATAAATGTTGTTGCATATCTCTGAGGTCCGAAGGTGCGTGGGTATATAAATATGCAGCATCTGTTCTGAAATAAATTTGTTGCGAGTGCAGCAAGTGTGATGTTTTGTGTGTCTTTCTTTGTCCTGTTCCTGTGTACTGCCCTACCTACACGGAGTGATGGTTAACATGACAAGTTCGCTTCCCCCCGCCCCCCAAACATTGCAGCTGCACGACGACGAAGTCGAGCATTCGTTTAGCACTAATATCCTGAAACTACGTATTTTCTTCGATTTATGTAGTGGTTCTTAGTACAACCAAAATAGCACTGGCTGAGTGACGTATAGAATACTTACTCTCCGAGTTGAAGGCATGACGCTGCAAAATATCGACTCGACGCCATGCTATTTGAAATGTCATGTACCGAAATTATTGATTGGCTGAATCACTGGAAAGTTAGCAAGTCTACAAATTTCATGCCGCATCTAATGTAGATGTGAATTATATATTTTTATGAGCTGACACACATTCCATGAAACGAACTTTTTACGTCACGCAAGCTGTACGCTAGGATAGGGATGCACCGGCAATTTCTGGTGGCTCAAAATTCCCAACTTGAGCCACGCATCCCGGGTGTTATTAAAGGATGCTTAATGTGCGTCGATGAAATCACAGCGGTGTTCCTCCGAACATCTCAGTGCAGTCTCAGCTGCTTGCATCGACTGCGCCCAGTATATTAATGTGGGGGGAATTCCGACTCTTATAACGACAGTATTATAGAGATTTTCTGCGCATAGATAATGGCTGAGGCGTGTAGATCAGCTTCGTCCCGCCATCTCAAGCTCTCGTAATTTTTTTTTTACTTATTGCTTATGACTTTGTAGCTAGTGAATCAGCGGTTATCTTTTCTTTTTATTGTTGAATCTGGTCAGTTAAGCACATGTACAGCCAGCAATGTTTGGAAGCCGTTTCTTTCCTTAATAAACCAGAGCCAATAGTCAGTGTTTGTGCGCATTTTCCTTCCCTGTTATCAGTGCAGTACAACGCGGCATTCACAAAGGCGAAAGTAATGACTGGAAACGTACTTACACCATCCGTTTTCGAATGTAACTGCAACTGTAGCCTGACAACTCCATCCGCTTAGCATTTACGCAACCAAGGTACTTGCACGTGTTCACTGGCTTCCTCTGTTTCCCCCCACCTCCTTTTGCCTCGCCACGCAGGAGAAGTTCAGCGCCGAGTTCCGGGCTCGGATGCGCTGCTGTTCGTCGAAGAGCAAACAAGAGGAGGCACGCTGCTACCGGCAGACACCCACGTCGGTGTCCACACGCTACTCCATGCGCTCGTACTCCTGAGCGGAGGCCCCGCACCGCGAAAACACGCTGCACCCGGAGCACGCAGCAACCGATAACGTGTAGAGTCACTCAATGTGACGGCCGCGGCTGACTTCGGCCAGGCTACGCTTGCGACCTCACAAGACCAACCCATTGGTGTTCCAGGACGGTGCATCGCTGTGAGGGCGGCGCACAAGACGCCATCGAAGCCCGGACAGTAATGTTGCTCCGTAGAGGGGCATCGATGCGACGCTTGATCGAATGTAGTCGGGAGAAACCGACCCCACCTTCGAAGCACAGTGAACTTTTCAGTACAGATGTGAAAGAGGAACACGTGACGCCACCGCTGGTTAGCTTAAACCAGTTTCAACGTGTACGCTGAGGGCGAGAGTTCGTGTGCCGAGCGATTCGTTCCACGCACTACCGGGAATGTGACCGAAAGTGAAGACATACATACGTACATACATACATACATACATACATACATACATACATACATACATACATACATACATACATACATACATACATACATACATACATACATACATACATGCATGCATGCATGCATGCATGCATACATACATACATACATACATACATACATACATACATACATACATACATACATACATACATACATACATACATACATACATACATACATACATACATACATACATACATACATACATACATACATACATACATACATACATACATACATACATACATAAGAGCTACATTCCCATACCTGATCACGGTCTCTAATTACGGTATGTTATGGTGTGTGTTATATTCCGTGTAAATGTAAGCGAGGTTTGACTTTCTTGAGTAGGCTCAATAAAACACAAGGTATCGTGTGGCTGATATGGTGGTCCCAGCTCCTCGGCACATAAGCCTCTTCAAAATCGAGCTTATCCAGATGACACAGTGACCAACTTAAGTCTCTCAGTCTTGCCCATTCCACTAAGATGAAGCTAGATTGGAGCCAGAAGAGCAACAGCCTTGCGTTACTTTAATACTTCTCCTTGTGTCAATCACGACTGCACAATTTTTTATCTGTGTATTTGGGGCTGTTTTGCCTCTTTTTCAGCTGTGCTGCAAACTTTTGTTTGAATTTTAGTGAAGTTGAATAAAATTTAAATCATAACATTAGCTGAAGACAAATGTCCAAGGCTGAGTGCCCCGTGTTCAGAGCAGAGCAGGTCACACAACAACAAGCAGGCCTAGTCGTAACCATCTGGTCATGCCGAACCATGGGGTGCATGGTCAATTCGCGCATCAACCTGACGTCTAAACTCTGGACTGCGCCGAATAGCTGCGTTATCTGGTTTTCTTGGTCGACAGTCACCCGTGCTATCACACGCGAAAAACGATAGTGATAGCACACGCTGAGTCCTTCTACATTTCGTGTAAACAGTGACGAACGGAAGCACCCCTTGAGATAAATTCAGGCGGCATCAGACTCACTGGATGCATGCTGAGATGTGCTTGAGAGCTGGACAGGGCAAATCACCCAGTCCCATACGTCAGTGCAGCTTTGTATTTGTCGCACTCTTGCAGGACGCCTCGCGCTGTACTCGTTGCATTGTGTAAATATTGCTAGCGAAGTCTACTAAGAAGGCCTTGTAATCAAGTCTCTAAGGTGGCTCTAAATATTCTGTATTGTTTCATGTATATATATATATACATACGGGGCTATTTGTGTAAATCTTCGAGAGTCGTGTTCAGCGCGCACACTAACTTTCCTATTTTCTGTTTTGCACTGCTTCGTCTCCTCTTACATTCTTCGTGAGCTATTGTGAAGCACAGGCCTGTGTGTAGCTCTTCAGTAAATCATCAAGAAATTAAACGAGCTCGCACGATGCATCCGTAAACTTACCTCCTTGCGTCTCACTGACCTGTCTCACTTAATCTGCTAAAACGCTGATTGTGTGCTGTACCTTTACTTCATTACGACCGTAGACGAACCGTTTTGAGCGAATTCTTTTGACTAACGGATTCAAAGTCCCGAGCAGTACCACTGACAAGGTAATTAGTGGGCGTTTTTCTTAAGGCGTTGTTCGTAAGAATGAACTAAGCCTTAAGGGACTAGTGTTAACTGGGAGTGCTACCGAACATTTGAGTGACTGAGAGAGCTTCCCTTTGAGACTTACGCCAGTATCATTTAAATCATTCAGTTAGTGAAGTGTGGTTATTGGGCACGCCCATTAAGGAGATTGTGCGCTCTAAGTAAAGTGCAGTACCTAGGGCCTTTCCGGTGAAACTTGTGGTGGCTTCTCAACTAGCACGCGACCCTAACTCGATGGTAAAATTACATCAAAATGTAAAAAAAAATAAAAATAAAATGACAATAACGGCTGCGTTAAGCTCGGATGGAAGCGTACATCTTTTAGGTTACCCCAATTTCCGCAATGCAATCTTTGCTTTTTTCGCCAAAAGCGAGAAATAATTAGCGCAGTAAAACAAAAAAAAAAAAGAAAGAAAAAAATATCACTGCGATGACAATAACCGGAACATACGTCATCGCATGCACGGGGGGTTGGGTCAACAGAGCAGAAAAAAAAAAGAAACTCGTGCTGAAACCGGACTTGCGAAACTACGCCTACCGTATAATACAAACGAGACAGTTGACACGAATTGACCAGCCATTAAATTTTTAGCAAAGGCGCGCTCATATTCGTGTCAGCTTTCACTGCCTGATATATGATAGTAACTTCCAAACTTCGATTTAAGGATTGTAATAGTGCTGCTTATAGACGCAGTGTTTAATGATGATGAAAGAACATGCGCCCTTCAATTATGTGGAACTCCATGCGCTATTATGTGAAATAACGTCTTCGCGAAATGCGTTTTTTTTTGTTTGTTTGTTGGTGTAGAATTTGAAACCCCTCCTCTTGCAGCGTGAATTTGGCCACGAATGCAAAAAAGTACCGCTGCTTGTGTGATTATTGTATTGTGCGCACGGTAATTCCAGTGCATATAGAGTATCCACAATATACTGCGAGAGCCTGCTTCCTTTACGTGGTTGACACAAGAGCTGCGTTATTTTCGTGGCCAGAATTTTTTTACCTCTACAACGAATGAGTTAAGGCTCTCATTTCCATTGTGGGCAACCTTATGCACCTTTACGTTGGCATACAAACGTATCCATGGTATAGCTGACCCAATGCATGCCCAAAATGAGTCTTGTCACTAACGTGTGCGTTAACGTGGTTGCAAATGATAGAAAGATACGTTATAAGAGCGAAGCTCCTGCTCGACCTCGATGACTTCTCCGATGGCCTCTATGAGTGAGAAGTAATTGGAGTATGCCTCAAGTATATTCAGGCAAAAATAAAAGCCAATTGACCGCAATGCCGACGCGCTAGCTGCGCATATGGTCAACCTGATGTAAGTTAAGCGAACTGAAGGGTAATGAGTAGTAGAAGAGTCTGGTGAAATAGCTTATACTTTACAGCGTACCAGAAAAGCTGCTTGTACAGCCAAGCAGTTCTGTTCAGGGCTAGTGGATTGCCTTTGATTTTTTTACCGACTGTATATAGATGTAAAGTCATACGTGATCGTAAACAACTGTGGTGCTTCTACCTACCTAAGCCTTCTTGTGTTGAATGCGCGGTCTAATACGCCCACGATGAACAAATCGTGCCAACATCCACGTTTTAGCTAAATATTTTGGTCACCCACGAAACTCCGAGACTGGTTGCACAGCGCAATCTCTGTTTCGGTGTCGGTGCGCTGCAGCAAGTGTACGAAGGAAACAGTGTTTTTTTTATTCTTTTTTATTTATTTTTCGTTTTCATAACTCTAAGTCTAGATGGATGTTGCCACCTGTAAGTGCCGTGCGTTACACCTTGTCGCAGATTGAACAAATAAATGAAAGCCCCTAAAGCACTCGACACTGAAAACAGTCAACTAACACAAACAGTGGTTAGTTTTATGCTCAGAAGCATAAATTTCCGCACAAAGTGGACTGTCTGAGAGAAAACTTTGTTTCAGCTCAATATCTCGATGTTCACGGCATTTACGCCACCAACACTGTAAACAATTGTATTTGACCACGCCGTCTCCTTTATGCCTAAACAAAGGCGTTCAAAGATACCTAAAAATCATACGTCATCTCTCGTGTGTGTATTTACTGTCAATACATTGAATCTTCGTGTTCATGTTAAGCACACAGCTTTCCTATCTGCCGTCGTCCCAGTGCACGCACATTTAGCGTTATTTCCTGATCCTTCATAATAAGAGGCTTCCCACAGTACGACATGACCGTTTAAAATATGGTATGTAAGTTTGTATGCATGCGCGTGTGTGTGTGTTCGTGCGTCAGAGTGTGCATTTGTTTGTGCAGATGTGTATGGCATGTTCACTTTAACGCTCCATTTCATGTTGTACAGCTTACTTTGTCATTGTTACTGTCTTTGAGTGGAAACACTAGGCTTTATTTCAACATAAAATTTCATACAAACTTCTGCATAACTTAATTCGCATTATACTTAAGCATTCCATTCCTTCTACAGGGTCGCGAGAGCGCCTATCTTGTCGGGTGCTAATATTTCTTGTAAACTATAGCGATTCTAGAGGAGAGTTTCATTTTCGAGTTTAGAAAACTTGTTTTTATGAAGGCGATCACGCGTGTACGTGGTTACCTTCTATTTTTTTTGTCATGTCTACGAAGAGAGTATCTGCCAATAAAGTACTGTGCTCATCAGCATCTGTCTTCGTTGAATATTACTGACGCAGATTACGGCACCGCTTCCACGCCTGCTATCGACGCCACGTCGACAATTAGGCGAGTACAGCTCGCCACGAAATGTACCAAAGTTTATCGGTCATAGCCTATAACATAATGCTGTGTCGATACTCAATCACAGAGCGAATGATGAACCAAGACGTCATCGCTGGAAGTCATCACGCATATTTGTTTCACTTGAGAAAGTGCTGCGTAAAGTGTGCGAGCGCAGAACTGTTCCATGGTAATATTGGGACGCATTTCAATCAGACGACAACAACAAAAAAAACTTCAAGAAGCTACTCTAGATTCTTTTTTACACTTTATTTATGGTCCGTGACTTTTTCAAAACGTGTGTATTTATTTAGTTTTACCAGAAAACCCATACATTCGACCTGTGAGCAAAAGTGTAAGGTATTTAGTTCAGCGTTTATACGGAAAACATGCGCCCTGTAACAACAAAATGGGGCGAAAAAAAAATAATAATAAATACGAAGAAATCCGCATAACATACTTTTACAGACCCAAATGCAAAATGCAATAAATTGCGCATATTACCACGTAATATAAGGTTGAACAAAGGCGATAACCAGGACTTCAAAATGATTAGGCAGGGCTGTGAGAAATTCCTCGTTGCCACCCACTTTACTGACGTTCTAATAGAACGAAGAAATGTTTTCGTTGGTTCACACTGAGCATTACTAAGTAGATCCAGTGAAGGAATGAATGAAGGAAGGAATGAATGAAGGAAGGAATGAAGGAAGGAAGGAAGGAAGGAAGGAAGGAAGGAAGGAAGGAAGGAAGGAAGGAAGGAAGGAAGGAAGGAAGGAAGGAAGGAAGGAAGGAAGGAAGGAAACATGAGGGAAAAGCAGGGTGGATAACCAGTTGAGAGTAATCGTTATGTGGCCCTATAGACTGCGGAAAGCGAAAGTTAGAGACCTAGGAAGGGAGGGAGAAAGAGAGAGCACCTACGTAAGTTCAAGGTCAGTCTTGTGCAGTATGCGATATCACTCAGTGGCTGTCACGTCAATGCGGCGTGACAGGCAACGAAGGACCCGATAATACTGCTCGGTCAGCTCTTCAAGTCAACAAGTACGACACTATAACCGCCGTTATGAATGTCTGACTCTGCTACAGAACTTCGAGGGATCGCACAAGATATTACGCCCTCCACATAGAATACAGCAAGTGTACCTAAAACAATCGACAGCATCCCCTGAACATTTTGTAACATTTCCAGATGCCAACGGAACACGAGAACGTAGCGCTTCGTGAACGCGTCCCTTCTTGTTCTGTGTTTCGTTCAGCATAGCGCTACTTAAGCATTATTTGCAACGGCGTCACGGAGAATTGGACTCCAAGTACTGGTGGCGCGAGGTAAACGAATCATTAAAAAACACGGGAAACAAACCTTAAGCGTGGGGTACAGGGGACGAAAGATACACGTCGGCGTGGTTTAAGGTGCAGACGTCTTTATTTAGTGCAGTGTGATTGAAGTATATATATATATCTTCGAAAGGAGAAAAGAAACAAAAAACGAGAAAACGTCTGACGTGACAGAAGCTTGGGCCAGCCTTCTATTGTGGGACAGATGTCTGTTTATACTGGGTTGTTTGTCTTCCTGCTTACAGCTACACTCAAGATATTGTTCCCATGCCACAAGCACGTAAACTGTCACTGAGGCGGACGTCCGGTAATCCCAGCTAAAAGGTTTGGAAACTGTTCCTGCGTGAGAGATTGTTTCTCCAACTGCTGCTTTCCGTCATGTTGAGACGGGGTGCTAGCCTTCGCTAAGCTTCTCGCGCCGACTAACACCCAAATGTGTCACCAGGCACACAAATAAATAAAGAGCTAACTACCAGAAATAGTATACGAGTGTCGGTTGGGCCCAGCTTTCTGTAGCGTACTGCTTCGGGTTGTAGCAGACGAGGACGATAGAATTATACAGATAAAGATATATTTCAAAGCTCTCTAACATTATAATATCTGGGGCTTTACGTGGCAAGACCCCGATATGATTATGAGGCACGCCATGGTGGAGTTCTGCGGAAATTTCGACCATTTGGTCTTCTTCAACGTTCACTGACATCGCACAGTATACATGCCTCTAGCATTTGGACTCCATCGGAATGTGACCACCGCGGCCGGGATCGAACCATAACAACTGCACCACCGAGGCGGACAGAGCAGCCCTTTTCAGGTGAAATTAATGTCTAGTGAATATTATAATAACTAAGCCTCGGTACCATCGACTGGTTCAGTCATTGACGAGCTCGTGCTCAATGGGGCACAAAGTAGCGTGAGGTGAGTTCATAGCTGCAGATTTGCGTAGCATTCCTGTATTCTCCCGTCATACAGCACGTGATGCGTACAAGGTTGATACTGCTTGGACTGCACCTCGGGCGTGTTAATTAAGGCATACCAATCAATCTTTCTGGTACCGATAGTTGCATCCTCTCCCATGCGAGGCGCGGCTCTCCAAACTGGACTTGGGAAGCCAACTGGCGACTCTTGACCAGGCCCGGTGAGCCGCTATTGCCAGTGGGGCCCTGGACGAGGGGCTCCACTCACAGTAACTAGTGAGCCTTATGTTTGTTAAAGTTGTTTCTCTCTCTCTCCTATGATGATTATACTGATTATTTGCGACCGTGTACCTGTGCAGCTGTACATGGGGCTTATTTTGAACACTCCTCCCACACAACCGGATTCAGAGAGATTATTGTATGTTCGACAGTATTTAGCATATGATAGGGTATCTTACACGTCATATCGACAATATAGAAGACGCATCGCAGGGTCGAAAATTGTTCGCCCATGCAGGTTCAAATAATCTGGGAGGGCTGCCAATAATTTTTTATTGCACCGACGTACGAGTACGGTTTGAGAATGAGTCGTACCTTTCGTGCAGCTTCATTAAGGGAGTGGAAATACAAAATACTGGTGATGCCACGATATAAATGCTATAAAATGGAATTAACAAGCTATTGAGGTCGTATCAGCTGCGCGTGAATGATAAATGCTTACTATAATGCAACGTGCCCTTAAAACACCATGGTTTAAAGGAAGCGGCGCTGGAACTTCTTATCGGCTTATCCGCTTCAACACCTGTTCCTGCTCGCTATCGCTCGTTATCAAACGTAGCCGTTCGTGAGCCTGATGCCCGCATGTGACGTGAGGATAAGATAGGGGATTGCCGCATACGCCCCCCCAGACAGCCTGGCGCTCGCCGTTCGGCCACGCGGTCGTCCACCGCCGTCGAGTGATTTCTTTTTATTACTGTTAGGGCACAAGTTCGCCCAATAAATTCTCCTTAAGTTTGTTACCGACGTGGTCTCGGTTGTGTCTTTCTCGGCGCCGTCTAGCTCTCTGTCACCTACGTGACAATATGCTCCCCTGAAACACGTGCACTTCGAGGACAACTTGCAGGGGCTTGCAGCGAGAACATAAAAAAATTGTCACTGTGCTTCGCTCATAGAGTCCGCCTGTTTATGAACTGAAATTCACATTTTTTTTAATTTATTTACGCATACTACTATCTCAGAAATGAGAAACAGGCAGAAGCGGTTACAAAATAAAAAGAAAAGAAAAAGAAGACCAAAAGTCTCAAGTCACGCAAACATAACTTACAATATCAGTATGAACTGCAGTATGGTACGCATTTGGGCTGGTTAGTTCATGATTACGAGTGAAAAAACAGCCCTAAAAAGACGGTACAAGGGAGGACACGGGACGACGACGCTGACTAACAACCAAATGTGCTTTATTCCTTCAGTCAGCATATATATATATATATGTATATATATATATATATATATATATATACATATATATATATATTTCAGCACTATCACAATGAAACGACAGCAAGGTTGTAATACTCAGCCTGCGCAGAGGCAATGGGGCGATCAATGGGACATGAATTTTATCTCTTTCGGAAGGAGGGAAATCGAGGGGAGGCTAACACATGCCTCGCCGCTGTTGTAGGTGTGAAAAGTTTCTGAAATGAGGCGCGCGCGTTCGTCATGGTATTTTGACAGGTAAGTGGTATCTTTAATACATGGGTGGCAACCGCAATTGTTACAATGAAGAGATAACTGACTATCTGCAGCTTGTTTTTTAACCTTGTTCGAATGCTCGCGCATGCGGTCATTTGCGGACCGCCCCGTTTGACCGATATAATAACGCCCGCAAGAAAGAGGAACTTTGTAGACAACTCCTTGGCGACATTCAACAAACTTCTGCCTATGCTTCTTAGTACATCCTCTTTTGTTCTTACCTCTCGGTTCACTTTCTGGCACAGATTACCAACTTATTTTGGGCAGAAAACAGCAGCGTAACGCCTGCCCTGCTGACAAGCTTCTTAAGACTGTGCGCCACCATGTGCACATAAGGGATAACAGCTACAGTTAGCTGCGAGTTTGTTTCGGATTGTGCAGCAGCTGAGCGTTTGTCTTTAAAGCCTGCTACGAGGCTTTCAGCAATGTTAGCCAAAAGCGTTGATGGAAAACCTGCAAGCTTCAGGCGTGCTATTTGTGAAAGAAAACTTTCTTCAACTTGGTGGTCACAAGACCTGCCTAGCGCCGCCTTCATACACGCTCTTGCAATGCCGCGTTTTACAATCTTCGAGTGGGCAGAGGAAAAAGGAAAAAAAAAATGCCCCCCACCTCCCCGAAGGGAATCGTGAGGAAATGCGAATGCATTTCTTGCGCCGACACCGACTTCTGCCATCGCCTTGAGAGGCACCCAGCCAGCGAACGGTCAAGAGTGAGGCGCGAGCGGAACGGGAGAGTGGGGCGCAGGGAGGAGAGAGAGGGCGAACGGCGAAAGAAGGAGCGGCGAAGCACTGCACCTACCCTCTCCTACACTCTCTCGCACCACATGCTCCGGTTGCTAGGGGCGAGGATAAGCGCGCGCGCCCGCAGCTGTTGCTATGGGAGAGGGAGTGAGAGCGGAGAGATAACACCTGCCGGCGCGCGGACAACGCCGGACAACGCCGGATGCCTGACATAGCCCGACTAAGAAATGCATTCGCATTTAAAAGGCTCTTTTGAGACCTGGGCGCATAGCGCCAACAGACATGGCTATTTGAGAATGCGAGTTCCAAGTCTAGGAAGCGGTTGCGGTTGCCACCCATCTTTTAAAGATACCACTTACCTGTCAAAATACCATGACGAAAGCTCGCGCCTCATTTCAGAAGCTTTTCACATCCACAACAGCGGCGAGTCATGTGTTAGCCTCCCCTCGATTTCCCTCCTTCCGAAAGAGATAAAATTCACGTCCCATTGATCGCCCCATTGCCTCTGCGCAGGCTGAGTATTACAACCTCCTGTCGTTTCATTGTGATAGTGGCGATGTATATATATGCTGACTGAAGGAATAAAAACATTTGGTTGTTAGTCAGCGCCGCAGGTCCCGTGTCCCTTCCTTGTCCCGTCTTTTTAGCGCTGTTTTTTTCACTCGTAATATGAGTATGCCTCAAGAACGCACAGAGGTGTACAATAGAGAACAAAGTAAATTACAAAACAGAAGGTTTGTCTACAATGTGCTGAGCAACCGCTTGTGCGAACTCTTTAGGATTGCAAAGACCTGAGCGAGCTATTCCAGATTGTTCCACATCTCTGCGCTTTCAGGGAAGGAAGAGTACTTGAAACAAATCAACAAGTGACTTTTAATGTAGTTGCGCTGAGCAAAATGCACGAACGAGTAACGGAAGAAGAGGACAACACTGGTGGTGCGCAAAGTTTCAACTGTTTATTTTCGCAAAAGCTCGTTGAAGATATACACGAAAACATTGAAGATAACAAGGACTATGTTACAACGTGTTGTTCATGGAAGCAAGTCATTTTGGGGCTATGATGTTCCGTTTGTGTAGTCTTAACTAATCTGGCGGTTGTCAATAAAGTTAAATACTGCCTCACTGAGGGCAGTAGATGCAGAGCTCACGTGATTGTGTGATTTAAACATGAAATATTGCCTCCATGATTTCGCGTGTTCTTTTAGACCTGCAATGCGCCAACGTTTGCGTTTGGTTAAAAATGGGATCACATCCACATCTGGCGCAATGAGTAGCTAGGTGCCCTGGTGATTGCAGTATCTCTGTGGCGTACCTATGTTCTCTTAATCTTGAGTTTATGCAACGCCCGGTCTGCCCAATATAACATTTTCCGCACGTGAAAGGAATTTTGTAGACTATGTCCTCGTCCCATTCTAAATATTTGTTTACATGCTTGATGGTGCACTTTCTCACAGGACGTAGTTTTGCGGGAATCATTAACTTGTTTGCAAAGACCTTTAAGCTTTAAAGGCCAACTCTGGCGATTTTCTGACCGTGTCAGGGTAATGGTGCTTTTATGTTCCTGAGACACTCTTGTCACGCACCCGATAGCTGAAATGCTCAGCAAATCCGAAAATGGTTTTTAATAAGCAAAAAGGCGCAATACCGAAACCGAAACCCAACCGAGTGTACTGTCTACGTATGACGTAGTAGTTTGTTACGAACCGGAAGTCGTGCAAGGCATTCTGGTCCCGCCGGCGCGGAATATCACACGCTCCTCCATAGAGAACCGAAAATCGCGCGCCAAACCAGCGAAGCTCCGGCCAAACACCGTCGCCTTGTGGCCAGCACAATATACGCTGTAGCGGCCAAAGTTAGCGAACCCATCGCTGCGTCACTTCCGTCGACCGGCAAACCAACACGTCACACACGCAATGTTGCCAATAATTGTGGGAAGCCGGGTGGGCGTTTGCAGACAATCTTTAAAATTCATTTGCAAACAATCAGCGCATCTCACAAGCTTGAAATTTGGCATAAATGTTGGAAATGTGCAAAGGAACGTACGGAGCGGATTTCATTGAGATCCATTGACCTCGAAAAATCGCCGGAGTTGGCCTTTAAAGAGGCAGAGAAAAAAAACTTTTGCGCCATGCTTTTCCGTGATCTTTTTGAGAGCATGAGAAGTCTTGCGCATATATGGGATTACACATATGTTCCTAGGAACATATGTGTAATCCCATATATGCATGACACATGATAGCCCCAAAATGACTTGCTTCCATGAACAACCCTTGACGATTGCCTGTTCCCGGGAGGATGTGCTACTAGGCGTGACCAGGCCCATCGAGCCCTACTAACTTTCCTTAAAGAAAACCGATTTGGCCTCGCGTTTATAGACATTATTCCATGTGAACTACTTATTTGTGTTTACGTCTGTGTTATTTTTCTCTTTCCTCTTCTCTCTCTCCTTTTCTTCCCTCATGTCTTCCTTTCCTCTGTGTTTCCCCCTTCCCGAAGGAGCAGGCAGGCGTTGTGCCCCTCTAGGGGGCAGTTGTCAGCTGTTCCCTCCCTATTTCCTCTGTGTCTTCGTGTTTTCTATGTATGCAAACCAAATAATAATAATAATTGTAACATAGTTCTTGTTATCTTTCAATGTTTTCGTGTATATCTTTGACGTGCTTTTGCGAAAATAAACAGTTGAAAGTTGGCGCACCACCAGTGTTGTATTCCGTTACTCGTTGGTGAATTTCGCTCAGCGCAACTACATTACAATGCCGTACCAACTAGCCCAAATTGAAGCTTTGCCAGCAAGTGACATTGATGGGACAATGCTTAATGGGTGAGTTCGGTAGGCTACGCGACTGTAGGTATATATGGGTGAAAATTGTGCGTCCGTACCAGTGTACCAGTAAAGAATATTATGTAACCATTACGACGGATTCAATTCAGCGCCCGATTTGCTAGTCAAGGGTTGCAAAGAGAGATTGCAAGCGTGCGATGACGGCTAAAAGTGTCAGTCATGCTAGTTGATGATAAATGTGACTGCTTCCTTCCCGATAGATTTCAGTAGTTTGAAGTAGAAGAAACCGTGGGGTGACCAAACCAGTGCGGCAAATTCTATAATTGGCCTCGCTAATATTTTATAAGCAGTTAATTTGCAGTCTTTTGTTGAATTCTTTAGAGCACGCTTAACGTAACCAAGCTTACGAAGCACCTTGGAACGTAGTACGATGCACCGACGTGACAGTGCCACGTAGGCTAGAAGTGAAAGTGAGCCCGCCGCGGTGGCGTAGCGGTTAGGGTGCTCGACTGCTGACCCGAAGGTCGCGGGTTCGATCTCGGCCGTGGCGGTGGCATTTCGATAGAGTTGGAGTGCTATAGATCCGTGTACCGTGCGATGTCGGTGCACATTAAGGAACACCAGATTGTAAAAATTTTCGGCCCTCCACGGCGTGTCTCAAGTTATGTCGTGGTTTTGGCACGTAAAAGCCCAGACATTATCAAATTGCTCCAGCAATATCTAACACCGTTTCCATCAACGCCGGTCATATAGGTATACGCCGCTTTCGAGGCTGCGATACTGGCTGCTTTTCTGGCAGTCCTTATAGTGACTGTTCAACATCGACCTTGTCAGCGGGAACACATGCATAAAAAAACCAGTGTGGAGACACTTTGAGGTACGCCACAGTAGCGAATTCCATCATCTACCGTCAACACAATTACGCCACACATTGCACTTAGCGCCAAAGAAATGGCTGCGGCCAAGCATTTATGGCGTCCTGTGTACACGGAGGGCCGTGTGACATATATGTAGCTGGTGTACTTGTAACTCTCCGTTCCTTTACGCTTGAAATCAATGGTGAAAATAAGCATGCATATGAAGTGAGCTTCCCTTGAATGGCGATGTAACCTATGCCGCTCAACCATCTAGTACAATTGTTTTATCTTTTCGCTAAATACGATTAAAATTTTCAAATGTCCCACTTTATTTGACAATATTGAAACATGTACATTGTTTTTGTTTTCAGTGTGACGATGTCTTGCCGATTGAAACTATTACATGTGTCATCGCTCGGCGCAAGCAGAGCCTGAGTGTGTGGGAACCTTCACGAGTGTTCCCGATTGCTCTAATCAGGTCACGTCGCGCACAATAAAGTACTTGGTGGAACGTACAAGTGAGTCAGTGATTGTGTTGGAATGTACCGTGACTCAAGTATAAAAAAGAGACATCGGCAGTGTTGAGCCGATGAATGCAAAGAATAAAAACCGGCAGATCCCACGCATTGTGGGAATCGTAATGCGAAGCAGCCAGCAAGGAGCAAATGATGCTGTACATAACATGCATGTCATGATATATATGTTAGGACCTGTCATTTATGTTCGTCATAAAGTCACGTCACGCAATACCCATTTTGGTGTTTGTCAAGCCACCTAACCGGCCGCGAGCGCACCATGAGAGTGGCATGTAATATATGCCGTAAATGACAGGCATGTCGTGATTCTCATGCAACCACCTGTCATCGATGTTCGTTATACAGTCACATCACGCAATACCAATTTTGGTGTATATGAAGCTAGTGTACCGGCTGCGAGCGCAGCACGAGTGTGGCATGTAAATTATGATGCACATGTAACGCATGTAATGATTGTCATGTTACCATCTGTCATTAATGTTCGTCATATAGTCACGCCACGCAATACCAAGTTTGGTGTATATCAAGTTAGCGAACTGGCCGCAAGCGCACCATGAGCGTGGCATGCGAATCACGTTGTACATGACATCCATGTCGTGATTTTAATGTGACCACCTGCCATTTAAATTTGTCGTGCAGTCACGTCACGCAATACCAATTTTGGTGTGTATAAAGCTAGCGAAACGGCCGTGAGCGCACCATGAGCGTGGCGTGTAAATCATGTTGTAGATGACATGGATATCATGATCTTCATTTTACCATCTGTCCATTTATGTTCGTCATATAGTCACGTCGCGCAATACCAAGTTTGGTGTATATCAAGCTAGCGAACTGGCCGCAAGCGCACCATGAGCGTGGCATGCAAATGCCAGGCACAGGTGGGCGGCAATGATGTGGTGTTTCTGGTGTGGGTATGACACTTTTGTTTCCGGGATGAATGACAGATCAATGTTATCGCCTTCGGCTGCTTGGTGGTATATATTTTCATGTTTGGTCAATAAACCTCAGTTGAAGTTGAGCGCCTGTCCTGTGTGCCTCTTGTCTATGTCCCCGTTTCTTAGCGCTCGTCTGTTTTGCATCATGCAAATGACGTTGTGCATGACATGGATATGATGATTTTCATGTTATCTCCTGTCATTTAAGTTCGTCATACAGTCACGTCGTGCAATACCAATTTTGGTGTGTATAAAGCTAGCGAAACAGCCGTGAGCGCACCATGAGCGTGGCGTGTAAATCATGTACATGACATGGATATCGTGATGTTCATTTTACCATCTGTCATTTATGTTCGTCATATAGTCATGCCACGCAATAGCAATTTTGCTGTATATCAAGCTAGCGAACCGGACGTGAGCACATCATGAACGTGGCATGTAAACCATGCTGTACATGAAATGCATGTCATGAATTTCATGTTACCACCTGTAATTAATATTCGTTATACAGTCACGTCACCCAATACCCAAACTTGGTACATGTCAAGCTAGCTAAACAGCCACGAACGCACCACGAGCATGGCATATAATATATTATGGTATACATGACAGCGCGTCATGACTTTTCATATTGCCATCTGGCGTTTATGTTAGTCGTACAGAAATGTCTCGTCATACAAATTTTGGTATATGTCAAGACGTCTTACATCCTTCAGAGTGACACCTTGTCCAATTTGTTTAACCATCTACTTCCAGAATAACATTTCGCACTGCAAACGCTAATCATACAAAAACTTGGCGACGGTTATGCAATTCACGGACAGGCTTCAGGATGTAACGCAATAAATGCCAACGGAATGTGTTATGGAAAATCTCTGCGTCTTATGACGAGTTACGCCCTATGACGCCTTATGACGCCCTTACGAATGTCCTATGACACTGCTTCTCGCCATTCGTG
>JALIZH010012795.1:252500-410000 GCA_030522465.1 Rhipicephalus appendiculatus | reverse complement strand
TATCTATACTGTGAAATAAGGGCACACAAACACACGAAAGAAAAAAATTAGGACTCTATTGCGAGGTAGGTGGTTGTCATAAGGAGACAAAGTTTGACCTGCTGTGTCGGGACGATTTTTGATACACGGATGTCCGATTCGATCTAGAGTGACCCTCCACGGTGGTATAGGGGTTATATGGACGCTTGAGTGCTGACTCAAAGACCATGGTATCGAATCCCAGCCGCGGCGGCCCTATTTTGATGGAAGCAAAATGGTAGAGGACCGTGTGCTTAGATTTAGGAGCACGTTAAAGAACCCCAGGTGGTCGAAATTTCCGGAGACCTTCACTATGGCGTCTCTCATAATCATATCGTGGTTTTGGGACGGAAAGTCCCAAAACCACGATACCACGAGTCTTTCGTCCAAACACTTACTGACGAAATTCCCAAGAACTTTAGTGATGTTTGAGCGGTAAGTGAGGGAGAAATACGTGAGCACTACGTCGTTCTTAGGCCACTTCTCTCCTACGACCTCGCTTCCCACTTTAGTCACGAGGCCTACAAGTGCACCGAACTTCTGTTATTACGCTTCCGATTTATTACGAGAGTTCCGGGAACATACTTGTTACCTTCCATTCACTTCCGGTTTTCAGTTCTGTCTTCACCACCTCTCGATGGAAACTTCGGGCTGGCTGCATTGCGGAGGGCGCTTCTATATTATTAATGATAAGAAACCCGGGGCCCAATTCCCAAAGCTTTTACGACGTAAGTAATTTCTGCTATTGGCCAACCGATTTTGCTAATGATATGTATATCATCAATACTGATTAAGGCTTTCTCTAACGAACAATACTAACGTAAGGCGTCTTTGTGAATACGGGCCCCGATTCTTGGGTGATATTCTTCAACACCTGCAAGAGTGACCCTGCAAGTCTTCGAATTCATTGCGGGTGCAAGAACTACTACTGGACATCAGGCGCCTAGGCAATAATGCGTATACGGGCTTCCCCACAACGTTGTACTGCAGTGCTTACCAGCTCACTGCGGTATACACGGCAATGTTCGTGCTGACTCCTCAGCTAGAGCAGCACAGAACATGAAGCTACACAGTTCTTATTCATTTCTTCCAAAAAGAGAAAAAAAAAAAAAAAAAAAAAAAAAAAAAAAAAAAAAAAAAAAAAAAAAACGGGGCGGCTTTGGTACCAGCGTTCCCTTCGTATTCGTAGAAACTTACGATGTGAACCAATACGCACCGCGCTGCACATCTTGTGCCGTGAAAGTTAGGCACGCAAGATGAATCATGTATTCACCGGTTCCGACTCCACGTACGTAGCGTACACAAACTACTTCAAGTACAAACCTATAGTCGGCAGTTACACTCTGTAATGTGCTCCACATATTGCACCCTAGAAAACCAAAAACACGGTCTATGTAATCCGTTCTGCTACTGCAGAGAGCGACAGATGACAGATTCAGAAGGGAGCACTGCATTTGTAGCGCAGTTCGAAAACTTCGAGCCGCTCCTTCCTTTCCGTGTATATATATATATATATATATATATATATATATATATATATATATATATATATATATATATATATATATCCTTTGATGTTATCGAAACTGGGCATATGATCCCTGCCACGTGCCTCGATGTCTAAAAACCAATTAGCACATGTGTTGTCCCAGACAGGGAGGCATGCTGCGTGGGTAGTGAAGCGTGCTTCGTCGCGCAACGCTGCCGACCCATGATAATATGGCAAATCCCCTTCAATTTACTTGAATTCGCGGCAAGCGACCTTGTTAGCACGTGCCACTATGTTTTACTGCGAGATAAGCTAGCTGCATTTAACTGGATTTGTCTTTGGCGTTCATGCGTTGATTCATTCAGCTACGCCAAAGATAAACATTGACGAACTCGTTGTGTTGTTCGAGTGTTGAGGCTAATAATAATGATAATAATTGTTGGGGTTTAATGTCCCGAAACCCCGATATGATAATGAGGGACGCCGTAGTGGAGGGCTCCGGAAATTTCGTCCACCTGGGGTTCTTTAACATGCACCTAAATCTACGTACACAGGCCTCAAGCATTTTCGCCTCCATCAAAAATGCAGCCGCTGCGGCCGGGATTCGATCCCGGAACCTTTGGGTCAGCAGTCAAGCACCATAACCACTAGAATACCGCGGCGGGTTGCTCAGGCTTTGCATGTCGGACTCACAAAGTGTACTAGCAGGATCTGCAGAACAGGTGATGATAACGTTCCATAGCTCAAAGAAACACGTCTGCCTTTAGTCGTAGAAATTTTCTGTGTTTCGTACGAGAGCCATATTGAAGAACAAAAATCAAGATAAATTTTCACGGCGCCAAGTTATTTTACTCGCGCATTGAACCACCATTACAATGCACGAGGTCGCTGTCAAAATCACTCAATTTCATGACAGAACGATCAATCACACAATGCAATAGCTACTGACCTACCGAAATTTATACTGATCAAGTTTAGATTATACATAAGTGAAACAGACCATATACTTTCGTTAATAAGCCTGTTCAGAAAGCTACAGAATTGTTTTGCCCTTGCTAAGCATGCAGCTTAACATATTCCGAATAAAATCAATTTTTAATAGACTAGATAGCATTCAACGTGTCGTTTTGGCTTTGATATCTAGAAGCCGAGCAGAGTTATGCGTAACGCGTTACAAGTAACGAATTACTAGTAATCAATTATATTTTCTTGCAATTTTGTAATACAATCGATTACTTTTTTAAAACTGTTACGTTCTGGGTAGTTGAATTACATTTTCCGGTTATTGATTACCGGTAATCATTTTTTTTCTTTTGACAAAATCAAGTTGTAACCAGTCTTCTGCAGCAGTTCTCGTCCCGAAAAATATGAAACCGCTCTGCAGGGACGCCCCGTCCTCTCAGAGGAGGGGTCCCATCGGAGCCTATTTATTGATCTTTTCCTTGGCCTTACCTGCAACGTCTTACCTGAGTGCACGCAACAGCGAGGCGCGACGCTTTATAGAGGACGTGGACACTAGCATCGAAGCATTGCGCAGCTATACGAGCAGGTGCGCAAGGTGTTCCGACGTTATAATACCACCCTTCCCTACAGTACATGTATTGAGGGAGGGCACAGCGTAGCAGCTGACCTCTTAACTAGGAAACGTGGAAAAATCAGCGACGACAACTTTGAAAAACAACTGTTGAAAGTTAAGAACGCGTAACACCATATCACAAAAGCCATAGTAAGCCTCCCAACCTTCAGGTATGCCCCCCCGCCTTTTCTCTACCATGCAAGCCACAGTTGTTCGGTGTAGTTTGAGTAAACTTATGTTATTGTGTTAGGGCAATAAAGTTTTGAAAGAAGTTAGCGCAAAATTAATCGATTACATTTCTGTAAGTGCTGAGTTAATTTTTGGGGGGCTGTAATTGACCACTTTAACAAATTACATTTCAAGGAAGTAATTGTAATTGCAGTCGGTTGCTTATTTCCTGTAACGTGTAAAAGTCTGAAGCCAAGAAACTAAAGCGTTATAGTGCCAAAGGTGCAGGCCGCGAAGGTTTTATCTAACGGATGTCAATGAACATTTTTTCTGCATGCCACAAGCATTTGTGGCAATCGCTGCAGAGTACCATACTGCATGCTGAACCGCTCTGATGACTGGATGACGCAAAGATGGAGCGCCGCAAAAAGAAATGAAGTAAAGTTTCATTTATTTGTTTCTTTTTGACTTGTAAAAGCATTCTTCATCTCGGCGTCTGTTTCGCCCGTATCCTGTCACAGTGATGGCCGCAATCAAAACAGAGTAATTAATTAAGTGTATCGTGCCCTTTCGTAAAAACGAGGCGCAACGGTATTCGGAGAATATGCAGGGGACCCGTCGTGGTAGTTTAGTAGTAACGTGTCGGGCTGCCCGTTTCGATTCCCATTCATGGTGACTGCATTTCGATGGGGTTGAAATGCAAGCACACCAGTGTACCTTACATTTAGGAGCACGTTAGAGTACCGCAGGTGATCGCAATGAACACGAGTCTCCCATGTAATCCAAGATTTGATGGCAACCCGTCTTGCCGGGGAAGAACATACGGTAAAATCGCGAAACTGTGCACCGACCACTTGTTTTTAGGGGCGAAGCTCCTTATGCCGTGGGTCGTGCGTCCCACGTTTGTAGTAGCCACCTGCGTGATGACGATGACGATCGCGATGCCATACAACACATGGCATCGCGACACATGCACATCGTAACTGCGTAACCAGCACACAGGGAGATACTGCGTAACCAGCAGTATCTCCCTGTGTGATGACGATGACGCTGCCATCATGGCACACCACATGGAATGTACCCACTATGCGTCATAACGACGATCGCGATGCCATACAACACATGGCATCGCGATATGGTCTCACATGCATATCGTTTGACCACATGCAACCAACCACCATCACGTCTTTGATGATGTACCTCCGGAGCTTCGCCCACTCATCATCATTCACTCCGCGGATATGCTGTGATTTTTTTGGTCCGTGTGCAGTCTCGCGACGCTTCACGTGTAACCCCCTAAGGTGTGCCTCACAATCATATCGTGGTTCTGGCTCGTAAAACCCCCTGCAATAATTTTTATTAGAATGTGCCAGGAGGGCCCAACTATCATGTATTGTCGAATCATGTGTTGCGATCGCTGTTCCGTGGCCCTGCTGGCTTATCACACGCAGTGAAACCTTCAAAAATACAAGCAGTTGTATTGCCGTCTTTCACGAGTTTTTGTTGATTGTTTTCTGCTATAAAAGCATTTCTTTCCTATGGAATGCGAACTTCAAGGATGCACCGTCTCATGTTGCAATTCTTTCTTTAAATACGAACTATGGTTTTACTTGCACGGCAATGAAATGCAGAAAACTCACTTTTTTGATGTGCTCGCGAATTCAGGATGTCAATAAGACCAACCAACCAATCATACTATACATAGCGGATATAGATATATATGTGCGTGAATGTATCGGGAGAGCGAGAGGGGACGCGCTTGTGCTTGCGGATGACAGGGTATGTCTTTGCCCAATCTTCAGAGGTTGTCCGGCGTAATCTTTAAATCCAATTTACTTCTTCCGAAGATCAGAGCCGCGTACAGTAAACCCGCTGAGATTATCATCAAAGAAGACAGCACCGGAACGACATTGTGGCGCCGCTTCCACTGATTTTGCAGATGGATTCTTATTTACAGAAAAGACTACATTGAATTTTAAGATTGCTTTTCCTGCTTCCCGTGTACGTCTTTTAAATTGCTGGCAGGAAACAGTTGTGCTCGGCTCGTCCAATTTGTTCTCCTGATCTTTCCCAGAAGACGCTGACTTCTTAGATGAAGAAATTATTTGACGTCCCAGGTCGCGAGCGAAACCAATTAAAAGAAGCTATCTGCTCGGCCAAGCAAGGGCCGTCAGCCAAAGAAAGTAGTGCCAACACTGGTGCAACAGTGACAGAGGAACCCAGATTAATCTTTCCAGGAGATATTTTCTCCTGTTCCTTTTGCAATTTCAAGTTTAGAGACATTTATTATTGTTGAGGGCAGCTTGGTCCGTAATGAGCTTGTGGCGCGGGTTTTTTTTTTTTCGAGGTATAGGATAATTAGCTTCGCAACAGCCGAGACATTCGCAAAAAGAGTACGATCTCTGTCATTCGCACCACACGATAAATAAATAACCCGGGAGGGCCCACTGTCGAAGTGAGTTACCCCATAACATTGACTCTAAACCGTGTTTTCATTACACTGCGCGAAGCTGTGCGCCTTTACTGCGAGTATTAAGAAGCGTACGTACAATGAAACAGCAAAACGACGAAGGCATCACCCTGAAGTGTAGACGTACTTACATTCAAAACTGGAGAGTGCCCCGAGAACAGGCTTATAAATACAGGAATAGTGGTCTTAAGGAGTGACCCGTTCCTTTCCCAGTATACGACGTATCTCTTTAGTTTAGAAAACTCCCAACTCAGGAATACTCAGCGCACCGCTATGACGATGATGAAATGAAATTTTACTATAAGAAATAACAGAGAAGTGGTACCTCAGCCTATACGAAAAATAGGATATCGACGCCGGAAAATTTCATTTTGTGGCTGACAAGTCAACCAGAGCGCTTGCGGATAAAATAGCCCCATTTCCTCACGTTGAAGCGGTTGATGTATGTATTGTGGCTCAACGCTGAAAGCTAGAACGGCGTTGGGCAGTTCATCGAAAAGGGCATTCGCTACCACCACCCCAAAAGCAGCTGCTTTACCATCAGCGTGCCACCGGATATACTATAGCGTAATTGAAACAATTCATGCCATCTAATAAAAGTATTCGGCCGGTAGGGCTTGAGATCCTCCAACGCCAAGGATGATGCAAGTTGATGGTTGCCGCTACGTCCGCAGCAGCCATGACCATGCTGCGGCTCCTTTGATTTCAGTGGGGCCTCGGCCATAGCCGCTCTACTGCAACACCGAGTGTATAGTGTCCAAAACAGGGCTGGGCAGTTACGCGATACAAGAGTATCGCGATAGTATTAAATGCGAAGCATTTCTTAGCGAACTTCGGCGACTTTGAGCGTATCTATCTAGCTATCTATCTATCTAGCCGCCTACGACTTTGTGCTCTCCTGGCCGTATCGTTAAGGGGAGATTTATACCAAATTTCGGTATGGCATAACATGACTGTATGACGAACATAAATGGCTGGTCATATCATGAAAATCATGACTAACTTGACATGAAAAGTATGATTTACATGCCACGCTCATGGCGCGCTCGCGGCCGTTTCGTTAGCATGATATACACCAAATTTTGGGATTGAATACCTTCTACAGAAAACGGGCTACTCGTAAGTGGACGTGGAGGAGTCCTAATGGCGAAACTAAAAATGAAATAGACTTCATAATGTGTGCCCACCCGGGCATTGTACACGATGTGGAAGTAGTTAAGAAGATCCGATGCAGTGACCACAGAATGGTAAGATCTAGAATTCACCTAGACTTGAGGAAGGAACGGCAGAAACTGATACGCAAGAAGCCGATTAATGAACTAGCTCTGAGAGGGAAATGACAGGTGGTAATATGCAAATAATGACGTGCATGTCATGAACAACATGATTTACATGCCACGCTCACGGCGCGCTCGCGGCCGTTTCGTTAGCTTGATATACACCAAACTTGGTACTGAGTGACGTGACTGTATGACGAACCATAAATGACAAGTGGTAATATGGAAATCATGACATTGTCATGTGCCACATGACTTGCATGCCACGCTCATGGCGCGCACGCGGGCGTTTCGTTAGCTTGATATGCAACAAATTTGGTATTGTGTGAGGTAACTGTATGACGAACATAATTGACAAAGGATAATATGGAAATCATGACATGTCATGTGCGACATGACTTGCATGCCACGCTCATGGCGCGCTCGCGGCCATTTCGTTAGCTTGATATACACCAAATTTGGGATTGAGTGACATGACTGTATGACGAACATAAATGACAAGTGGTAATATGGAAATCATGACTTGTAATGTGCGACATGACTTGCATGCCACGCTCATGGCGTGCTTGCGGCGGTTTCGTTAGCTTGAGATACACCAAATTTGGTATTGAGGGACATGACTGTATGACGAACATAAGTGGCAGCTGGTAACAGGAAAATCTTGGCATGCATGTCATCTACAACGCCATTTACATGCCACGCTCATGGTGCAACTGCGTCCAGTTCGCTAGCTTGATATACACCAAGATTGGTATTGCGTGACGTGACCGTATGACGAACATAAATGACAGGTCCTGAACATGTAAAACATTACATGCAAATTATGTGAAGCATGATTTGCTCCTTCCTGGCTGCTTCTCATTACATCGATTCCCACCGTGCGTAGGGATCTGCCGGCTTTTTGGGAGATACTTTTGAGTATCTGTATTTCTGCATCGAGATACATTTCAAAAATGTATTTGTATCTCAGTAGTGAAATACTTTTCCGATGTATCGATTGTATCGCGATACTGTGCAGGGCACGGGTATCTCATTACATTTTTATTTTGTGAGAAAAATGAGTCTAGGCGCGTTTTCTGTGCTTCCAAGGGGAGGATGAAGATTTATTTTTTTTATTTTTTTTTCGTACCTAGACAACAAAAGGCGCGCCGCTGGTCGGCGACATAGGAAGGGCCTCGACGGTTTCCCCTCAAGCACAGAATGTCTCCCAAGTGGTAAAGCGCTTGACGGCCGCTGACGGCAGAATTGCGAAGGCAGTGTTGTCGGCCTCTGAAAATCGCTGTCGCTCAAGGCCAGTGCAGCATGGCTAATTTTTTTTAGGTGATTGCCATTAGTTCGTGGCAAGCCATTAGATTAGGTGGCACGTCGTTTTTTAATTGCAATTGATACCTGCTAATATGTAATTATTACCCTGTAATGTACTTTGTAAGTTCCGCCCCTCTGTTATGTCTTAATGACGCTAAGCATACTGTAATAAAAAACTGCGAGGTTCAATGCTGTGCAACTTTGTTTAGAACATTATGTTGCACTAATTAATGTCTTTGCGGAATATCAGGATCCCCGAAAAAAAAAATACAGGTATTCCTGTATCTGTATGGCTGTATCTCTATTCCGGAATACTTTTTGCGACTTTTTGTGACTTTTTGCAAAAGTATCGCCGAGACATCCCGGTTACGTCAACTGGAAATGTATTTCAGTACCTGTATTTTAGGCTTCCAACCTATGTATTTCGATATCTGTATTCCGGAATACTTTTCCAAGTATCTCTGCCCAGTCCTGGTCCAGAATCAAGCGGCCGTCGACGCCTCACCTGCCGTCTTTCCGAGCGGAAAACTTCCTTGTCATTCAGGAATCTCTGTAGAACCAGAGTCATTCAATGACTCTGGTAGAACTGAAGACCCAAATAGGTCACCTTACATAACAAGTCACTCTCGTGCGGCAGTGGAAACAACGACGGTAACAAACGATGATCAAGAAGCAACCGCATCGTGTTGAACATCGTAGCAGTGGCGTAAATCATGGGGGGGGGGGGGACAGGGGGGTCCTGACCCCCCCTGTGGTCGGTGTGGGGGGGGACACCCCTTGCAAGTGTCCCGCCTTGAGATGTAGCTTTCGAGCATCACATTTGAATTGCTTGACAGTTAAACACAGCACAATCCATTACAGCACTATGCTATTCCTGAAAGGTATGCACGATGGTGAATGGAGTTGAAAAACAAAAACTGTACCTTAATGTGCTAGCATTTGCACTTGATTGTTTAACCCGAATGACATATCTGGCATAAATATGCCAGAGCATATTTACGAATTCAACTCATTTAAAACTGTACTTCAACAACGTACGTTTCTACTATTGACTGCTCATTGCTGTTAGATTAAGCTCCCTGGCCCGGCGCCGAGGTCATGCTCGCTTTATTTATTTTATTTCAAGGCATGACTTTTTTTTGGATGATAAAAATAAAACCTATATTTATAAAAACAAAATGGCCGCCATGACAGGATGTGTGTCCCCCCCTCGGGATTTTTCTGAATTTACGCCACTGCATCGTAGAATGCTTAAGGTGCACTAGGGCCGAGCGGAATAGCTCGAGAAGGAGACACTCGAGAAACCATGTTGAGCCCTGTGCGAAGTCTTCAGACCGGAGAAGGTTACTTGCACGACGCCCTGTCCCCTGTGTGCCGGTAACCACTTTTTGTTCCACCGCCTGAGGCCAAACTCTTAAGCCGGTGCAGAAGCAGGTACCAACACAATTGTTATTAACAAAGAAAAAGAGAAAGCCGTGGAAGCGCGCCACAGAACCTCCAGAAAGAATCGACGCTGACTGAGACCCCGAGCCACATCCTACGTCATAGGGGCCCTGCGATGACTAGGATTTCGAGCTCTTGCCATCCTCTAACAATACGCAGGACTACCTTAAATACGAATATTAGACGCCAGTGCATGAAAGTAAGCGCAACTGACGCTGCCTCAAACGGTGTAACCAATGCAACTGCATCTGCAAAGCACGACGCGCCATGTGGCCGTCAAAAGCAGCGAGTATACATAGACAGGTCACGTGTACCGTTTGAGGGGGGGTCACCACCCCCATTCTTGACGGACGCTGGCAGCGCGAAACGTGTCAAACACCGAACTAACCCGCCTTAGCAAAGATAATTCGTTTGTCCAGGAACAAAGTCCATATATTCCTCTTGGAATAAAATCGGGATAGCCTGGCCTTCAGTCAAGCGTTAAAACAGTGAACACAGGCAAACCAGGCATGAAAATGAACACGTGACAGAGAATTCGACCGGAAAACTACGTGCGTCGTGGCTTTCTTGAACCCAGGCCTCAGCATGGGCACATTGTACAGGGGCGATGGAAAGAAACGCGAAAAGCGCTATTCGCACTTGTTTCTATCGCGCTCTTAGCTTGGTGACAATAAAAGGACGAGACACTCGTCCTTGAATATATCATGGGTTACTATTGTTTTTTATTACAGGTCCAGGCTACAACCGCTTGAAAAGAAATGCGAACAGCGGTGCGGCTATACAGGTGCCGCACTATTCATGTTTCATTTCATCGTGATAGTACTTGCGGCTGTACAGTCGAACACAGGTGGTGAATTTCGGCCACATTTCAGGAACATCTGTCTCACGTCGTTGGCAGCAAACGGTGTCGAAAAATGGTCCAGTTCGCTAGCATTCTCAGAACGAAATTCATGGGCTTGATGTGCCATAAGTATACAATTTGATTCTAAGTCATTATATGTTGTGTATCACTGCGAAGTTACGCACATTTCCCAAATGGTGTGCCCCAAATTTAGGACCACCGTCTCCGCACGTTTCAACTTTAATGAGATCACACGGACGTAAAATTTGCGACGACTTGACGCCAGCCGTCGTAAATATTTGAGAACACCGCACGTAGCAGCCTTATGCGAGCGTGACGCGGAGCACTATTCCGCGGGCAAGTCAAATCTAATTTCCACTGCGCGCACGCCAATTATGGAAGAGTTCAATGAAACGACTTTTAAGAATGCATCGGAACAGAAGCACGCTCGCGCTAGGTGTATACACGACTCTGCTCGGTATATACGCGTCGTCTGCTACATATATGCATCAAAGCTGCATGCACTGAACCGAGCTAAACTCGTTGTGTAGTTCCACAAGCAGAGCCGCATCTGCGAAGCCTTCCTTGCACTGGTATGACTGTTACACAGCTGGTGGATGCCCCACATTGAGCTAAACTAAAAGTGCACCTTACCGAGGAAGAATGATCAGATTGCTTCATTGGGGCAGCTAAAGCTAGCGAGAGTGATGTAATCATGATTTTTTTTTCATGACGGTAGAGTTAACTGACGTCTATGTAGTTAATTAGGGCTCAAGTCGGTCAAACCACTGGTTAACGTGCCTTACATAAAAACAAGGCAGGCTGAGCTGTCGCGCGTTCTATTCCCAGCCTGGCGGCTGCATTTCGATGGGGGGTGAAATAGCTTTTTCATTAGAGTCAGGAGGAACACTGAAAGAACATCGCTGCTTTTGCAGTATTAAACCTACGCGGTTTCCCGCTGACCGAAAATCGTTTAAGTTCAGTTTTTCTTTTGAAGCGAGCCAGCGGCCGGTGGCCAGAAGCAGCGTATCGAGCACACACAGGCCGAGTTTCGTATTAGCTAAAATATCGGAGGCCATACTTTACGTTCTTGTTGAATCCCGTGCGGTGGCGCTGCAAATAAAGACGCTCGCTGTCTAATTTCTTCTCCTTCTTTACTTCCCATTTTGCGTCACTTTTTGCAGCAATAGGTACCAAATGAATCTAGATTTAAGAAACAAAGGTAAGCCAATACAGATGTACGAGTGACACTAAGAATAAAAATGCACCATCTACAGCTGCGATTCGAACCCGTGCTTCTGGAGTGAGAAGCGGGTATTCTACCCCTAAACCACTTTGGCGGAGCCGCGCGCAACTCTTAAAATGACGAGACATTGCAGACTACCGACCACAGCGCCACAAGCGGATTGGCCTTGTTTGGGCTTCACTTTTCGAAACTCGTTCCGGGCACTCCCCTGTTCTAGTACACTCTAGCTCGAGTGTCTGGATAGCCGAGTGGTTAGGACGCTCGCCTTCGGATCGATGGCGAGAACAAGGACTACGAAAGAGTGGACCACAACACGAGCGCTGATTATCAACTGAAAATTTTTATTGAAAGAACATCATAATATGCTATTACCGTGCATGCTCTTACAAGGCAAGAAAAAAAATCATGACGACACTCCTGGCTAGAGACAAGGCAACTAATTTTAACTGGACTGTCAACGATTACAATAGTCCACAAAGGAAATTTCCTTAGGCTGGAGCGCGATTGAAGGCTCACTAACGCAGTTACGCCCTGCGAGCTCGCGAGGAGCGTTCATAGGTACATCGACGATTACATCATTTTCGTAGATAGGAGCAACTTTACGAAATGCGATTAATATTCTCAAAATCTTTAAGGAGAAAGGCTTCGGTTTGTTTGAAATTGACATGCGAAATGCCGTCGCAATGAGTGTTGAAGTTTTTAGACTTAAGCTTGACCTTTTGCAATAACCAAGTATGTTGGGAATACCACCCTCGTACTTGGAAACCCCTGCATTCCTTCGCTTTCGCCCGTTCCAAAATCACAAAAAACAGTATTGCCTTAGCAACCCTAATGTATGCAATAGCCAAGGCATGTGACCATAAGATGGCAGAAAGTGTTCGGTCACAAATTTTGAGGCTAAAAGAAGCCCGCTATCCGGACAGTGTGGCATTGCTGGCTTGCGAGAAGCCTATGCGATAGTTGAAGGGTACCTTGAAGGGTAAAGACGCGGCATAAACACTTTCGTGGACCCCGGCATAAAACCCTTTCGTGTTAAAAATGTGCCGTTTTACCTTACGTTCACGAACTATCGCATAGGCTAAAGAAGGTGGGATCGCGTCATGGCATTGATGTTGTTTTTGCAGCCACTAATAAAGCAGGCAATGTCTGCGCAGCAGTGCGAAAACGTGCAGAAAAATGCCCATTGGTGAATGGATCCATGTTCCATTAAGAACACAAATGTATTTGTGCCATGTGTCATTAGTGTCGTCAATAGCTTTCCCTTCCCGTGTGGAAGTGTCTACAGAGGTCAGTCGGGGCGATGCGTAAACTCGCGACTCCGAGAGCATCAAAATGCCCTGAGAGGTAATGTTTGCTCGACGCACTTGGACAATGCATTGCCGAGATTGCGGGTGCACCACGGAATTTTCTCGGCTCAATATTATTTTCCACCACCGCGATTAGTTCAAACGTGAAATTTTTGAAGCCTACAGAATACAGAAGGCAGGGCGTAACTGCGTTAGTCAGCCTTCAATCGCCCTCCAGGATAAGGAAACTTCCTTTTTGAACTATTGTTATCGTTAACAGTCTAGTGTTAAGATCAGTTGCCTTGTCCTTTAGCCAGGAGTGCCGTCATGATTTTTTTCTTGCCTCGTAACAGCATGCGCCGTAATAGTATATTATGACGATCTTTCAATAAAAATTTTCAGTTGATAGCGCTCGTGCTGTGTCCACTCTTTCTTAGTCCTTGTTGTCCGCCTCGGTGGATCAGTGGCTAGGGTGCTCGGCTGCTGACCCGGAGGTCGCGGGTTCGATCCAGGCCGCGGCAGTCGCATTTCGATGGCGGCGAAATGGTAGAGGCCCGTGTACTGTGCGATGTCAGTGCACGTTAAGGAACACCAGATGGTCGAAATTTCCGGAGCCCTCCACCACGGCGTCCCTCATAATCATATCATGGTTTTGGGACGTAAAAGCGCACATATTATTAGTCCTTGTTCTTTTGCGCTGTTCTGCCTATACCAGCGATGAATCGGTTACCAACTTGCCCCATTTTCAACCCTACTCAAGAATTTTTTTTCTTTCTTTCCTTGTACTCATTCTCTCATCCCTCAGTGTTATTGCAGGCCCCGCGGGAACAGTGAGTAGTGGGATTTGCCTAAATTCTGCGGCGCATACCCGTTCAAGGGGATGATAGTTTTTTGCGGAGCAGAGACGTTTTCCTGCGAGCTTTAACCGCGTCGCTGTTATTAAAACAAGGCTGGCTTCCTTACGGCAATTATGTGCTATTGGGGTGGAATTCTCGAGTAAACATCGCAGGCTTGGTGAAAAAAAGAAGAAAAGAATAGTAGCGGATGACATAAAGCCGCACATTTTGTCAGCCCTGCGCATGCGCTGGCCACGTTGTTTACAATGGCACTTCACGGAGAATGCGGGTTCATCCTATAACTGCGCTCATGGGTGTACACATCCGGCATACTCCCAAAATTTCCTACACCTTCAAGTCAACACCTAACCTATCGCTCGACGGCCGATCAGAGAAACAGCCGCTTATAAAATAAAGCTATTAACTCACTCACAGTCCGCGCGACAAAGGTGTCCACTTCACAGAGGCAAATGTTATAATCCGCGCAATCGTGCGCTCGGTTTACACATGCGTTCAGGAGCCAAGGCACACCTTTATGATTCCTGCTGGGCTGTTTCTTTAACTAATCATAAATGATGCGATATCACGACAGAAACGTTGATCTGCACTCATGTGCGTGGAGTTCGTCTCAGCAGCTAGTTTTTCGGTTCTTCTCAGTCATCAAAAACGCGAATGCCTGCTTAGAGGGACGGACATCAAAACACATTAGTTCTACTTCGAATTCCACATATTGGGTGAAAGCGCATAGTTGATTGCCCAGAAGAAGTATAACAAAACTAGCACGTCTAACAGCGCGTACCTCCCGCCACTAGCATTCGCAATGGTTCGTATATGACTACGCACATTAATTTATGCTAAAGGGACGGCGAAAGCAGATAAGGCACTACAGCGGGTGCACGTACATATAGACAAATTTCACTGCATTATCGTGCACTTCATCTCACCGACACGCTTTGCCGTATGCATTTAACGAGCAAAACTCGAAAACGTGCACCGACTCGCGCGCCTCGAAAGAGAAAGTCATTATTTTTCCATTGGCCAGGTGCTCAAGGCACAACGTCTGTAGTAGCGACTACGCAGAAATCTACGATCCCACAGTTTGCTCCGTTCTATACCAATTTGCCGTCGTCCGGTTGACTTATAAAATGCACCGAGGACGACTCCTACTTTCTTGTGCATAATTAATTATTTCGGTAAAGGAATTTCTACCTTGCTCGAATCAATATATACCGCCATTCACGCCTCCGCTTTTCGGCTGGAGAAACACTTCAGCGCAGTCTACTGCTCGTGCGGCCCATCCGCAGATCCTTCCAGCTATCCTATTTATTGCGCACATTATAAAGATACATTTACGCACGTAAATGGGTTATTGCAGTTAATGCACTGCGTATAGCTTGAAACACGAGCTGCGGAGTCTCTGAGCTATACTTTGAGCGGTACTTGACGGTCGCTGAAATTCAAGGTCTGCTGAGAAACAAATGGCGTTAAATAATAAACGAAGAAGCGTAGGTTTCTCGCTCTAAAACGTGCACTTTCCGCGTGTCTGCTTCAAATGTAAGCGTCATCTGCACCCGCCATTATGGCCTTTAGTGGCGCTGACTAACGCTCCGATATGTGCACGTAGTGCAAGTACTGCGCAAATACACAAACAGGCCACCGTAGCCAAATAACAGTTGGCTTTAGGGCACGTAACATGCATACTGTGGAAGATGTGTACTCGGCTCCAATCGGCGACGTATTGTATTCGTACACTTTCATTACCTTTTTCCTTAATTTCGAATAAACGAGCTGTTATTCTCCTTGGCTTCATTTTCGACCTCGTACGGCTGTAGAGCTTACACACGAAAAAATATATGAAGGTGCCTAAGCAATTCTGATGATGCGTAAATTTCGAGGGCATTTTTTGTCTCCGAGGGGGGTCACCTAGTTATGTCCTGTGAGTTTAGTGTTGCGACGGAATGTTTTTGTGTTTAGTGCTGCTACGTTATGCTTTCCGGGTGTAATGTTGCTGATTATGAGGTAGCAAGAACGGAAGACGACGAACCGGTCATATTGCAATATCTCAGCTGAGCTGTTTTCGCGGAGTTCTCATTACGGTAGTGTTTCACGTGGCGAGAGACATCAAAGGATCGCCGGTCGTTGACTCTTGCGACTATTCGACTGACAGTACGTTTCCTCACTGCAGCTGCTCCGCGCGAAGACCCTCGCTCAGCCTTTCGCGTTGTCGGCAATGTGTTTGCAACAAACATATCCATCCCAATGCACCGGGACCAATTATGGGCCTCTGTTGGCTGATATATCATCATTCTTCACCTCATTTTCTTTATTAACTGCATAGCTGCATTCATGGGCGTCATCAGGATTTTGTTTTGGAGGGTTCCCATCCGTGTTTCATCGTGGGGGGGGGGGAGGGGGGGGAGCACTGGTGTGGCTTGGGTAGGGGCAAGTGCCCCTTTTTCACCCCCCGGCTTACGGCCATGTCTGCATTACAATTACTGGATCTTTTCTACAAAGAGAACCGATGTAACTACGGAAGTACCGAGGCGCTCTGAACAGAAAAATCGTTCTGTAGGCAGTCGGAACAATGAGTAAACTGTCTTTTACTTCTCCACATTCGGCTGCTGTTCTTCCAAAAACAAACAAACAGACAAACAAACAAACAAAACGAAACGAAAGGAACCACCAACGGACGCAAGTACCATAGCCCCCCGTTGATGTCTTCTCTTGGGCGCTCCTACTTCCTGCGCATTGAAACAGAGTTCGTAGCATTTGCTCTCAGCGCTCGTTTCGCATAAGTGGATTAAAAACGCACTTTGCGGTAAATGCTACTCACCATACCCACTTAAATGAAAGCTAGGAAGCCAGTGTTCCGGACAATAATGCACGCTTTTGCTTGCTCTCGTGAGGACGTTGCCAGTGTGTATCGTGTAAGAGGACCAAGTTGCGATTTTATTGCGTTGGAACAGTGTGGATTGGCGTCATTTTTGTATCTGCGTGTTATTGACTGTGAATATACATACACGTGTAATTTTCTCGCAAAAGAAAAAAAAGAAAAAAAGAAATTACACGGCTTTTCGGCGTTTTTCCGAAAAGATTCTCACGATTACGTTCGCTCGTAGAGCTGGCTCGTATACAATACGCTATTATATCCCATAATACGCTGCGTGGCATTTGCGGCAACTAAGCGAATGGGAGTGAATGGTTTGCCGAGGAGGCATTACTTCGTAAGTGCGACATTGTTTTTACAAAATTCACGCACATCGTATTGTTTCGTGGGAGCGCAAGATGGTCAAAACAAACAGAAATAGCAACGTACAGTTCTAAAGATAAGCAGATACCCTTTTTCGAATAAAAACTTGCAGGGCGATATCTTGCCTGGCGGGAAGTATTATAACCTTGCTGCAAACGCCTTTCAGCGTGTTGCATTGATTATATTCAGCACTAAGAGAGTAACTATCTTCGCTAAAACACTAGGAGTTCGCTAAATATTTTATGCTATAGTCTGCAATGAAGGTACAATAAGTTAGGAAATCACACAGATAAATAATGAGAGCCTAGCTTCGACGTCATGCAGTCTTATATGATGACTGATATACACAGCTAGCGAGGCGAAAAGAAATTAGCAGCCTCGACAACTTGTTCCTTTAGGTGGCGAGGTTCCACACAAGCCGAAGCAAAACGAAATATATCTCTGGAACGTATGAGCACGAAATGTTATCCCTGCGCAAACAGTGCCGTGTGCAGTGTACTTCAGTTAATCCAAATAATTAGATGAGCCAAAAGCTACTAAAAGCCCTCTAAAGCTTCGCGCATTCCAACAACTACACTCTTAACCGCGTATCCTCTATGTATACCTTTACCAAAATTTATCCTTTATCCTAAAGGTTACATGGGTCGACGTTTTTGTGTTTTTTGTCTTCCCAAGTTTTAAAGGTTTACATGCTGATTCACAGAGGTTACAATCTAAATTTAAAGGTATATGGCTCATGTATACCTTCAACGGTGACCTTTAGAGTTGACAGAGTCTTCGCCGTATACGTTTAGGCGTTTACATTAAACGGGCAAGGGTTGCAGATTCGGCGAGGGCGATCTGGAAAGGAAATTGTATTGCTCCAATCGCGCGCAAGCAGCCCTGAAATAGCTTGGTGCTTGCGTGTGCTAGAATACTGACAAGTGCGCCGCCCACGGCGCGCGGCAATGTGGGCGAGGTGGTTGTTAGAGCGATGAAATACTTAGAGGGCCGTGGCATTCTGAGGTGTTCTACCGCAACGTTCGCGGTAAGGAGAAAAAAAGTATGGTACCTGCTTCTGAATCTCGTCTCCTGCGTCGTTTTCAGCCTAATCCTGCTAGTCGGCGGTAGTGATTTGGAGCAATGTTTGCCGAAAGGAACTGCGAAAACACGACGGGTCCAGGGAGAGGAGGCGTTATTTCTAACGCGCGTCAATAACAATGGTCCCTCGTGCGGATAGCTGTATCCTTGTTCACAAATCCGGTGGCAGACCATCGACAAGCCTCTCTCTCTCTCTCTCTATATATATATATATATATATATATATATATATATTGAAATAACACGGTTCAGCCGACGCTTTATTCTCCCAAAAGCAAGATGGCGCCGACGAAGAAGACGCCCGAGCGAATGACTGATGATGGTTATTTACAGATGAGGAAGATGAAGTCCAATAAATGCCTACACTAATGGACCTTTCCAGAAATCGCAGCGCCGCGCCTTCCCCTGGTGGATCGGCGCTGGGGCATTATGGGAGAGCGGAGCGCCGGGCGGGCAGAGCAGACGCTTTCCCGCTTTCGCCCGCTTTCGTCGCGCGCCGTGAAAGGTGTTGGATGGTGTAAGGTGCTGCTGTTGTGAAGAAATGGCTACTTCTGAGCGCTCCGACCTCCATGCATGCAAACTATACTGTGTCGTTCGTCCCAAATAGCCAGAATCATCACTGAACATGCTGAAGAAGAAGGGAAGCGGCTGACAAACCTGTTCTGTGCTTGGATGTGATAACACGCGAAAGACACCGGGTGTTTCGTTTCATTGTTCGGTGATACTTGAGGACTTGAATTTTTGTGATGCTGCAGCGAAGTTTGACCTTTGTTAAGATGCTTGTGTTCTCATTCACTGTGATTACAGGGCTGGGACTTTACACGTGAAGCATGCCGTGTAACTACGCGAATTTATACAGGCGAAAGCTTGATGCCCTGCTAAACACTGTGAGTGTGTGTGAGTCTCTTATGCATTCGCCGAAGAAGACTCGAAGGCGAAAGCCATCTTCTTTTTCTTCTTAGTTGTTGTAATAATCCTACTACGCCAGTCCATGAGTGTCAGCAGGATTTTGTCTTGTGTGCTAACCCGTCTTGCATCGTGGCTGGGGGAGGAGGAGAGCACTGGTGTAGCTTGTGTAGGCGGCAAGTGCTGGTGTGACTTGAGGGGGGGCAAGTGCCGCTTTTGCACCCCCCTGCCGACGCCCATGCCCGCCACCATTCCACCACCCTTCGAAAGCTTGCTGCACCTAACGAGGTTTTGCACTGCCTCCAAGATCGGAGGTATACCTGATGATTCTGCATTGCCTCCGTGATAGGCCACCTTTGACCAAGCTAGGATGTTATGTGATGACGTGATCATGTGATGTCACGTGACGTCTTAATGACGTCACAATTTTTTTAACGTCATATATGGTGTCGTCATCACGTGATGACGAATTTTCGCATCACTCGACGCCGCCGACGCGGGACGCCGACGTTCAAATTTCACGTTTGATGAGGCATCTAAAGTTTTCGCCTAAAACCACAAAAATTGACCGTCGGTGGCTTTGGCGTCCCGCGACGGCGTTGTCAACAAGAGTGATGCAAGAATCACCGCGTGATGGCGCCGCCATATGACGTCGTCGTGACATCACAGATAATCAGAATGTGTGAGGTCATCATGACGTCTCATGATCACGTCATCACACGACATCGTCGCTTTGCACTGCCTCCGTGATTGGTGGGCCGATCACGGAGGCCGTGCAAAACCAGGTAAGGTGCTGAAAGTTTGGAATGCTTCCGGTCATAGAACCAGTGCAAAACCACGTTAGGTGCAGTAAGCTTTCGCAAGGGTGCGGGAAGGACCAATACATCGACTGAAGAAAACGAAGACAGCTTTCGCCTTCAAGTCGTCTCGAGCGAATGCATAAGAAACCCTGCGAATTTTTTATTGCACTCTTACGTAGTGTTTATTTTGTTTGCTGCTTGATTATGTTGAATGGGATTTGCTTGTTATTCACCATAAACCTAGAGGCGTCACCTATCCTGGCTTCACGCATCTCATTTTTTGGTTCCATGTATCAAGGCAAAGAGTGCTAGTTGTAGTTTAAGCACCCAGATACTGAGTGCTTATTAGCATCATGAGAATGCTCATGCTACAGACTTTTTCCATATAAATACGCCTGTGGCAAGTCCTTCAGTTGTTTTTTCCATTGCCCTTTTGGCAAAGGCGACAGGAACAGCTGTATGTTTTTCGACAGCCGAGGGGCATCTGCATCCAAACGACAAATCACTAAATTAGCATAATCATAAACTGTAATGAAACAAGGGAGCTCAAACAGGAAAATAGAATATTGTGTAAATTATGCACACGAACGCTCATTCTGTTATATATTCCTTAACATTGTTAACTCGGGAGTCACGACCTTTTGCGCAATCAGGTCCAAAATTCTTGAGCTAATTTCCAACTCACGGTAGAGAAAACAGGCACGACACAGAGACAGCATGTTTTACGTTGTTCGAAAACAAATACAGGGAAGTCAAATGTGCAGAATATTCTCGCTTCATGCAGTGCGACACTGTGTTGCTACCTGGTTTTACTACTCTCAGCGTCGCAAGTGCAAAGTTTCTAACACGCAGCATTTGAAGCGTAGTTGGGCTCGAACCCATTTTAAAGGTGCAACTTTGACATCGATTATCATGCGCGAAGTGCCACGGTCCTGCGTATCGTGCGGAAGCATATCACGAGCGATAGTGCCCAACAAAAAGTACTAATATTGTTTTATTGTCATGCTGACAATAAAACAAGCGAGGAAAGCTTCCGCTACTTGGAAATACGATTAACAAATCGCAGGGAACTCGGCGCGAAAGCCGTATAGAGTTTCCAATTCAATGGGCCTTTTCGCGGGTACGTGACCATTTCGCCGTGTCAGTAATGTCAAGGATACTTACTGTTTTCTGGGTAGTATACATGTTGCTCTGAGTTTTGCCTCTAATGTGAGTGCAGACTGAAGCAGGGTTATCACGTGCGATGTTCGTGCAACGACGCGCTAGTACGACCGCACGCTGGAAACGAGGTGAGCCAACGCTTCCGCGAGCAGACGACACTCCGCCGGCGCTCCGGCTTCCCATAACGCTTTGCGGCCGCCGTAGGTGGCGCGCCGTAATTTGTGGAAAGGTCCATTTCCCCCGTGGACGGAAGCGGCCAGCCTGGCCGCGAATTACACTGTGGAGCGCAGACGAAAGGGTTTGAGACGCGAAACGTGCACGACCTCTGTCCCGCGGCAGCGTTGGTCAGTGGGGGCATGAACAGGTGTGACGCGATAGTTCACCGGCGAGGTCTGGTCTATCACTTTGTAGGGTCCAATATAGCGAGACTCAAGCTTTTCGCATAAGCCAGGCGTTCGCGCAGGCGTCCATAGAAGGACATCGTCTCCAGGGCGATAGAGCACGACGCGGTGAGCGGCATCGTAACGACGTTTGCGATCTTCTTGGCTAGCCTCGGTGTTAATACGGGCGCGATGACGACATTGGGCAATACGGGACACAAACTGGTCGCAGACGAATGGTGAAGAGTTGACGGGGCCAGAGAAGAAAGAGACGTCCAGTGATGAGGTTGGTTGGCGTCCGTATACTAGGAAAAACGGAGAGTAGCCTGTGGTCCGTTGAACAGAGGTATTGTAGGAAAATGTTACAAATGGGAGAATCGCATCCCAGTTACGATGGTCGGGTTGGATATACATGGAGAGCATGTCGCACAGCGTGCGATGAAATCTCTCCGTTAAACCATTGGTTTGTGGGTGGTAGCTAGATGTCGTCTTATGAACTGTGTTTGATGCTTGCAGAACTTCACTGAGCGTGCTTGAAAGGAATGCCTTGCCTCGGTTGCTCAAGAGAACGTGAGGGGCCCCGTGGCGTAGGTAAATAGCGTTTAAAAAGAAAGTTGCTACTTCGGAAGCAGTTCCTGAAGTGATCGATGCCGTCTCAGCGTACCGGGTCAAGTGATCAACAGCGGTGACGATCCATCTCTTGCCGGCTGGGGTAGTTGGGAGAGGCCCGAAGAGGTCGATTCCGACGACAGAGAACGGCTCTGCTGGGCAGGGAAGTGGTTGTAGTGTCCCGACTGGGGCACTAGTAGGCCGCTTGCGGTGCTGGCAAAGTGGGCACGAGGCAATATATTTAGCCACGCTCGTGGAAAGACCTGGCCAGAAGAATCGACTGCGGATGCGCTCGTGGGTTTTGTGGTAACCAAAGTGTCCTGACGTTGGGTCGTCGTGTGAAGCCCGCAGAACTTCAGCGCGAAGAGCGCGCGGTACGACGGGAACCCATCGATGGCCTTCCGGGTGAAAAATATACCGATAAAGTACATCGTCTTCTAACTTGAATAGCTTGAGCTGTTTCCGTAACCTGGCATTAGGGGAAGACGAAGCACCGCTTAGGCGACTGATGATGTCAGTGCAATAAGAATCGGCTCGCTGGTGAGTAGAAATCACTGGAGTGCGGGTCGACGAAGTCAGGGAAGAAATGGATGTAGTCGACGACGCGTCCTCAGCGCGGCCAATTTGACATGGGGACGTGACGTGCTCCGATGACGGCGGCAAAGGGCATCGTGACAGAGCATCGGCATCTTGGTGCTTTCTTCCGGTCTTGTAAATGACGTCGAAGTCATATGCTTGTAATCGGAGAATCCAGCGGCCGAGGCGTCCCGACAAGTTTTTAATGGTCGACAGCCAGCATAGCGCATGGTGGTCTGTCACAACAGTGAAATGTCGACCATGGAGGTATATATATATATATATATATATATATATATATACATATATATATATATATATGGTAGTGGTAGAGCATCGGACGCGTTATTCGAAGGTCGCAGGTTCGGATCCTGCCGGTGGCAAGTTATCTTTTCGTCCACTTTCATTTCTTCACATTTACATTACAATTACTTCTAATAGCTTCCCCTATACTTTCCTTGGCATCTTTGTCTGTTACTTCTCATTAATACTATGTTTAACAAAGCAAACGAGCCCTTAAGTTTACAATTCCTTCCCTTATATATATATATATATATATATATATATATATATATATATATATATATATATATATATATATATATACGCACGCCGAACAGAAGCACACGTTAGCGACCAACAGCCAGAGCTGCAGGCAACTACGGCCATAAAGCGCTAACTGGAACGCTCTTATGCTATAAATTCAGCTTATGGTGGCTGAAACAAGCAATTTACTAATTTTGCCTTCTACAATCACAGCGAAATTGCGCGATATGAAGTCTCGCGGAAATAACTGCGACAGAGGCTGTTCACGAGGCTGTCTGCTCCGCGATTCTCTTGCGCTCAGCGCCCTCTCATGGCACCATGAGTCTCTCAGGGAGCCCATATACAGCAACTATGTTACACCATAGTCTTATCCCACTACCTGAACGTGACGCGCTCGTTGTAGACGTGTGGCGGCGTGCTCGTTATGATTTTAAAATGCCCGTCAAGCACAAAGACATTTGTGGCGTGTTACTTGGCCGGTGCAATAAGCTCCAATGCGATTGCAAGCACTGGAGCTCATGGTGGTGTGCGCCGTCGACGATGCCAAGGAGCGCATTCGATGCGTCCCAGCGTCCACAACAGGATTGCTGATCTCGGTAAGCAAAGTTTTGTTTTGCAGCCGTTGTGTGTTTTCCCTTTTGTGTGCCCTGACAAATGTTGTTGCCTCTCGTATTCAAGAATTAGATAATCTAGTATTAAGATATAAATTTTGTGGCATTATTTTGTTAAAATTAGTGCTCACTTGCAATTGACGGACTTATCACGCGAGCATGTAATACTTGCTTTGCCTGCACGTGTGAGCTTAGCATCTTTTCGCAACGTTGTTAGGTAAGGAGTGTTACGTACCATGTTCTGGCTGATGTGGCGTCTTGCGGTGTAGTGTTTGTGCAAAAAGCGTTTTCCGCCCGAGGACTTATTCAAACCTCACTCAGGAGCACGCGAATGGAAAGGCGGCTGTGTTCTCTCGGTTGCACACTTGTGTGGCCCCTCGCGCTCTCCACGACCACCTTGTTCTTCTCATGTTACCGCGAGCGCAGTTGGAGAACGATGCTGAAATGAGTGGATAAGCATTTACCAGTGCGTTCCTTCATCTAACAACCGAGTGTACGGCTGCAAAGCGAAATAATCGCTTCCGATGCGAGAAGAGGGATATCAATGAGGTGCTTCGTGTACTTTTCACGAATTAAAACGGGCTCGTCCGCGTTTGCGGAGCCGTGTTCAACCTCGGTGTGATTTGATTGACCATGTGCTCCGTTTGTACCGTCCTCCAGGCTCATATACTGGTTGGCGTGAGCAGTGAATCCCTGCGTATTTATTATTAAAAAGGCACTGAAAAAAAAAAAAGAATTTTGCACCTTGTGTTTTCTGTTGCTAACGGCCCATTTATCACGGCCGGAAAGCTCTTTTACTTGAGCGTGTGATGGTTAATAATTGGAATACTGTTCTAGTGCCCAGTGAAGTTTCGGTTTAAAAGAGGATTGAGTGAGGCGGGACCCAAAGTGCTTTTCGTGTAAACATAGCTGGTTACGTCATCTCTCAAAACCGCGTTCACGTGAGCACCGCATTGAAAACTCTTTTCAACCAAGGCTCTTAGAGTGCTGCTATAATCCCCTCTGGTATGTTGTAAATATATATGCGCCACCCCCCCTCCCTTACATTTGCATTGCCGGGGCAAGGACGTGAGCATTTGTACACCCGTTCAAGTCCATTAAGGAGGTGCCCCCCTCTTTCCGTTGCAGAGGTGTGCTAGAAAAGAGCGCTCGCTAGGATGATGACAGCTAACACGAACTCGTGAATCAGGTGGCCGTTGGTTAGATAGATTCGATAAATTAGATAGAGTGGTCAGGTGAGAGAATGTGGTATAAAATGGGTTAAAATCGCATAGCAATGCTTGAGTTAAAATTATTGGTCCGTGAGATTAGTGGCCTTGCTGAAACTGATAGATATAGCAGTTTAACATAATGAGATCTATGAATGGTGCAGTTCCTGACGAAATTTTTCAACTCTGAGTGCGATGTACTGAGCTTTATTTCCCTGTGTGCAAATTACTCTATCCTGAATAGGCTCCACCATAATTTTATGTTTTCATGCTCATTCCTTTCTACTGTTTTCCACAGAGTGTCTTCATACGGAGGCTTTCTCTGCAAAGAAAAATGCAGCGGCACCGACAGAAAAGAAGTAACACTGCTCTCTTGGAGGAATCCAGGCCAGAACTAACAAAAGAGGTGGCATTGGCAGAGTTGCAGGTAGGCTGCAATTTTTATTTAATTTTCATACGAGACAAAATACTTCCAAAGGACGTTTATGTTCTTTATCCTTCCATGTCAATGGGGGGCCTTAATTGTTTTGTGATATTTGTATTTTTGTGTATTCTAGTTATTGGCTTCGAACAGCTTAAAAGGGGCCACAATCAACTACGAAAAGGTTTTGTGCCTCTTGAGAGCCACATACCAAGATCGCTGCCAACACCATGTAGACCCCTTGCCAAATTATTTTTTGGTGGAAGAAACTGTAGGTTTATACTTTATATCAGCGTTGATTTAAAACATCGTAAAGCATCTGTTTCTGAGCAATGGCACACAGTAGAGTTGTAAACTCACACAGGAAAATTAATCTTGTGGCGTTGTATTCAAGGCTCCATTGATTTTTCCTTACACTCAAGGTTTAATATAACATAGCTCTAGCCGAATTACTTGTTTCCAATTCACTTTTTTAAGGCGCGTGAAGGGAAAATAAGTGTTTTTCTTGTTTTGTTGCTTCTGCCATAGCTTTGTGCTGAGCTCCAACTGCGCTTTGGGTTCTCTGTGGATGAAGCGGAACAACGGCTAAAAAAGGCGGCACAAGTTTTCCCCGAGAAGGAAGGAAGGGAAACTTCATTTTTAGAGCTCTCGAAGCACTTGCAAGGTTCGTCAGAGCACTCACTGATCATTGAGGTAAGTTATTTTCTTTTTTCGCTGCCTAACTGTATTCGAAAAGCGTGAAAGACGCAGTACACTGATAAGTGCTCATGTGTCAAATGACGTGCGAAAAATAGACTTGGACGAATGCTGAATGTCTAGCAAATGGCTGCATTTAGTATATAACACTCTTTTTTTGGGTCTTTGATGATTCTAATTACAGGCTGCTCTACCGACAGAAATAAAAATTGCTGCACCACATGTATACGTCCAAGCTTGGGTGTATGGAGGCAGCAAAGAAGAAATAATTGACCTGAAGGAACTGAATATTGAGCGTCCCGTCGTCATGTGCTTTCTCATGTACTACCTGTAAAACCTCATGTACCCATCTGCATTTTTGCAAACCCTGAGTATGGTTCAAAATTTTTTAAGACCTCAAGAACCTATCCCACGTGGGCTTATTTCAAACCGATTGAAGTGTTTCTTGGCACTTTTGAAGAAAAAAACGTCTGATCACTGTATATGCAATTGGTTGGTCAAACTTTATTGCCAAATATTATTTGGGCAGATGTTTGGAAGTTCTCATCTAAATATTTTTCCAAGAAAAACTTTTCAGTTACGTATAGCTGAATTGCTGTATATTTTTGCATTTTAAATAAAGTGCGTCATGCTTTTTATTTCTCTGGCTAATTCGTTTAATTTGCTTTGCATCCGGACGAATGTCTGAGAGCCTATGCTCCTGCATGAACTGTTCGGCTTTGTGTGTGCCGAACAATTTCACATAGTTCTCATAGAAATTACCATGCACACGCAGGCTTTATAAACATTTATTGATTAGAAAGTTTGTGTACCACTAAGCTAAAAAGCATGGTAAGGCGATGCGCCTGTCTTTCTTTCAGGACACTTTTATTTTCCAGGTGAATGAAAGGAAAATGCAGTTTGCTGAATGGAAGGGATATGAACCCACAACTTCTGCATGTCCCGTGTGATGTTCTTTCTCTAATGGAAGAGTTTTGCACGAGGCATGCAGAGGTTGTATAAGGTTAATTCCATGCAGTAATCTGCTGTATTTGTCATAAAAGTTACATTTGAAGGTTTACAGTATAACCTTTCTGTTTAGAAGTTTTTCAAATACCTATACGGACACAAACACGCTATACCTCTAATAAAAGTTACAATTTTAGAGGTTGCTAGTTACCTTTTGCTTTAAAGGTTTCTCTGTGACTTGGAAAACTGTCGTGACCTATATGGTAGAAGTTACCATATTAAAAGGTAATGCATAACCTTTAAATTAGACAGATACGAATCTTAAAAATGTATGCATCTACTAAAGGTTACGCGGTTAAGAGTGTAGTTTTGTGAAGGTTTGCACCAAGCGTATACAACATTCCAAATTATTTTCATGAAAAAGGATGAAGAAATTTGTTGTGAGAGTATTCTTTTTATATTTCAATTCTTCATTACAAGTTTCTTTAGTGCAGTACATGAACATACAAAACATAGGTTAGACCCATAAGCGTATGTATTCACAAGGCCAGATTATCTTTAGAAAGCAAACATTACGTAAGAAATCAACTTCATTGCAAACAAAAAAAAAAGACAAAAAAGGAAGAGTGAATAAGTATAAAGTAAAACGTCAAGAGAAAGACAATATTTACGAGGACAGAGTTACCATATCGTACAACAGAGTTACATATTTAAATGCATTATATCCACACTGTACAAAAATATAAATACGAAACAATACGACATACATGCCAATGATATTAGTTTTCATTCAAATGGAAATCGAACAGAGGACACAGAAAAGGTATCTGCTAAAGCCACAGCCTATCCGTTCTTCTGTAGTAAGTACCTTAGGTCCCTTAAAACCCCTGTTTCTTTTATTTGATGTAGTATTTCGTTCCAGCCTTGCAAACTCCTGGAAAGTGCATTAATCCTTCCCCGTAAACAATTTCAGTAGGTCAAATATGGAAATCGTATAACGTGATTTATCTAGTTATGCGGGACAAGGACGTTGTATTGATATATGAAAGACTATATAGGTTATCTTCAATGACATCATGGACGATAACAGCATTTTTGTTGCCGTAGATCATAAAAATTAGGGCAGCTTCGCACTACTAGTGCTAACCCTGAAGGAGCAGCTGGGCAGGCTCCCTTAGAAAATGTAGGCTTAGCTTCGATTTGCAAGCAAGCGCTACCACCTGGCGAACGCAGACTTGACTTCCTTCTTCATGTTATTCTTCATTTTCTTTCATCTGTCTTTCTTTCTTTCGGTGGCGCATACCCGATTCCTATTGCCTCCTCCTCATTTATTCATCCTCACCCTTACATCACTCCTCCTCATCCTCACTTCTTGCTATCATTTCTATAATAAACCACTACTACTATACTATACTATGCATGACTGTGCTATGCTATGAGCTGCTTGGCACACACCCGCATTATGTGGCGCATACCCGTTCCTGTCCCCTCTAAGCTCCTCCATTCCTTCCTTTTTCCCCGCACATCACTCCTCTTCACTCTCGATTCCCTCTCCCACCTCGCACTACATGACACATGCGACGCACTACGTGACTCATGTGCATTTGAGCACTATACATAACGCACCTGCCTGCCACGCAGACAGCCAGGGTTCGAATCCCGCTCGAAACCAAGATTTTTCGACGCTATGTCGGAGCTTCTTGAGCGTTCTGGTGATGTGAACTGATCTAACGAAAAGCTTAACAGCTCAGTTGTAGAAGGCTGTGTAAAAAAAACGGCTGTGTTCATCGTATGTGGCGTTCTTTTTTGTTCTAAGTGCTTGTTTTTGCAGTTTTCGTATGAGTTCAAGATATGTTTCAAAGGTCCATCTCCACACATTTATGCTAGATGATAAGTGATAAGGAACAAAAAGCGAAATAGATAAATCCGAGAATATTACTCTTAAAATATTTTCTAAAACCACTTACAAATATATTAAGTCGAAAGCCTTATGTGTCGATGTTAGCGCTGCTTTCGGCTGTGACCTGGAGAAAGCGCGCGAAAAGTCCTCAGCACGACGTGCAGCCGGTTCCTTCTCTTTCAGCGTTACACGACAAACGAAAGAGGTGCCGCTCCACGGAAAAGAAGACGCGCGCGCTCTGCGCTCTTATGTCACAGCCGGAGCGGCGGCGGTTGCGGCGGCTTTCCGGTGGTGGCGTGGCGGTGAAGAGGCGCGCAATGGAGGAGCGTTTACACCGTGGATACGTGGCGCTCACGAGGCCGTTACAGCGCGGCGCGTGCACCTTCCGCTGCGGCTCCTTCTGTCATGCAAATGTCTAACCCATGTGGTATAACTTAATGCGTTACCCAACTGCAGCCAGGCTTTTGCCTTCTTTTGTTACAAGAGTGTAACACCTGACTATTTAGTTCTGGATCAGTTTGATGCTCTAGGTCACGTATGTTGTCCGCAGCAATTATAACAGCTGTATCGACAGCGTATATCACTATTTATGCCGAGGTCAGTATATACGGTAGATCCGTACATAGAAAATACTGCCACACGCGCTTTTTTTTTTCTATTTTTTATGTAACCTGCCCATGACACGTGCAACTCCTACCTTGCACAAACCACGCCCGAAGGACTGAGCACCCCTTCCAGATAATTTTAGAACCTTCCTATAAGACGACGCAGTGCAGTTTCATAAATAAAAATTAATCCTGACTGAAGAATACAACTGTCCAAGTGTAGTTTACCTAGGAATTGTGATTTCTGTCGCATTTAGCGAACGTAATCCATGCGCAAATCATCAGTCACAAGTGGATAAATGTGCGCCGTTGAGTATTTATATGAGCTATTGCCACTTGCACGAATTGTCACGACCGAGTTTTGCAAGTGCAGATGCGTATGATTGAAAAGCCAGAAAGCTTAATAGCGGGGGGAAAGGTGTAGAGAAAAACCTGAAGAGAAGCATTCGGTTTGCTTCCATATAAGTTGAAGGAGGTGTGCGGGCAAGGGATAAGTTCGTGAGAGAGAGCAAGCGAAAGAGAGATAGAGATAGATAGCAAGTAGGAAAGAAACCGTGAAAAGCGAGAAAGCTTAGGAGTGAGAAACATTGTTTAATAACAAAGATATTTCACAAAATAATAAGGCGACTACTAGACAATTAGCCTACTGTCTTATTCCTTTGCAAGTACTAACAACAGAGATAAGAGAGTAGAAAGACTCGCGTAATAAAGAAAGCGTGGAAGTACTGGACTCGTTTGAATAAATTACGTTAAAGTACGAAGCTCAGACTTGGTCGCTTTCCAGTGTGACGGCAGTACGGCCATTCCAGAATCTTCTTCAAAAGCGGCCTGTTCTCCGAGATGTGCCGGAACGAACGCCAGTGAGCGCCTTTGCACTTTAGCGATAAGTTAAGCGAACACTCATGCAAACGAACAGACGGGAAATCAGACAGTTTTCGTTCAAATCGGTGTGATCAACTTTATTTCGACACACTAAACTCTGAAGGCGCCCCATCAAGTCACCATTTTACTATATGACCTGACTACACTGGGAGTTCCGAAGAAGTATGATACGCAGCGATAAACGAGCTCCAACTGCTCACAAACAATAAGTGTTAAAGAATACGCTTGGGACGCAACTTAAACAACGCACTATAAATACGCTGTGAAACGTTAGATGAAGAGTTTATCATTTTTTTTTAACCCCGTCTGTTTAAAACACCGACCCATAGAGCCTTACTTGCCGTTTCTCTATGTGTGTTTCTTTCTTGTTGGAACGCCTAACTTCAAAGCATCAAAAAGTAATTCAGGACATCGTAGAGAAACGCAAACCAAGCATAACCAAGTCATCAACGGCTGCTTAGAAAGGCTAGGTTCCTTGACAACACCGTCCCAAATACCCAAATGATGTAAAAGAAGATTGCAATTTAACGAGTGCACGCATCAGCCTTTCAGTTCGTGAAAGAAATGGTTATATGGATTATAAAAGGCTACGATACTTTTTTCTTCCTCAACTCGCTTAAGTAATGCGGTGATTAGGCGCTATCAAGTTGCATCGCTTTAAGTTTCAAAATGCGCAAAAGGGAGTTTCTTGTCTTTTTTAATTTCTTTTTCACAGGACTATTGATCTAAAAGAGTCAGCAGGACGGCTGGGAAAGGGGAAGTGAATTTCGATATAATCGCTGTGTCAATACCGGCCGGTCAGCACAAGGAAGTGGAGAAGAGAGGAAGTTGAATGCGGCTAGAAAGAAAGACATAAATCGGTATTGTTATGCGTAATAAACGTAATGCCCAGGGCACTAGTATGAACTGGACATCTGCAAACTGACATCAACACGACGTCGCGAGGAGCAGGCGCCGCGCCATTCCACTAATTTCCAGTATATCTGCACTCCTGTAAAGAGCGCTTCTTAGCAATAGGACAATATTGCAGGAGAAGCTCTCCGATGAAGCCAGTTTTTTTCTTTTCTTGACGAATATTGATGACGTCGTTTATACAGATAGTGCAAGAAATGATGATGCGTTTCCTTTGCCAGTGCTTGAGTGAGCAGCGTGAGAGAGGGAGAGAGATACAAATTAGGGAAAGGCAGTGAGGTTGTGTCACCACTTCTTCCGAATTATTTTTAGATTTTGACTCGCAATCGCTTTGCGTCTGCCGTAAAGAGGGCAGTTTAAAAAGACATTTCAAGCATGCTGAGTAAGAAAAATCGTTAATAACTCTTATATATTTACCAAAGTCACCTGAAAATATCTTAATCACTGCCAATCTAACCAAACCACACATTAGTTTGCGACGCGATGGAAGTTCAGTTGACGAATAGTGCAGCTAATTGCTCTTTAAATCACTCGAAAAATTTACCATCACGTGAATCTTCATCGTTATTTCGGTCTCAAAACGTCGGCCCACAGAACAATAAATAGTTTCTATTCCGAAGAATTCATCGCGTCGTCAATCTTTGCTGTAGCTCTGGACACGCCAGGAGTAATCGGTATAAGTATATTTGAGACCATCCAACCACCTTCAACTGTTCTTGTGTTAAATGCTTGCCTGAGGCCAGTAAACACTCACGCGCTGGCGCAGAAACAGCCTAAGTGGAAACTGTGACGAGATCTTGCAAGCGCGGTCTATTAAATGGTGAGATTTTTCGCACTAGTACGCGATCTGAAGGCTGCCGCCATGGCCTGGAGTCCAATATGAAACCTCTTGTTCATAAGGAGAAGGCTATCGCAACGTAAAGACTTACAGCGTGAAGAGAACATAACAAGATGACCATAGTTATAACAGGAATGGTGGGACGGGTGGAGGCGTAGAGGGATGAACGAAAGTGCACGAAGGGTACAGAAATCGAAAGTTTCTGTCATCTAGATAATGCATACTCCTCTAATGACTGTGGGTGAGACTGACCGAACTTAATTAAATACACGAGAAGCCCTCAAATCTCGATGTGCCCTGAATATCTGGGGCCTCGTACCGGTCATTTGAAAGAGCGATTAAAACTGACCTACCCGTGCACGCATGGTGGTAACTACTCTCACGTCTAACCAAAATGCCAGAAAGCCCACTGAGTCACCCTATGCTCAATGCCCTCATAAGACGACAAAGGCACAATATACGTTTCCTTCAATGTCATATAATATTTGCAAATACCAAAACAATGCATCGGACAGAAAAACGAAGTGAAAGCCACTTTCTCGTGAACATAAGATCAAAGCGCCTGCGCAGCAAGATAGAGGACTGCAATGACAAAAATTGAGAGATGAGAAGAAAAATGTAACTTCTGGCGGAGTGCTTAAACGAATGATTAAGTTCTTTTCCGAAGAACGCATAATTTCACGTAATATTCCAAAATCCTGAGCAGTGTCCCAATTTTCGTAGCGCAGAGTCCAACCCTCATTTAAGCGGCTCCATGGCGAATAGGCCCAATTTCCTCGCAGATTTCAATACCCTTGGTCCCATTTTCTCAGAATTCCCCTCATGGATTATATTTCGAGGCATTGTCTAATGAAAAACTACCACCGAAGTGATTTCACCGCTACTTCTCAACAATCTTTTCAACAGACATACACAGGCCATAGAAATTACACAGAAATAATTGTCCCTGAACTCTTAAAAAAAAAGTCAGAATTTACCTCCTCTCCTGTCCTCAAGATTAATAAGTTGTGTTTGCAAGTAGTTATACGTTTCTTGGGTTTCGTTATTTGTAGTTTCATAACTTTTTCTTTATTATTATAAAATTATGCATTTTGTTCACCTTGTATGAAACTGTGTTTTGTATGTATTAATAATATATAATGTTATTTCTGTTTGTCCACACTCTGAGTGTGTGCATTCGGGTGCTAGGGTCCCGTCAGGCAGAGCACATCTGCCTTTTGCATTTGTATCCGAGACATTCTTGTCTGACCTAAAGAGCTGAGTGAATGAATGAATCACTTGTTGGGTCCCTTCAGATCGCTCGTTTCTAAGAGACTTCGCTCAATTGAAGAAACATCGACTGCTCAGCGAAATCGTCCGAAGCAGTTTTCTCAGAAGCTCTCGCGTTTTAGGGGCGAAGCTCCTTATGCCGTGGGTCGTGCGTCCCCTGTAGTTTGTAGTACGTAGTAGCCACCTCGATTTTCAAGGTCCTGTGTGATGACGATGACGCTGCCATCACGGCACACCACATGGAATGTACCCACTATGCGTCATAACGATGACGCTGATGACGATGACGATCGCGATGCCATACAACACATGGCATCGCGATATGGTCTCACATGCATATCGTTTGACCACGTGCAACCAACCACCATCCGAGGAACCTGCATCGATCTCGTCTTTGCAATGAACCTCCGGAGCTTTGCCCACTCATCATCATTCACTCCGTGGATATTTGATAGCCTTAAGGGCAACTAAATAGTACTATTGCTTAAGCTGGGACATTAAAATAGACTTTTACCGTACAAAAAATAAAACGCCCTTATTGCCTTAAGAAGAGGCTCGGCAGGTCAATCAAAATGCGACCGAAATTCGGGGGAATTATTATACCGCGAAATATTGCACTGCTGTTATGCTAAGCCTGCGGTATACCGTTGCAAGATACGTACTTTTTATTTTGTGTCTCTCTGTCTCTGTCCTCTTTGCGACCCCTATTTCTTCGCCCCAGTGCAGTGTAGCAAACCGTTTACTCGTACCAAGTTAACCTCCCTGTGCGTCCTTTTCATCGGTTTCTCTCCTTCTCTTTAGTGTAATTATATAGTTTATCTGTACCCCGCATATAAAATGGTACATGATTCCACCATGTCGAATTGAGGGGATGACGGCGTCCGTGCTGGTGGCTAGGCCGAACACCCCGGAGATTCTGATGTAGCCATTATTTTGTTGAAGTGGAATGGCCTTTGTTAGAGTCCTTAATCACGAGCAGTAACAAAACCAGCTAGCCGTGGAGTGCGCGTGAGCGGTGCCCGAGTATTTATAGCCCTTCGCTGCAACTCTGCTCTTGGGAAAACAGCTGCGCCAATGAACGCACGCCTCTGCAGAACGTACATGCCATCTACGAGACTCGCGCCTAGAGAGGCGGAGCTTCGTACTTGTTGCGGGTGATGGGGGGCTTCGTGCCCAGATGGTCCTTGACCCCCCCAAACTATCGCATGATAATGTGGCTAATCTTAAATGATTACTTGGGTCGCACATTTAGTACAAAGCGACAACAAAAAAGTGTTTTAAAGCGGACCGCAGAACTCACGAACATTTCAAGAAACTGGTGACCTCGCTCGACCCCATATAATACAATAAAGAAAACCGACGCGGAATGTATGTGGCAATGCCGTCTCAGTAGATAGTCTTAGTTTAGCGGGATTAGCGGAATAGCGGACTTAATAAAATAGAGGGTTCGAAATGCGCAGGCGCAATACGCTAAACGACCCATAGAGTTTAATGCACGCACGCTATTTTTCAGATTTAGCCTTACCGTGTTTGCGTGGTTAACGTATAGTGTACGTAAAACATGGCTGCGGTTTTGGAAACGCGCTTCGAACTGAAGTAAGCGTTGATGTTGACGCATTCACTTGGTTCTCAGCAAACCACTGTGAAAATGGCCTCGACTACCTTTAGACAGCGTTGACGAAAGATTATTATGGCCAGCTTAGCAGAGTTATCGAGATCACCTCGTATTTCCAGCGCTAATATTTCCAGCGCTCCTGTTAGGCCTATAGGCCTAACAGGAGAATCGCAGTAAAAAGTTCTGCAACATACAGATTTTCGCTCTGGTTCATATTGGATTTACTTTTATTATTACTAAAAATAGAGTAATATGGCTGCATGCGGGGATAAAGGCGAGCATTTTCAGTTCTTTTTTTCCTTGTCACTTTTTTAATGCATACTTCCTCCGATAGGTGACGACGCAGTCACAGCTTGGGAACGTAAGCGCTATTGCGCTAATACTAAAACGCACTTTCTGCAATGGACGTTTGCGGCACAGTAACGCTATTCCCTTAACTACCGATATCATGATAACGCTAAAGTTTTCTAGTGTTTACGCACCAACTCGACAAAAGGTCTTTCTCGGCGTCACACTGACATGCCAACTTTAGAATTTCGGCGATAAATTCTAGAGTGAGCTGAAAACTGAGCTGAAAAGAGTTTTAAAAGAGCCGCGTTATCAGCCTGAAGTCCGCTGCTGTAGAGCAGTGGTTATGGTACCGAAAGTCGCGGGTTCCATCCCGGCTGCGGCGGCCCCATTTTCGGTGGAGGCGAAATGGTAGAGGCCCGTGTACTGTGCGATGTCAGTGCACGTGGAAGAACACTACATGGCCGAAATTTCCGGAGCCCTCCCCTACGGCGTCCTTCATATTCACATCATGGTTTTGGGACGTTAAACCTAGATATCATTATTATCAGCCTGAACTAATTTTGTGCTCCTCTTTAATACCGCTGTACGAGCCCACTTATTTCGTTCACCGAAACGAAACGACATGCCTACGATGTTGCACAGTGTGTGCAATTAAAAGCGTCGCTCCGTACAGGGCGCGTTTTCTCTTTCGTTTGTTCAGTTCGAATTGAGTGTTCAGTAGCTGCACGAAACCTTTAGTTCAAAACGGCCTTTCTAAATAGATTGTAAAAAAAATATGTACACATTTGAATAACAAATCACAATCAGAATGTCCAGGTAAATACTTAAAACTTCTTAAGATTTTAATTATTCACTCAAGCACACGTGCGGGAATGGCGAGGTTGACCCCTTGCAGTTGTGAAAGAATGTCTCATCGCCAGAACTGCAGAGGCCGACAGCAGTCTCGACATACTCGTTCTTAAAGTTCACCACGAAGTTCCTTAAAAGCTTTGTCTAACGTCCCCAGACGACCTCGACGGGAATGACTATACATTTTTCAAGCATATACTGGGGACAAGTATCTTTAATTACTCAGATTTGTGCGAGGCGGATATAACTTATACAAAGCTGGGCTTCTATTTCACAATTTAAGCCCTTGTACTGGAATTGCATAAGCAAAGAATCATTATTCAGCCTCTTGTATTAGGTACACAGTATATCCTGAACATTGTCGTGGCTCGTGCTAGTTATATCCATGCCTTCTATAAAGGCATAAACACGGCGTCTGTAAAACGCGATATCTTTTTATACAAAATGATTTTGATAAAAAACACCAGAAAGCTGGTTGTATAGAGTCTTTACGTACTCCGCTAATGCTAAAACTCCGCCGCCGTGACACAGTGACTATGGTGTCTTGCTGCTGAGAGTAAGGTCGTGCCTCAGCAGCACCCTGCCTCAGCCGCCACATTTAACGAGTGTCAAAGAATGAAAACGCTTCTAAGCTTAGATAAGCTTTAAAACGGCATCATTTAATTGTTCATGACCTAACACCTTCTGCCTGGCGCAGCAAAGGCTCAGCTGCTTTTGCGCCATAAAAAAAAAATCAAATTAACTAAGTAATATGGACGTTAAAGATCCCCGGGTGATCCCAGACAGTCTTTCGTGAGCTCACCACTCCACGGCATCACTATCAATCAATCAATCAATCAATCAATCAATCAATCAATCAATCAATCAATCAATCAATCAATCAATCAATCAATCAATCAATCAATCAATCAATCAATCAATCATTTATTCATTCATTCAATCAATAAATAAAAACTGCATTTCAAGAATTATTTAAATCCCTTTAATGTCGCCGTTGGCCGTTCTTGCGATAGCTTTTCAGTAAAGACCTCGATCATCCCGTAATTTCAATGGCAAAAATTCTTCCCCTTCTCCCTTTCCTCTGGGGCCCTCGGCTAGTCCCTCAGGACTTCAATAAAGTTCTTTGTCTGTCTGTCTGTCTCCCTTTCCTTCCTCCTCTCCTCCAATAATAAAGCCAGACAAATGCTTGCAGAAAATAAAATCTGTCGATTCTAGAGGATGTCGAAATTGGGCTGTTATATCCAGAAAAATTGCTTCACCAAGGTGTTCAACGCAATACAAAAGAAAGCCGAGTGCAATGTGGAGCTTTCCACGCAGGCCAAGCGCTGCAGCGCATGTCTCGGTTGAATGAGGCAATGTCCCCAATATTAGAGAATTTTAGTTTAGTGTACGCAAGGCTGTACGTCCGCAACGTGGTGCGCGCTGAGTAACGCTACGTCTGAGGTTGCCTCCTACATTATTAGTTTACCGTGCGCAACATGCTAAACGTATACTGCACCTGAGCGTCAACAGGCATGCCATTGACGACGACGAGTAGTGGTTTGGGGTGTGGGGGCTAGGTGAACTAGCCGCACGAGGGACACAGAGACGAGCGCTTACTGCCAATTTAACATTGATTGTTTGCTACAGACATTTTGTAAGATAAAGAGAGAGAGAGAGAAAAAATTACACCATCTCCTGCTAAAGGGAACCATGTGTAGATGCGAAACAGAGGGCGCTAACGCTTACACTGGCGGCGGCGTTGACGCTGGCGCTCATCGCAGCATTGCGCAGGAGAGAAAACTGGCGAGGCGCAAAGGACGCAGTGATGGAGCGGTGTTTCCTACTGGAACATGCCAATCGCTGCTAATGGGCAATGAGAGACAGAAGACTCCGACTGGACACAGAGACACGCAGTCCGCTTTTAGTTAACGCGCACGCTGCGAATTTTTATTGTTCAACAAAGCACAGGAGAAATCTCCCACCGGCACCACCTTGCAGGTCAAGATCCAGTGCCATATAGCTATACGGGGTGGCCAGTGAACGGTTGTGCAGCGCGAGCAGTCGGTTTTTTCAACCAAGAAACTCGCTAGCAGATGCTGCCTGCGTCGGCGTCGCGAGGCGAGAGAGGGGGGGGAGCGTAGGAGAGGAGAAATGGGACGCGCATGCGTAGTGGGAGTGTGGACGCCGCGGGCAGGGATGCCTAGAGAAGAGAGGGGGGGAGCGTAGGAGAGGAGAGAGAGGGGGGGGAATGCGCAGTGGGAGTGTGGACGCCGCGGGCAGGGATGCCTTAGAGGAGAGAGGGGGGGGAGCGTAGGAGGCGAAGCGCATGCGCAGTGAGGGTGTGGTTGTCGCGGGGAGGGATGCCTAGAGAAGAGAGAGGGGGGAGAGGAGGCTTTTATGTTTTATTTTATATTTTTTTAAAGGGTTTGCGCATGCGCAGTAAGGGTGGTCACGCCGCACACCACCACAACCGGATTAAGCTTCGCCATAAGATGCTTCACATCTAAAAAAGAGAGAACCGAACAGGGATTGCTAAACACTAAATACAAAAATACTCCCATTGGCGCCGGCGCCTTCACGTGCCATTCTTCACGTGCCATGAAAGCTGCTTTCACAATGATGAGGGTGGGTTAGCCGTGTGGGTTATCCGTGTGCGAGAAAAATCGCTTGAGCTTGGTGGAACACGGACGTGCATACACGTGCGTTACAATGCATGGCTAGAACTATCCCTTTACTTTCTAACACTCGGAATCCTTTTGCAGGCGATCATTCAGACATCTGCTGGTTAGCCACACGTAAAAACCACCACAGTTCAAAGGGATCACACACGACGCCCCGTACACAATCCACAAATACGTCACGGTGCTTCACGTCAACATTGGGTTCCTGCTTCTTTGAAACTCACGTTGTCCGGTCGTCCTACGTTGTACTCCGGCTTGGCAGCGATCACAATCCACTGAACCTATTCACCAATGCCTCAATTTACTTAGTTAAGCTCAAAATCAAGGGCAACGCCGAAATTCACACGGACTTCGTTCGCTACCATGACCACCATACTGTCGTTGGTCGCGGCCATCTTGTCTATTTTGGTCTCGGCAGGTCGAGATCTCGCGAGAGAGCCGCCGGTAAGGTGCGCAACAGCCGCAGGGGGCGCAACGTAAGCGCCGAGATCTAGCGTGCGCATCCCTTGCGCGCGCAAACGCACGCATCTCTCTTAGGTTCAGCGCATGCGCAGTCTTGCTCCCTCTCACCCGTTGCGTGCGCAACGCCATTGTGCGCGTTAAACTAAAATTCTCTATAATTAAAGTCGTGAAACCACTCGGACTTTCCTTACCGTGCTGCTGGGTGCTACCGTTTTGCTTATATTCTTCACGCGCACGACCAGGACTGCCAGGTTGAAGAAACAAAATATAGCCAGAAAATTGGAAAGACTAGCCAAAAGGTAGCCAACTTGAGCCAAGGGTAGTAAAAGTAGCCATAAGTAGCCACGCGTCTGTGAAAAGAATGCAGAAGTTTTTATTTATATCAGTGAAGGCAAAAGCCTTTTACCGATAATCTAAATAAGTTCTGCAAGAATCCTCTAAAATCAGAATTGCTGATATTCAAGCATATATTGCTGAATTGTAATCATTTGGTGCAGGATTACGAAGTTTCTTGCGCTGTTTCAAAAATAGACAGTTTTAGAATATGGTACGCAGAGCTTTGCGTTAGCGTTTGGTGTCACTGCTCATACGCCATACGCTAACCAACTTGAGCACGCACATCATATTGCTAAAATGGCGTACGCAGCAAAGCAAAGCAAATTCTACGAGCCCTATTATAGAACTCTGAACCTAAACTCTCTTCCCACGTATTGGGTGAATTTTTTTTCAAAGAGGACTAGAAGTAACAGCCTTGTAGCGACAATAAAAATGAGTGTGCATGACTCTGCTCAAGATCCTAGTTGCTGAGATAATGCCATTGAAGCCTATATTGTAGTCGTTTTCGCAATCACTTCCTTCGTGATGATGACGTCTGAGCAGTTAAAGGAAGCACTGACACGATTTTGAAGCACCCCAAAAGGGACACATTCCGTTTGCATGGTGTGCACAGTCATCGCTCTCCACACATCGGAGCCAGACAAGAAGTACAAAATATTTTACTTTGATTTTAAAGTTCGCCAAGCATCTGCAAACCAGCCCCACCTCAGTGGACATTATCACGACAAGTCAACACAGTTCACTGGGTTTGCGAAATTTGCACCCTGCACGCAGCCCAAGTCGCAGAAATCACTCTCAGAGTCTCTGGGGGTCAATTCACTCATCGTTGTTTACGTGAACCACGTGCGGCTGACAGCAAACAGGTAGCTGTTGCTAGTATGTTGCGAGTTGCAGTCTCCCCGTGACGTCAGACCTCTCTTGATACGTCACTGCGAAGCCACCCTCTCGATACCAAAACCGAAATCGCTGTTTTAAGGTAGCGGTATTAAAAATATATTCGATGCACTCCCAAGCGCCACGACACTCTTTTTAGGGTTCTCGACACCCGCGTTTCTATTTAGAGCAACAACCTCAAAATATTTAAAATTCATGTCAGTACTCTTTTAATGTTTCGGAGTCACAATTCGTACCAAATCCTAAGAAATGACACAACCAGTGCGTCTGATATTCGATTTCTGATGTCGTTGAGTGCATAACGCCCAGGATGCGGAGCGCTTTCGATTGTCCTCTTCACTTCTAATTACGATTTGAAGCAGCTCTAAAAGTGAAGTAGCTCTAAAAGACTGTTCTTTTGTGCAATGAAAGTGCCCAATTGAATTTTGGGAGCTGCAAACACGCCTTAGCCGCCATGTTTTCGCACTGCACAGTCGTACGCCAGTGCTACGACGTAACCAAATATTGATAACTTGATTCAAATCGAGAGAACAGGAGAGTAGCCAAAAAGTAGCCAAGTAGCCAACACGTTTTCTCTGCCGCCACCGGCCCCAAAAAGTAGCCAAATTAGTACAAAGTAGCCAAACCAGGCAAACCTGCGCACGACCATAACTTGTATATAAACGAATCGCCTGGCATGTAGCCTCATCTGAAACACACTGGTTCCTAGTTAGTTCTCGACAAAATTACACTGCAAAACAGCAAGCGTCCCTTGAATATCCACAGTGCAACAGATAATGTTTTCATAGCTGCTCCAGAATGAAGCCATTTGCTAAAAGTAAATAATACAAAAAAAAGTCAGTATCCCTGATCCTTCCGGGAAAATGGGGGCAAGCGAAGATTGGCGTGCACGTTCCGGAACGTTTCTTTATTTATTTATTTATTTATTTATTTATTTATTTATTTATTTATTCCTTTCTTTCTTTCTTTCTTTCTTTCTTTTTTCTTTTTTTCTCTCTTTCTTTCTTTCTTTCTTTCTTTTTTTCTCTTTTTTTTCTTTCTTTATTTCTTCTTTCTTTCTTTCTTCATTTCTTTCTCTCTTTATTTATTTATTTATTTATTTATTTATTCCTTTCTTTCTTTCTTTCTTTTTCTCTTTTTTTTTCTTTCTTTCTCTCTTTCTTTCTTTCTTTTTTTCTCTTTTTTTCTTTCTTTCTTTCTTTCTTTCTCTCTTCCTTTCTTTCTTTCTTTCTATCTTTCTTTTTTCTCTTTTTTTTCTTTCTTTATTTCCTTCTTTCTTTCTTCATTTCTTTCTCTCTTTCTTTCTTTCTTTCTTTCTTTCTTTATTTATTTATTTATTTATTCCTTTCTTTCTTTCTTTCTTTTTTTCTCTTTTTTTTTTCTTCCTTCCTTTCTTTCTTTCTTTCTTCCTTTCTTTCTTCCAATCACATAGCGTGATGCTCCCTTCTAGTCTGCCTCAGTGGAACAGTGGTTAAGGTGCTCGGCTGCTGACCCGAAGGTCGCGGTTTCGATCCCGTCCGCGGCGGTCGCATTTCGATGGAGGCGAAATGGTAGAGGCCCGTGTACTGTGCGATGACGGTACACGCTGAAGAACACCAGATGGTCGAAATTTCCGGAGCCCTCCACTACGGCGTCTCTCATAATCATATCGCGGTTTTGGGACGCAAAACCCCAGGTGTTATTATGCTCCCTTCTAACTTTTTTTCTTTCCTCCTTGCCGGGAAGCGGACCTTTATCCACGTGCTTAGCAGCGATACAATTCAGTTGCTACAGAAAACAACGATGGTCATGCGTTCATATACATTCAACAATGAAGCGTGACAAAGCTAAATGACGAGTGCATGCGGACCCCGACAGAAGATCAGATTTCCACACCTGAAACGGCCGATCACAGAGAAACCCACGATCGAGAGATCATCAATCGTTGGAAAACGGCGCACACGCATGCGTGTGACCAGTGCACCTTCTCGCCGGCGCTGGGTTTTTGCGTACTAAGCCGCCGCCGCCGCCACTGAAATCTGTAGGTAATTCATAAGCTTAGCTTGAATAATAATGAAACAAAATCTGTGCCCCGCTTTACTATACTAGAACCACAACTGCGACGAATTCGAACTCGGTAATAGATTCCCACTCCAAACCTGCGCGGAAAACAGCCGCACAAAAAATGACGAAAGACGCAGAGGCAGCGTTTTTTTTTTTTTTTATTCCGTACTCCAGGATTCCTCCTGTGTTCAGTAGGAGTATATGCATCCCGTGTGGAGTTCTATCGTGGATTCGTTTCGAATATATTTGTTTCAGAGCGTAAGCGGAGTAAACACCCGCACGTACTTACGCGCGGTATCGCATGGAGCGTATATACTGAGATTATGCTTAGTGTTCAGCTGGCACGAAAGAGAACCCTTCCCACGATGCTCAAATATTCTTTACTAGTGCGGTTTCTTGCCGAAGCGTTAGTCCATTGGTTTCCTCAGGTCGTGGTACTATTTGCCCGTTTAATTTTGTGTGCCATTTCACATCTGCATAACCTTGTTCTGTAAGCCTGCATGCGTTATATTTATCCCTTAGCCGCGAGTTGATTATCTAGAAATATTTCATAGTCTCCAAATGCGAATATTATAGTTTTTGTATTCTATATCATATAAAATGTAAATAGGCACTGCATATATGCAGGAAAGGTCTGTTATTCTTCGGTATAAGTGTCTATAATTGTTTCATTTTAACATTATGCGGTATTGGCATCACGCGGTCGTAAACATGTCTTATTCGGTTAGCCGAAAAAAAAAAAGAAAAGAATATAGGCGGGCCGAGGGCTGTTGCTTTCTCTCGACGACAAACGCCAACAAATACATTACAGCCAGCGCTTCATGATCGGGGTGCTTGCACAGAAAGTTTACGTGCCACACCGCGACCAGGAGTCTGCAAACATCCTGTTGAAATCGGGGAATTCGAAACTTAAGCAGTTTATATTGATGCAGCTGACTGCCTTTTTATAAGAAGAACACAAACAGCAACAAAAACAAGCGCGCTCACCGGTATCGACTGCGCGTGCAAAAAGAGCTTCGGTAGGAGACTATACAAAAATTTAGAATCTCGTGCTCCGTCGGCCCGAAAGTGATCTTATTGCGGCCATAACGACAGACAACCATTCTGAGCGATAAGAAACAAGCTTATTGCACAAAAATGTTAGTGTTCCGCCAGAGCCACGCAAAAACGAGGCTCACTGCAGGCCGCGCAAGCGCTGTAGCTACCAACCAGAGCGCAGCGAGATCAGGGGATCCAACTTATTATGTCAAAACGACAGCAGAGGCATCGGTTCGAGTGGTGGCGACCAGCAGCAGAAGGGCAGCGGGGTCAAGCGCATGGAAATTGCCTCATAATACTTTTAGGCCATGGTACGACCTTTTATCAACCTCTCCCTCTCTATCATATATGTTCAAAACAGAACGGAACAAAAGCGAGAAAGGGTAAGCTGAACACGTCAGCACAAGTTATATATATATATATATATATATATATATATATATATATATATATATATATATATATATATATATATATATATATATATATATATATATATATATATATATATATATACATAAGTTTGAGCTGTCGTTCCCCTCTATCTGGTGGTCGCCGCGCGTATTTCAGCTTTACCCCTTGCCGCTTTTGTTCCGCTCTGTTTTGTTCCTATTGTGCGAAGATCAAGGCAAAAACAAGAGATAAGAGCTGTTTGCATTGCTTTTGTGTTGTATGTCAAAAAATAGGGAGTAAAGAATATACAGCGAGCAAAAACAGTGGTGTCTTTAAAAAAAAATTAACAAAATCTTTCTTTTCGCTGTAAGCATTTCTTTAACAAGACTGTTTGCTGGTCTAGTTGGGATTTACTTGAAGACATAATTTAGCCGCGAAGTAAGACACGCTTAAAGGGAGGAACTCAATGGCAGGACGAGCAGCTGCCATTTACTTCCCCTCGTCCTGTCGTTGTGTTCCTCCCTTTGTGTGCGTTTTACTTCGCGGCTAAATTATTTCTTCAACCATTTTGTTCCGTATTTATTACGAGGTTGTATCAATAATTAGAACTAACAAAAAAAAGAAAACCAAGGAAAATCTAGGATGTCATCTGTAGTAATTACGATGTAAATGGGAAGATTTGAAGTTATCCATCTTTCACAGTATTTACCTTTAGCGACAGTCCTTTTTCTTTCACGCAAATTCAATCATCCAGCAGTAAACATGAATTCATCCAGCAGTAAAAATTTCCGCCCGAAGTGACCATGATCAGAAGGTACGCCCACTATATGCTTGGACTAAAAAATATTTACACTCACCTTTGGTGTTATCAATAAACGCGTGGAACGCCATTCCGCGCGCCATTGCAAACATTAAGGAATTAACTTCTTTCCAGTCAGCTCTACTACCTTAGTGAGCAATCCTGCCGTATACACTCGGAGACAGCTTATCTTGACATCGGAGCGAAGGCTACGGAGGCGCGGCTTCCGCACATTCGTGTTGCTCCGCAAGTAGTACGGCAGCTTGCAGCTGATTTCGGTTTCACTCGCTCGCATTCGTTGGCGCGTTTAGAAAATTACACACACAACAAATAAGAATGGGAGAAACATTTGGATGGTTCAGTGTACATGTGAGTGTCGTATTACGAGTATATTTTTCTTGGAGAACTAAGCAGCGCGTTTGCGGCCGCACGCTGACCCACTACGTCACAGACGCCATGTTTACTTTGGAAAACGGGCGTGCTGAAAAGGTGGTGGTGTCCAAGAAACGGAAAGAAAAGAAAAGCATTCTAGGAAAATGAACAATAACTGTATTTTACCTTCTACTTGACGCAACTCTTTGAGTCTTATAATAAATAAAGCAGCATTTATTTCTGCAAGGCAAATGAAAAAAATGTGAGTAAACTTAAGTACTGTTTGATGGAGCGGTAGCAGGCATGCGCTTTGATTCTATAGCTTCCACAGTGCTGTCAATAAAAGTTGTCGCCGAGTATAGTTGAATCCTGTGTCATCCTAAATTTTCGATTATTCTATGTATCATTGCGATAGCAATTATATGGACAGTCTTGACGGGTTTCTGCTGTCGCCGTCATGCCCCATGTAAAGTCCAAATTGATAAGATCCCCCCAGCGCATCGTACGTTCTACCCGTGGGTAATAGCGCGCGAGTGGGGGGCGACGAACAGAGCTAAGCAGAGATCAAACAAGCCAGCCCATCTCCGTCGCTCGGAACGCGCATGCGATAAGATCCCCCCCGCCTGTTAGACCGGCCGTCGAATGCTCAAGCACAGCGCTCGTCCAGTCTACTGTGTTGCTGAGTCCTCGTCCTTTTTTGCGTTGTCTTTCCCCGGCTAAGCCTGTACCAACTCGCCCAAATCAAAGTCTTGCTTGACAGAGGAAAAGCCCCACCCGTTTTTAACGAGCATGAAAAGACGCGAGGGGGGAGGGGGGGGTTGCTCGAGCAGCAACTGTGAACTTTGATTTTACGGGTGCTGTAGCCATCGCTGGCGCGCGTGCTATCTCGCTATCTCGGCAGCCGTTAGCGGGCGGCTCGTATACCCTTCCTACGTGCTACGCTCTCAACGCGAAGAGACTTCGCGAAAAGTATCTCTGGAGCGGCCGTATTCTCTTACACCAGCATTTTGTAGAGTTGCGTGAGATCGGATCCAAAAGAGTTAGCTGCCAGCCTCACTTCGTATAACATTACAATTTGTTGCTATCGCATTCATTTCTTCCCCCTTGCGGTGAAACTGACTTTTTTATTTCTTGTTTTTTTTCCGCCACCTTTGTACTCTGTCACACACACACACATATATATATATATATATTATTCACACCTATACTGGTTAACCTCCCTGCCTTCTCCCTTTCTGTTTGCTTCCTTCCTTCCTATACTACTGTACCTTACCTTGTATTAGTGTATTGTGGTTGCATTTTTTATTACATTGTATTTGCATTTTATTGCATTTTTTTTCTCTTTTTTGCATACTTTTTATTTCCTTTATTTGGTTGTACTAATAATAATATGTGAGGTTTTACGTCCCAAAACCACGATAAGATTATGAGAGACGCCGTAGTGGGGGGGCTCCGGAAATTTCGACCATCTGGTTTTCTTTAACGTGCACTCACATCGCACAGTACACGGGCCTCTACAATTTCGCCTCCACCGAAATGCGACCACCGCGGCCGGGATCGAACCCGCGACCTTCGGGTCAACAGCCGAGCACCTTAGCCACTGATCCACCGTGGCGGACTCATTTGGTTGAACGAATGTACTGTTTCATACCCCCCCCCCCCCCTTCTATGTAACGGGCCCTTAGGGTAAATGATTGAAATTCGTGATGATGTGGATTGTGTGCCCGCGACGAAGGCGAAGATGCAACGGCACTTTGGCTCTGTGCTATGTGCTTCTGACGGGAGGAAGAGGAATGCGATGAGCGAGTGTGGTGTGGGGCTCGAGCGGATGGTGCGTGACATGATCCGAAAGGCAGCCCGCTGATCGGCGGTTCGGGTCGCGGCGATCGTCAACCAGGCGTCCTGCAGCCATGCGGACCTGGCGAATCCTGATGTTCCGTTCGGAGCTGCTTCTCTCGACCGGGCGTACTGCAGATATGCGGACCTGGTGAGCTCGATGCCCGCTCTGCTCCCGGTGACCGGCAAGCTGTCGATGTTCATGGCCCGAGGACCTCGGGGCTAAGGGAGCTCGTGGCTTCGTACCAGAAGGGCAACCGCCAGCGGACCAGCTGATTGAGGTTGCTGCAGCTCGAGCCAGCGACTGGCCGTTGACTTCAGTGGCCTTGGTGCCCTGCAGGCCTGCTGCCCTATGACCCCGTCTCGGCCTGGCCACGCCATTTCGAAAGGCGCTGGAGTGCCGACTGCCTCGTCGAGCGTCCACGACAAGAAACCCTACCGCAACAACGACGACAGACCGGCGAGTAGGACAGTTACGGGTGTATAGGCGCGTGAGATTTTTGACTTTGTAAAATAGGGTTATTAGTGTGGTCCGTGTTGCTTGTGAAGTGTCAACTTATCGTTCGCTGTAATATAGTCATGTGTTGTGCGCACAAACCGCCTGACTGTCGTGTCATTTATTACCGATCCTGGGACACACTCATTTATTTACAACAGAATTAAAATGAACTGAAAGTAAAGTGGACGAAAAGTTAACTTGCCGCTGGCAGGAAACGAACCTGCGACGTTCGAATAACGCTTCCGATGCTCTACCAACTGAGCTACAGCGGCGGTCATCCTCCCGTCCACTTTATGGGGTATGTATGTGCATTTTAAATTTGGGAGTGTTAGTCAGCGCCGCTAGTAGCCATGACAGCGATGGTGGAACACTCTTTTCTGCCTGCTGGCGTCACGAAGCGCGTGATCTTTTTACGCGCTGGCTGCTGACCAATAATCCCTCGCATACTACCTGAAGGCATCCAGTCTGCCAGAACGAGGCCCTCGCTATGTATGAACGAAATAAGGGAATTTTAGGGGCTCATTTTTTTTCTTTGTTAGACACGACATTAATTAGAACTAACAGAAAAAGAAAACCAAGGAAACTAAAGGGGATGTCCTTTGTAGGTTGTATCAGGTGCTAAGGGTGCCTACGCTGTAAAGAAACGGCAGTAAATGTCAAGCCCATATTCGTAAAGCGTACGAATATATTTCTGTATATCAATTCGTATATGTGGTTTTACTTTCTTATTTTATACGACCATCCTGTCTTGCTGCCGCTAAAGTAGGGAGACTTATCACGGTGATGACCGCCTTGCATGTGCATCGATCCATCATCTGCTTTTCCATAATGAAGATTTTTTATTATTTTTTTGCCATTATGCCTTCCAAGTTTTTTTTCTTTTGTTTCGTGCTGTCTTCTTTTAGGTTACAGCTCTCGCGTTGCCGTTCAGTCCTGACGCCGTTTGTTGGTTGCGCTATACTTTGTTTTCTTCATTATTTCATGTTCCATTTATTGATTAATCTACTTCGCAATCTCAACATTGGTACGCTGTGAACAGCATGCGAAACCGAGGGAACGAGAAGTTTGGCCAACTGACGGGAACCGATGAGCATTACTCTTGCGGCGGTCACGCTACGATGCTTTTGAACATGCGTGCGTGACGTGCAGGGATCGACCAGAGTCCATGGACGGCGTTGGGTGAAGGTCAAACGGCAATTTTGCCGACAAATTGATGGGTGTATATGGGCTGCAATTCGCAGAGGTGAATTTGCCCTATATTGTATACCCTTAAACAACGCGGGGAGGTTACCGTCTTCAGTGTTAAAAGAAATCATTGAAGTCCGAAGGATGCAAGGAAGCTCCCCCTACTTCGACGATGGAGCTTCACTGACCTCTCGATTCGCTAAACCTCCAAAGGCCCATTCATACTTGAGGAGTGAAAAGAAAGCGAGAACACCAGAGCGGCCGGGAAAACCGTGTTCGCACGCGTCGAAAATGTTCACATTTCTTCTGCCCGTCCTGCATGCCGCTGCCGCCTTCCATTTTGCCCGTCTATACATTCCATTTTGCCCGTCTCCTGAGCATTTAACTTTGTACCGAATTCAAGTTATGTTTCAAAACCAGGAAAAGAAATAGTCTTCACCTTTTTCAACCGTTATTTCAGGAGATACACCAGCAGAAACAAGCGGACACGCCGGCAGCGGCGGCGACGGCGGATTCTTCTGGCAGTGCAAAAGCCAGATACGTTGGGACACGCCGACTCGCTGATGCTGCACCTTCTGCTATACTCGGCGACAAATTTTCTTGACAGCACTGTAGAAGCTACAGAACCGAAGCGCATGCCTGCTACCGCGCCAAAAAAGATAGTGCTTAAGTTTACTGATAATTTTCTCATTTGCCTTGCTTAAATAAATGCTACTTTATTTAGTACGAGACTCAAACAGTTGCGGGAAGTCGCAGGTCAAATACAGTTATTGTTCAGTTTGCAATAATGCCTTCCTTTTCTTTCAATTTCTTAGACAGCACCACCTTTTCAGCACACCCGTTTACCAAAGTAAACATGGCGTCCATGATGTAGAGGGTCAGTGTGCGGCCGCGAACGCGCTGTTTAGTTATCCAAGAAAAATATACTCCAAATATGACACTAAAATGTACACTGAACCATCGAAATGTTTCTCCCATTCACATTTTCATGTATATAATTTTCTAAACGGGTGAACGATGCGAGCGAGCAAAACCGAAATCAGCCACAAGCTGCCGTACTACTTGCGGAACAACAATAATGCGTGGAGGCCCCGCCTCCGTAGCTTTCAATGTCAAGATAAGCTGTCGCCGAGTATAATTCAAGTGTTCTTGGCAATCAATACAAACCGGGCTCTTGAGGAACACGGCCTTGTTAGGGCTTTGAGTTTTGTCGAAAAGCACGGGCGCAGTTTGCGATTGCACCGATACGAACCACTGCCGACTCCTTGGCCGCCATTTTGAATTTGCGGCCGAATGTTTCCATCACGAGGTTTCTATGCTAGTGCAGCCATAGTATAGTGCCTATAAAGTATGGCTTCCCGTGAAGCGGAACGGCGTTCCGCTATTACGAGGGCAAACAATCGGTCTCGGACCGATTTTTGCGCATCAGGCTTTCCGCGTTGTTTTCCGGCCGCTTAGGCGGCAATAGCGACCGAATTTCTGTTGAGTCTTGCCGTTTTCTCCCCCTTCGAGGCCAAGTGTGGATGCGCCTTAAGGTTGAGAATGCCTCAAGCGGCCTTTATCGGAAAGGACGCTTAGCCGGCTTCCGGGTACCACTCATATTTCAGAGTGTAATTGAGGGAAAAGCGCCGTCCACTACGACCGCGCTCAGGCAAGGCATTGCGCCGCCTTCAAAGCGCGGCAGATGGTGAAAGCGCGGAAGGTGTCTACTATAAACATTTTTTACGCAAAAATAGTACGCAAGAGAAGCAGACCCTCCCTTAGTACTATCTATATATATATATATATATATATATATATATATATATATATATATATATATATATATATATATGTGTGTGTGTGTGTGTGTGTGTGTGTGTGTGTGTGTGTGTGTGTGTGTGTGTGTGTGTGTGTGTGTGTGTGTGTGTGTGTGTGTGTGTGTGTGTGCGTGTGTGTGTGTCATTCGCACCTGCCTGACACTTCGCTTCCATGTATACTTCGTATACATTCAAGCGCATCTATAAACAGAGACAGCCGCGGAAAGAACAAGAAATTAATTTACCCGAGCTAGCTTGTTTGCGGCCCGTTGAGTCAGGCTCGTCGTGTTTTTGTCGCCGTACAATGCGTATGCGAGGCTGCCGCAGGTGCCTTTGTCTTGCGGTATGGTTTTCCGAGCGGCACGCTCGGAAAAAATAAATGTTGCGTGCTCCAAGCTGCTGGGCTGTACGGCATAACGCCAGACGCCTGTCGACGACACTCATTACCAGCGTCATCTTTTTTCCACTCTAATTGTTGCTCTCGCCTTAGGTTATTTTGATTAATTTTTGCGCCGCGACAGCGACCGCTAATGTGGTTATCGGCGCTGCGCTTCGCTACATGCTTGTTAAAGCAGCAGCTTTCCAGAACTGACAATGAGCGCTTTAAACTAATTACCGTGGCCGCGCGGCGCACGCCTCACGCACAGCGTATACAAGGTTGGTCGCGTCGCACATGCACAAAAGCGGACGAAAGCAGCCGCTGCTGCTGCCGCCACCGCCACCACTCGCGTGCGGGACTGATTTTGTCGCTTTACCTGCGAGTATTAAATATGAAGACACGGCGTCACCTCCTACCCCCCCCCCCCCCCACTATTACCCTTCGTCGCCACCTTTACAATGATGGTATTCAGCGCTCCGCGCTCCTGCCGGCGCTCCATTTTTACAATCCGGGTCAACAGCTTCGCTGCTACGTGGAAAGTAATTACGCTTTTATGTACAAACAACTCGAAGGTTGTCAAAGCATTGCGAGGACGAAATATACACCTTCTGCAGCGTAGTTCAACGCATGAAGTGGTTTCAAGAATACGATTGAATGCAGATGTGGAGCGCCGGTCAATATGTCTTCTTTCCAATGCGGCAGCTTGGGCAGGTTGGTAATCCGTTCTGAAAAATTTACACCATCTTCCCAAAGGGAATCCCTGATGGGATGCGAAGCAGCAGCGTTGTGCACGGGTGGCGTCACGGGTTGAACGGCGCTAACGCGGGTGCTGCGGTGAGCGCTGGAAGATTCGTTTGAAGCGATGGCTGGCGTAGGTCTTGTCGTTGCGCGTCAGGCGGCAGCTGCGGCGAGCGCGCGGCAGGCGAGGGAGAGAGTGACGTCAGCGCACACTGCGAGGGGAGCGTGACGTCAACGCGCAGCTGCGGCGTGACCTAACTTGGCACCGCTCCAACACCTGCGGCGAGGGGAGCGCGTTGCGGCGCGTTCGTACGGACGCACGGAGGGACAGCGTTACGCAGGCTAGTCAAAGAGCTGCTTCGCATCTAAAACTGAAAGCGCACAGAAAAGACGGACGAAAAAAGGCACACGTGTGCACATACACAGGCGCTTCACATACACACATAAAAGCACTTGTGTATGTGTGCCTTTTTTCGTCCGCAGGTAAGAAGTGGAAATCTAAGGGATCGTTTTTCTTTGTTACACAATATTAATGAGAATTAACAATGATACCAAGGAAGGTATAGAGGATGTTATTATTAGATATTGTAATGCAAATGTGAAGAAAATAAAGTGGACGAAACGATAACTTGCCGCCGGCACGGACCAAACCTGCAACCTTCGAATAGCGCGTCCGATGCTCTACCAACTGAGCTACAGCGGCAGTTTTTCAAAATGTCTTCTTTCTCAAGCGTGTCTTTCACTAGAGAGGGAAACTCCTTAGAGCAAGGTTGAGAGAAGTATGTATTAATTGCCATGACCATGAATGCAGCTGGTTGTTTTGATCAAATCGGCGTTATATCGTACGGATTACTAAATATACGCAGACTCATGATAGACACGTATACGTTATGCCTGCTTTTGTCCTGTGGCGTATGTACCCAGTGATCTGTCCGTCATGCTAATTAATAATAATAAGTAATAATTGTTGGAATTTAACGTCCCAAAACTACGATATGATTATGAGAGACGCCGCAGTGGAGGGCTCCGAAATTTTGACCACCTGGGGTTCCTTAACGTGCACCTAAATCTAAGTACACGGGACTCGAGTATTCCCGCCTCCACCGAAAATGCGGCCGCCGCAGCCAGTATTCGTACCCGCAATGTCCTTCATACAACGCGGCTCGTTGGCAGTCCACCTGCTCGCAAGAAATTTAGGAATAACAGCGAATAGCGCTTGTTCCAGCTTTTGGAGCATCCGACCTGCGCACCGCAGCACTAGTTTGCTTTCACACCTAGCCCGTAACTGAACTTTCTTGCAATGAATCCGTTTCAATTCATGTCATTATGTTCAAACAAATGAATTTGCTCAAGATAAGTCAGCGCTAGTTTCTAAAACCTAGCGTGGTTAACTGGAGGAAACGCAATTTACCCGAATAAGTTATTCACTTCTGACGTTCTAATGATGCTTTCATGACTTAATGCAAGAAAACCTGGCTTTTGAATTCGCATCTTATTTACTTGTAATTTGGCCTATTCTTTATATTTGGTGTGTGTGTGTGTGTGTGTGTGTGTGTGTGTGTGTGTGTGTGTGTGTGTGTGTGTATGTGCGTGTGTGCGTGCGTGCGTGCGTGCGTGCGTGCGTGCGTGTGTGTGTGTGTGTGTGTGTGTGTGTGTGTGTGTGTGTGTGTGTGTGTGTGTGTGTGTGTGTGTGTGTGTGTGTGTGTGTGTGTGTGTGTGTGTGTGTGTGTGTGTGTGTGTGTGTGTGTGTGTGTGTGTGTGTGTGTGTGTGTGTGTGTGTGTGTGTGTGTGTGTGTGTGTGTGTGTGTGTGTGTGTGTGTGTGTGTGTGTGTGTGTGTGTGTGTGTGTGTGTGTGTGTGTGTGTGTGTGTGTGTGTGTGTGTGTGTGTGTGTGTGTGTGTGTGTGTGTGTGTGTGTGTGTGTGTGTGTGTGTGTGTGTGTGTGTGTGTGTGTGTGTGTGTGTGTGTGTGTGTGTGTGTGTGTGTGTGTGTGTGTGTGTGTGTGTGTGTGTGTGTGTGTGTGTGTGTGTGTGTGTGTGTGTGTGTGTGTGTGTGTGTGTGTGTGTGTGTGTGTGTGTGTGTGTGTGTGTGTGTGTGTGTGTGTGTGTGTGTGTGTGTGTGTGCAATTGTAAGCGGCTAGTAAAATTTGAGGGTGGTGATTTGGGCTTGTTGGTATGGTAGCATGATAATTGATGGTAGCGCACGCTAAGGAAAAGGGACAAAAGAAGACACATTCGAGACACCACAGCGCTGTCAATTATCAAGTAAATAATGCATAATTTCAGATTTACAGTGTGCGAGAAAACCAGTCAAGACTATACTGCTGTCCCAACTACAAATCTCCTGCCGCGCACAATTGCTCGCACCTCTCGGATATACATGTTACCCACTAGACTTCGGCTTCTTCGACCACTGGCTCGCTTGAAAGGCTCTTTATGTAAAATAACAAAAAAAAAATGTTGATGCGGCTTGCAGCACGTCTCGACCGTTTGCATACACAGTGCAACAATTTGCGCTGTTCCGTTGCCGAAATCCTTCTTGCCTATTCATATAACGTCACCGGCAGCAAGTACCAAATTGCCTTCGACGAAACCCCATGCACGTTTCAACGCCACAATCTGCAAAATTCAGCACAGCACTAAGCGAAAGCATTGCGAAAGTGTTTAATTGAGCAGTGTTGCCAGCCCAAGCAGCGCTTTCTGGATTTGCGAGTTCTTTCATTTTCGTTTAGCTTATAATTTCTACGGTTGAATTGAAGCTAGAAATAACGACCTCGACGCGCTTTCCTTGACTTCATTATCTCTTGGATTTGCGAGACTGTGACGAACAAATAGCAGGGCCCCTTAGGTTCGCGTTCATCTCGTTCACTGAGCTGCAGATAGGTAAGGGTACTAAATGAGCGCGGTGACGAGTAGAAATGTAGAATAAATATAATACACGCGAAACGGTGGGTAAACGTTTATGAAATTCCTTTGTAACGAGGCCCACCACGGTTAGAGCAAGGCCAGTTTTGAAAAAAAAAAGAAGGAACATGAACAATGACTACACAAAATTTGGCGCTGTTTTGAACGGAAGGGCCCAGGATTTGAGAAGCCAATGAATATAAGTGAAAGGGTGAGGAACCGCGTCTGTTCGGTGCTCAGGTCTCAATTCCATATTCTCGAACCTTCCTCCAGTCAACAAAAAACTTGCAGGGCGCTTGAGCTTCGCCTTCCAGTGTAGAACGCGATTGCGTAATCGGGCCTCGTGCGCATCGCCTTCTCAATTGCTAGCCTGGTTTAAGTTATCGGTGCATCCCTCAACCGTGCCGTTAGGAAACGAACGACTGTGCGCGTAACACTGGCCGTTTCAAAGTATCCTAGAATGCATAATGAAAGTACAGTTGTTAAGTGCCCACTGCTCCAATAATTATTCCTTTTGCGAATCAGCTAAAGGCCCACTACGCGCCCGTAAAGCAACACGCGAACCTACACAACTGTTCACTTTGTTGATGCTTTTGCTAATGACGATGATTAAATATCTCTGAGTGCTTTGTAATGAGTGGGCCTTTAAAATACGCACCTGTTGCGCACTTCACATGTTTTGACGCCTGGCGCGATGCTACGCTTCTGCCATGCAATATTACATGCGTTAAGCAGACTCCTTCCAGTATATGATATTCATGTATTGTTTTGTTTTTTAAATGCGAAGCATTTCTTAGCGAACTTCGGCGACTTTGAGCGTATCTATCTATCTATCTATCTATCTATCTATCTATCTATCTATCTATCTATCTATCTATCTATCTATCTATCTATCTATCTATCTATCTATCTATCTATCTATCTATCTATCTATCTATCTAGCCGCCTATGACTTTGCGCTCTCCTCGCCGTATCGTTAATGGGATTTATACCAAATTTGGTATGGCATAACATGACTGTACGACGAACATAAATGGCTGGTCATATCATGAAAATCATGACTAACTTGTCATGAAAAGTATGATTTACATGCCAGGCTCATGGCGCTCTCGCGGCTGTTTCGTTAGCTTGAAATACACCAAATTTGGTATTGAATGACATGATTGTATGACGAACATCAATGACTAGTGGTAATATGGAAACGATGACATGTCATGTGCAACATGACTTGCATTCCACGCCCATGGCGCGCTCGCGGCCGTTTCGTTAGCTTGATATACACCAAATTTAGTATTGAGTGGCATGACTGTATGACGAACATAAGTGGCAGGTGGTAACATGAAAATCTTGGCATGCATGTCATCTACAACGCCATTTACATGCCACGCTCAAGGTGCGCTTGCGTCCAGTTCGCTAGCTTGATAAGCACCAAAATTGGTATTGCGTGACGTGACTGTATGACGAACATAAATGACACGTCGTAACATGTAAAACATGACATGCCAATTATGTAAAGCATGATGTGCTCCTTCCTGGCTGCTTCGCATTACATCGATTCGCACAGTGCGTGGGATCTGCCGGCTTTTGTTTTCGAAGCTGTTGCAAGAAGTAGCGTGGATCTGTGGTAGAACACCTGCTTGCAATGCAGACGGCCTGGGTGCGATTTTCACTCAGACCCGAACATTTTTATTATTTATTTTATTTGCATATCTCCCGATTTTTCGGTCTCTGGCAAGATGACTTTTTGCTCACAACTAGCGACGCCGACACCGGAATTTCTGCGAAACGAACTCTTTGACGCTATCGCGTTAATACGTCAAGTAGATGGTATAGCGTCACTCCTTGACAGAAGTGGTCGCTGCGTTTTACTACTATGACACAATAGTTGCAAAGTTCAAATGTGTAAGAGCGTTGAATGACAAAGAAAAATAAGAAAAATCGGGTAAATTCCTAACAGCAAACGATTACGTGTACTGGCCACGTGCTATAGGAAGTACTTTCTGATTGTACGTACCCAGATTAGTGCATCAAGATGGTGTGACTGGAACGACAGCACTAGGGAGCCTAGATGACCGGCCGTTTTAGGGTGGAGACATCTTCAAAAAGTGCCTTCAAGAAACTCAGCCAAAACCAGCGGGTAATGGGGCGCGCTGTTGCCAGCTTCTATCAAATCTAGCATAGTTTTCTGTGCGCCGCCATTTTGGTCCCAACCGCCGCTCCCCCTGAGCTCTTGCGACGTAACGCTGAGCGACGCTGACGCGAGCTCACGCAAGGGAGGCAACGGCTCACGACCAGCGAGCGCGTATCCGTGTGGACGCGCGGACGCGTCCCGTATGTACGCTGCCTACTCGCAATGCGTGAACGCAGCAACGACAACTTCGGTTATCTATGCATTCGCGAACACCGTGAAACACATGTAACATGTCCTGCAGAAAAAAACAGTGAACAAAATGCGCAGTACTCACAGAGCAAATACAAGACGCACTGGTGGGCTCCCAGCCGTCTCGATTTATTTGAGCGAGCCAGAGTAGCCGTCGGCCCGGGCTCGCTGGAAGCGGAACATTCGCAAGCCCTTTCTGTTGTGGTTAGTGCATAGCGGTACGCAGCAATCGGGCACTATCAGGCTTCACCGGCAGCGTTTAACACGCTATCGCTACGTTCGGCGCCGTATTGTCGATGATTAAACGGAACTGGGCGTAGACGCAGTGCGGGCACCAAGATGGCACGATAGCGCGGCGCCGCTGTCTGGCAACATTGTGTTTTGGCGGGCGGCGGTGCGTTGGCGGCATGTAGTGGGTCAAAGGCTGACATCACCCTAGAACGGCCGGTCATGTAGGCTCCCTAGACAGCACGTTTCCGCCTATTTGCGTCCCGCTCTTAGGCAGCTCGCCGCTCCAGGGAACAGACCACTGATAAGAACGGAAAAACTAAATTACGTACGAGTGCAACGCCCTGCATGCTGTCCTGCATGCGTCTCCTTATAAAACTGGATTATACGAGTATGACACGCCGAGCTTTATGAAGTGCATAACATTTAGTTCCGGGCACGTTGAAAAAGAAAACCTTGTTTATCGAGATATAACATGCAGTAAAGAATATTTGATCCGATGAAAAAGAAGCATATATTCAATGCCTGTCAGGTACAAATTCCACCGCGAGCAATCACGCCTCGTGTACGTACAAGCTTAGCTCACAGCACGAAAAAAAGCAGGTACCCATTGCGTCAGTTCTCGTGGGCAAAAGCAACACATTTCGATTTCATCGCTAGCGAGAAGGGCGAAAGGCAAAAGAAGGAAACCGGTGGAGAACGGTGCGAGCTCGATTTGTAACGCTGAATCGCAAGCGTTGCTTGAAAACTTCGAGCGAAATAACATCTTAGCAAACTTCGCGAGCTTTCTCCCCAACTATTTATGTAAATACGCAACTCGACGCGCTCGGTTTACAATCCTTCTGAAGTACATCGCATTTCCCTTCGCCCTGCCCTCAAACACGACTCTCCATAAGCGCTGCAGAAGTTACCAAAGAACAAAGGGCGGAGCGAAAGCGAGGCTGGGGCACGTGGAGAAAGCGGTTCACCGAGGAACTCCGGGATAGCGGCGCGCGTTGTTTAATCTCGGCAGCCGGTTATTGCTCGAAAAGCACCAAGCGAGCTGAGCGAGATGGAGAGAGCGACGAGGAGACAGAGTGAGTGGCCGGGAAGGGACTCGAGTGCACCGTTCATTCTTGTTTCCGGTCAGTCACTCGCTGCTTTGTTCGGCGACGGCCGCGTAGCTGTCGCCGCGGACTTAACGATTCCCAAAACAAGCGGGCTGCTCTCTTCGCCTCGGCAACGGTATTGCTTTTCTTTCCTCCTTTGAAGCAGAACAATGACAAATAAACAAAATGTTTTCTCTTTCTTTCCCAGTCCTCGACTCGCGGTTCATTAAGAAGCGAGTACTGCTTAAGACAAACGCGGCGACAGCTGCTCGCATCTGTGACTCGTCCGTAGAGTGAACTTATGCGGAGAAGTCGCCAACCCGAGAATTTTTTTCTTTCCTACTCCACGCTTCAATTCGCCATCGCCATCCTGCAGGGTTTTTATTCTATTTTTATTTATTTTAAAGTCCCATCAGCTTAAAGCGCAGCGTGAGGACAAGCGTTAGCATTGCACGCTGTGCGGCTTTAGTATTCCCGGTGCTTTAGTGATAGAACAATTTAAATGAAACAGCGAGTGTAACATCCTTTGAGCGGCGTGAAGACCAAGCATTCGTGATAATTTTTTTTCTTTATTCTGCAGTGTCATCCAGCGGTATGAGATGAGAAACCATATATATATATCTATCTATATATATATATATATATATATATATATATATATATATATATATATATATATATATATATATATATATATATATATATATATATATATATATATATATAGGAAGTTTCTAATTCCATCCCCCCAATTTAGAATGTTTATTTTATTGTGATTGTTCGTAAACATTGCCAGTTGTCGTTTAACATATGTAGTGACTGCTCTGTTGGAGCAGAAACAAGCTGCTCATGCTCCTTAGTAAGAGTCAGTATGTCTGCCGGAGAATATGCGTATATAAAATAAGTCTCTATTTATAAAATAGAGACTTTTTTAATAAAAATGCTATGACATTCACGCCCCTGTCGTCCTCGAACACGAACTTTTACGTCGAGGCGAAAATACTTTGCTGTATTAAAGTGACCCTGAAATGACTAACCAAAGCTCGCTAATTAACTTATTTATTGACTTAAGGCCAGTTGTTTATGCGGCAAACTTGTCGACCGTCACAATTTGTGAAATGTCCGTTTTCTTATAAATCACAAGAAGTGCATGTAATTCGAGGTATTCATAATCAAATTTAAATGGTGATATCGAAACCAAGCCCACCGGGTGTGCAGAAGAGAGAGAGATAAACTTTCTTTAAGCAGAAGCGATTCTTATGGGGAGGGTGGGGGGGGGGGGGGGGGCTAGTCGAGGGCCCCACTGGCTTTAGCCGCCCGTTCAACCTGGGTGATCAGCGCCTGCTGGTCGGCCAGGTCAGAGCTTGACAGTCGCGCCTCCAACTGCTCCAACGTGTGTGTTGGTGTCATGTATGGGTGTGTCAGGTATGGGGGATGGTTTGAGCAGCCCCAGCTAATATGATATAGTGTAGGACTTTCTCCGCACCAGGGGCAGGGATTTCGATAGCACGTTGGGAACATGGCGTGTAATCTTTTAGATGCGAAGAATCTTATGCTCGGGGCTATGTCCGTCCGGCGTCCCCCCGTCCCGCGTCCCGCGTCCGGCCACTTTCATGAAGTAGGGAAGCACCGATTATGCGAACCAGAACACTGTAGTAATATGAAGGCCGTCAACCACTACTACAGTCATCAGAGTCATGGCCGAGAGCACAGAGAGGCTGCTTAGCAATGGCTAGGCAGGTGTTGTCTGTCGCCCAGGTTGACCCCATTCCTTGAGTCATGGTCGAGAGCACAGAGAGGCTGCTTAGCAATGGCTTGGCAGGTGGTATCTGTCGCCCAGGTTGACACATTCGTTAATCTTGCTTGCATGTGTTTGGAGGGGGCTTAGTCCGTCCCTCCTTCCCACGTCCCACACCACCACAGCGCATGCGCGTCCCCTCCCCTATCCTCTCCTACATTCACCCCCTTCTCTACTCTAGGAATCATCTACTCTACGGAGCGGCGCCCGCGTCAGAGATCCCCACAGCGCATGCGCGTCCTCTCCCCCCTCTCTCATCTAGGAATCCTCTACTCTACGGAGCGGCTCCGGCGTCCCACAGCGCATGCGCGTTTCTCTCTCCTCTAGGAATCCTCTCATACGGTCCTCTCCTCTAAGAATCCTCTACGGAGCGGCGCGCACGACAGGTGGTGTGACAGCTGCATACTCCGCTGGGGGGCGCCACGGTAGTTCCGCGGTATGAAAATGACGGAGCGCGCGCGCCTCATTCTCTCTCTTGTGCAGCGCCGCGATGAGCGCCCGGACCGCTGCCGTGAAATGAGAGCGGCGACGTTCCTCCCGCTCAAGCTAATTATCTCCCCGCTGCTTCGCATCCACACATGGTTCCCTTTAGCGGGAGATGGGGAATTTTTTCAAGTGAGGATAAACCCCAGTCTGAATTCTTCTCCAATTGATGGCCTCCTCTCCCGTGAGGTGTTTGTGGGGAGGGGCGTATACCTGCCGAGTAAAACGGTGATGGGCAGGTCCTTCGCGATTGTAGGGCTGTAATTTTCGTGAGGCGTTGGGATTTGGAAGTCAGCTGAGGAGACCGGTGTCGCTGCTCGGGAAGTTAGTGCGCGAGCCGCGGCGTCCGCCCTCTCATTTCCCTCCAACCCTTGGTGAGCCGGGCACCAGAAGATCGTGTGATCGTTATGGAGGCGGTGTTTCATTACACCACGACATCCTCTAGGAATTCTGCCTTGTAGTAAGAGACGACAGGCTGCCTGAGAGTCCGTGATGATGGTGCTGTCATGTCCTCTACACTCAGCCGTACGTATGGCCAGCGCGATAGCCCTGGTTTCCGCCTCCGTCACGGAGGACTCTCTGAAGGAGAGCGCATTTACTGTGTCGCCATATTTGTTAAGCACTACCGCGACAAAACGCGGATGCTTTTTTACGTCAGACCGGAACTTCCCGTAACGAGGAAGTGATGAAACTTGAATTAAGGCTCGTCGCATGCAGCGGAGTCTCGCAAGGGGCAACGGCAAGTTATTTATTTATTTATTTATTTATTTATTTATTTATTTATTTATTTAAACAAACAAACATACAAACTGCAGCCTCGAAAAACTATCGCAGAAGTACAGGAGTAGCCATTACAAAAAATTGCAAAACCAAACAAGATGCACGAATACCAATGGTTAGCTAGTAGTATAAAATAGGAATTAAGCGAGTGATAAATACCACACACAGGGTTGCCGTTGGTGGCTACTTTGCGCCAAATTGGGTACTTTTGGATCCCGTTGGCGACGAAAATTTTCAGTTGGCGCCATGGCTCTTTTTTAAACTTGTGGTTTTACTTATTCAAAATGGTTTTATTTATTCATCAATAGTAAAGACTCTGCTGATACTACCGCTTCTGTTCTATTTGGCTAGAAATTCGGCGATAATATCAAATGACATGGCTACTTTGGCTGCTTTTGGCGTGAGTTCTGGCGCCTTTTCATGTCCACTCAACGGCAACTCTGATCCACACAGGACCGGGGAAAACATTCCGCAGCTGTATAGACTGGACAAATAAGTATGTTTAACGCATGAGCGCTGTGATGCAAAGGAGACGTATTAAACTCATGATGTTCTCTGGTGGATGTAGTTTTAGCAGGTGTCATGTAGTTGCTAAACAGGGGAAATCGTCGAGAGTAAATCAGAATACAAAGAAACTTCAAAGATTCGACGTGACCACGTGAGAATAATTTTAAGAAAGAAACATTAATGCTTCACACATTGCCCGCAAAGGACAGACCATCGACTAGTGTTTTTCAATTTTTCTGACGACCTGCCGTTTTCTTGGCCAGATTGTTTTCACGCGATTTAGCAATCCGTCAAATTGACACTCAGTGACTGGACCGGTAGAGATCAGGTTATCGGGCAAGACGACCAGGCGGCGTTACTGTGTATACCGGAGGGCCGGTAATATCAATAAAGTGCGAGACGGGCCACTTTGCGCCTTACTGTTTGACGCCCAATTACATTCCCGTTTAGTTTCCTTCTAGAAGGGGGGCAGGTTGACAGTTATTGGACGAGCAGGCAGAGTAGCGTCCAGAAGATTCCCAGGGTGTGCTTGTTTGCACCACGCCAGTACTGTCGCTGCGTCAATGGTTCCTGGCTGTGGTCGCAGCTGCCAGCGTTGGACGTCCCCATATGACCAGGCTTTGGCGAAGGCGCCGGTGAGTGCCAAGTTAGTGCTCATTCGTAGGGTAAGGTGGGGCAAAATGAGACAAAAATTTGAAAATAGTGAATATTTATTTTTATTTCGCTCGTTACCCTTAAACGTCAATGCAGAAACTTTCCTTTGGGTACAAGATATGTGCTACATAAGTATGACAATTTTGCCACCATCAAAAAGTTTATTTCAAAAAGAAATAAAAAATGCACCAGATGTCTCATTTTGCCCCAATCTGCGGGGCAAAACGAGACAGTGTGAAAAAAAAATTTCACTCGTTCAGTTTTTGCAGTAGAAGCACTTTAAATTAAAGTCCGTGGGCCCTCACGCAGCCTTCATGACCCCAGTTCTGGCACTCCACGCATTGAATCCAGACAGAACCCGGCGCTGTTTTGCTCCAAAACTCCTTGCAGATCAAACACCACCAGTCTTTCTGTGCGCTATTGTTGTATTTTGTTGAACGCTTGCACTTCATTGGATTATTCAACGATTGGAGGCTAGATATGTTCTGACGTATCTTCTTCGCCTCGTTTTGCCGCTTTGGTGCAGAACTGCACGGGCGTTTCGTGGCTTTCAACTTCGTCAGCCGGGCTTCGTGAGGCGATGACTTTAAAACTGTGCTAGATTCGGATTTTCTAGCACATGTTTTTTTTTAATTCGGTATTGGAGGAATGTCATTAAATCTCTATCCCAAGGCGTGTTTGTGAACGGCTTGACTTACAGATTCTTCCAATTTTGCATTCGCCAATTAAGAGCATCCTTGAGAATGCGGAAAATGCTCGATGCAGCGCGAATGGAATGAGTGTCCTGAACAGCAATCAGTGATTTTTCACGTCGTTTTGCTCCCAGGAAGCTCTATATGATATTCTGTTGCGCGTCCGAACCCTCCTAAACAAATAAATATAATATATAAGGAGTGTAAGTAAATGGTTCACTTAATAAGACACTCTCTAAGGCAATTCGATGCCTTTTTGTCGCGTTTTGCCCCCCCCTCACATGCCCGAATTCAAAAAAATTTCCGCTTTAGCCCTGGGCACCAAATGAACTGAAATTTTGGTGGTATGTAGCTAGTAGTATATAGTAACAATATAAATACTTACGTTGTTGTACTGACGTCAGAGTAGCTTCATGCACGGATATGAAAATTTGGCCGAGCAGAATTTCACCCCTTTTCGACGGGTGACGAACACACTGACACCAGCCGCGTAATTTTTCCCACTCGAACGCTGTGAGTAATGATCAACTTTTACACATAAAAAGGTGGACAACTACCAGCACCTCTCGCTGAAATATAGAAACAAAGAAAAGTACTTTCTGTATTAGCTATAGAGGTCGGCAAAGCCAAAATGTCGCATTTTGCCCCGCGTCTCATTTCCCCCCCCCCCCCCCTTACCCTACTACTTGTCTAAGGGAGCTTTGCATCCCCGAGGCCGACAATAAACTGTTCAACAATCAGGGCTCGATTTTATTTGCTGTCACGCAGATCCACTAGCATAAAAAATTCGATGAAAATGTCATTCACATGAACAGTAAAACGCATTACAAAGAGGAATGGGTAAAAAATACGGACAAATATACGGGTAAATCTATAAGTTTCCGTCCTGACCAACTTTTAACGACGATAGTAATGAAAGACCTGCGTCACTTTTCAACATAATCTACCTTCCAAGACATTTTTCACACCTCTGAAGCAGCGTTCGCATCAACAAGAGCTTGGTTTGGGCGAGTTGGTTCATCATAGTTATATCGTAGTTACAGCGCGACAACGGTAAGAAGAAAAACACGGACAGGAAAGAGCGCTGACTTTCAACTGAATTTATTGAAGGTACTCCGGCCGCTTTTATACAGGGTGCAAGATCAGTGCGCATGCGCCACAACACGTGCGTGATTATGCATAGAATTGTTAAGAAATGAATATTCCCTCTCAGAAAGGTGAAGTGATGGTGTACTGATGCATCGATCCGTGGCCTCCCTGATAAAAAATGCTTCTATAATTCTCTTTCATTCTCCGTTCTCGCTTTTTTCAAAAACCTTGTTTCGTGAAATAGAGGACTGCATTTGCATTCTTTGCAGTGTACAGCCATGTGGCTACCATAGCCATTCTTAACGTTGTATGCATGCTGTCTTGCTCGGTCATTAAAGCATTGCCCAGTTTGACCTATGTATATCTTTCCACATGTCAACGGTATTTCATAGACTACATCGTTACGGCATTCAGTGAACCTACACTCGTGATGAATGTTGCATTGTCGACTAGTCTTGTTGCTATTTAAGACACACACTTTCGAGAGCTTACAAGGGGCGGAAAACAACAAATTGATGTCATGTCTGGTCGCCATTTTCTTTAAATTGTGAGACACCTTATGTATGTATGGTATAACATGCAATGGTCTTTGATCATTTTGTTCGCCTTTTGGTCCTGTTTTTTTGCACTTTACTTTCTGCAGGAGCGTTTCGCAAACGGGTACGATGACGTTGCGGGGGTATCCAGCTTCTTTTAATCTTTCAATTTGCTTTGTTAGACTGGCCTCAGCCTTGTGGTCACATGATTTGTTAAGGGCGGCCTGAATACACGTGGTGGCAATTCCCCTTTTTATTAACTTTGAATGACCACTATCAAGTACAGTTTTCAACCACGATTGGAACCCTATCAGCAGCTGGCTATGGCACGCAGTTTGGGACACAAGGCTAGTGACGAGGCAAGAAGCCATATCATAGCGGAGAGTGTTGATTGTGCCATTAACAACTTCAAAAAAAGCCCCGAGTTTGCCTCTGAAGAATATAGCCACCTACATGAAAGATAACAAACTGGAAGTGATGCAGGCCGATAAAGAAGGAGGATTCGTGGTGCTTCCGCAAGCTTTATTTGGATCAAAAGCAACTACGGCAATTAAGAAACATTTCAAGCCCATAAAATTCAACCCTACACAGCATAAAAAGGAAGCGTTGAAGTTGATCAAGGACCTGAATCTTGAGAACCTTAAAAAGCTGGTGGCCAAGTCTGAAAAAGGTTACTTAGAGGTCTTTTTTTCACCTGCAAGACGCACAAGCCTGAACATCCTTTCAGAGTAATCGTCTCGGCAGAAACATGTAGGAAGATTTGTTCAGGAAAATTTGAAGAAGTTGACGTTTGAAGATCCGTTCCTTGTAAGGAGCTCGTCCGATGTGGTCGAGGAGCTACAGGAAGGCTTTTGCTCCGCCGTGGTGGGATTCTCTATCGACGTTGAGGACCTTTATTACTCTGTTCCATGTGATGGCCTTATTTCCGCTGTAAGGCAATGTTTTGAAGAACAGGAGCCGCAATTTCAGAACAATGTATGCATGAACTCTGACAATTTCATTACGCTCTTAGAATTTTATCTCAAATCCACTACCATCAACTACGATGGGCAATTTTTAATCCAACGCACTGGCATTTGTATAGGTTCATCATTGGCCCCACTTCTTTGTGACATCTTTTTATCTGTTATTCACAAACGCATTTCTGCGAGCCTTGCATGTGTACCTGTACGTCGAGTGTATCGTTATGTTGACGATTACTTTGTGATTGTTGAGAAAGGTGGGCAAATGTGTTTTAATGACAAGGTTGAGGCTGTGCTCAACGTCTTCAAAGAGCACTCCTGGGGCCTCAAATTCACGTTTGAATTGCCAAAAGACAAGTGCATTCAATATTTAGACGTTCGTCTTTCTTTTTCTGATAATGCACATACCTGCTAGTGCTATCAGCCCAGGAGCGCTAAGAATGTCCTTCCTTTTGATAGTGGCCATTCAAAGTTAATAAAAAGGGGAATTGCCACCACGTGTATTCAGGCCGCCCTTAACAAATCATGTGACCACAAGGCTGAGGCCAGTCTAACAAAGCAAATTGAAAGATTAAAAGAAGCTGGATACCCCCCGCAACGTCATCGTACCCGTTTGCGAAACGCTCCTGCAGAAAGTAAAGTGCAAAAAAACAGGACCAAAAGGCGAACAAAATGATCAAAGACCATTGCATGTTATACCATACATACATAAGGTGTCTCACAATTTAAAGAAAATGGCGACCAGACATGGCATCAATTTGTTGTTTTCCGCCCCTTGTAAGCTCTCGAAAGTGTGTGTCTTAAATAGCAACAAGACTAGTCGACAATGCAACATTCATCACGAGTGTAGGTTCACTGAATGCCGTAACGATGTAGTCTATGAAATACCGTTGACATGTGGAAAGATATACATAGGTCAAACTGGGCAATGCTTTAATGACCGAGCAAGACAGCATGCATACAACGTTAAGAATGGCTATGGTAGCCACATGGCTGTACACTGCAAAGAATGCAAATGCAGTCCTCTATTTCACGAAACAAGGTTTTTGAAAAAAAGCGAGAACGGAGAATGAAAGAGAAATTATAGAAGCATTTTTTATCAGGGAGGCCACGGATCGATGCATCAGTACACCATCACTTCACCTTTCTGAGAGGGAATATTCATTTCTTAACAATTCTATGCATAATCACGCACGTGTTGTGGCGCATGCGCACTGATCTTGCACCCTGTATAAAAGCGGCCGGAGTACCTTCAATAAATTCAGTTGAAAGTCAGCGCTCTTTCCTGTCCGTGTTTTTCTTCTTACCGTTGTCGCGCTGTAACTACGATATAACAACGTTCGCATGCCCTTCATAGGTAAATAGTCTAAACATTTGTCTTCGAAATGTCCGTGGTCTGCATTCAAAACTTCATAATGCAGCAACTTTTTTTTTTTTGCTTCGAAGATCTTTCTGAAGCTTGGAGAAGGGCTAGTGGTCACTGGGCGTCAAATATGGTTGTAGGGTGCATGATCAATCTCTCGAAAGCCACAGGTCTTCGCAACAGCACTCTCACCACTCGCCGTGTGAACTGATGCGTTTTCGTGAAGCAGGTGGACGCCATGATGGAAAATGCCTCCCCTCATCTCGTTTATTGCATATTGCCGTTCATGTAAACGCACGCGCCGAGCTGTAAAGACGCGCGCCGTTATTTTCCGTATAAAGTCCAAATCGACGACATCGCCCCGCGCATGGTATGTTGTGTCCGCGAGTAAAAGCGCGCTAGCGCTGGCGATGAACGCGGCTGAAACAGAAATGAAACGACCCGGCCTTCTCCGCTGCACGGAGGGCGCATGCGATAACATCATCGCGCGTGCGAGGCGTGCCGTCGATTGCTCCTCAGGCAGAGAGGAGACGCTCCTCCCGTCTTGGAGAAGCATGAAGATACGCCGAGGGAGGGGCGGGGCTGTGTCGCTCGAGCAGCAACTGTGAACAAAGTTGATCACAAGGGCGCGATCACGAACGCTGGCGCGCGCGCTTTTTCGGCAGACATCAGCAAACAGCTCGTATACCCTTCTACGTGCTGTGCTCTCACCGCTTCGTGTTGAGATGACAGGCTGCACGAAAACCGCTTCTCTCCCTGGAGCGGCTGTGTTCCCTCACCCCAGCGTATTTTATGGTTACGCGAATGCGGATCCAGAAGAGTTAGCTGTTTCTTACTTCGTATAACATTACAATTTGTCGCTCTCGTATTCATTACTTCATCCTGGCGGCGAAACTAATTTAACTTGCAGTCGTTGTAACTACGCTGACTAAGGATTTCTGCGGTCAACATAGAAGCCATAGGTTCGATTTTTGTTCCCTGCGGCCGGATGCTGATATAGAAGCAGAAAGAAAAAGCATCCAATCAACAATAATTCTGCTGCGCACTTAGAAAGCCTCGCTGTAAAAATTCTAATTTATCCCGAACTGGCCAGTCCCAGCGTGCCTATGAATGTTGCACCCACGTTGTTCGGAGCATCAAAAGACCTTTACTTGTAGCATTGAAGCATCAACTCTTCGTCAGACTGGTCCTTTACACGAACTTTAAAGAACATAATGAATAAACCACACCCAAGATCATTAACGTTATACGAGCTTCTTTTTTATTTGCAGCTCAGAATTCGCGTAGCCAAGGGTAGCAGGACGCCTGCAGCACACGCTGCTGAGGCCGACACATGACACTTCTTATTAATAAATCTTTCTTGCTTTCCGCTAGTTCGACAAAGTAATTCGCGAAGGCACACAATGTTCCAACGTATTTTGACAATACTCAATACGCAGTACATTATGCCAAAATGCAGGATCCCAAAGGGTTTTCCTGTGTTTCTTTTTTTTCTTTTTTCCAGCACTGCCGTCACGAAAACCCGTCGGAGGCAATATTTGATATTCTATTGAACTAGGCCCGGAATATGCGGCAGCCTTTGTGTGTTTTCCTTCTGGAGCCGTCTTCATAAAGTTCCTCAGATGGAAAGCCGGTCACGACACCACCGCACCAGTGCCACTGCGTACGCCTCTTCATATTCTCTCTCATAAGCTAGAAACTCCGAACGCGTGCGTCAGCGACGCAGCGGGTGTCAGTGCTCGCAATGTTATTGAAACGGCCGGCATTAAATTAAAGCGTTGCCTGTATCTGAAACGCGATATTTATCTCGCACGCTTTGCTAGGCGTTCTGTCAGTTGCCGGGCGTCGGACCACTATAGTCTGTCTCGTAGTCATGTGGCTGCAAATGAATTCATCAAAACTAAATGTAATGCGGCAAATACGACCACTCGTGACAAAAAAAATGCTCGCGCTAGAATCTTGTGAGAAATGTTAAATACGGGATGTCTTCACAATTGTGTACGTTATAATAGTAATCTGATCAATACACAGATGAATCAAAGATACTGTAACACCTTTTTTTTATCCATACGCTGAAAACAAAGTTTTTGGAAGAGTACCAACTGGCGCCTGTACAGCCATGAGGTATTATACCCCTGACACACGGGCACCCTAAAGTCCTTTAGACTAGGGGAAAACTTCCGGAAAGGCGTTCGAGCGCAGTGAAGCACGACAAAGCAGTAACTCCTTTTCGGCAAAGATCCTTTTCGGAAAAGCAGATCCCGCATCTACTTTTCGGGCAGGAAGGGAGTACTCTCGCATGCAGAGTGCATAATTTATCAATAGAAGGAAACTTATCGCAACACTGAGGTGCCCGGTGAGTATTTTTTGGCGCAGTGAAAATGCTTTCCTTCTCAGCAGTAATGCCATTTGTTGAGAAGTGAAGGTTTATACTCTACCTATACTCTCAAACGCCCACATCACGTCACTAGCGCCGCTATGTTAGTGTTGGCAGCGGCAGTTGCTGATGTCGGTGACGTAGGAACAATGGAGCCGGCTTAATCGTGCCGTTAACCGACTCCCAGAAAAAAAAATTGAAGGACACTTTGTACATTCTAAAGTGTGTTCGGCGAAAGCGTGTGGCCGTTCCACTGACTATGCCATATCTTTTTTTCTTTTACACTCACAGTGGGATAACACACAAAGCGAATGTGTGCGTGTTTTCTTTTTTAATTTTTTACCGCGAGTAGCAGCGAGACGCGAGACTAATCTTCCTCCGTTCGCATGCGTTAGTATTTTCTCGCGCTTTATGCATTGTGCAAACGCCATAGCGTTCCAGCGCTTAAATTGACGGGCCCTTTGTAAATTCGAAGAGACGGCGTCAGTCAGAATGATTGCAAACGCTGGGCACAGCGAAGCTACATAAGCAAAGAGCGAGCGCTGTAGAGTCCGACGCGACCGGCGTCCGTTTGTGCATCCCGGCGGCCACCTGGCTCCGTGCCAGAGCTCGGATAGACGGGACGGGACGGATGGACGGACATGGACGGACGGACGGACGGACGGACGGACGGACGGACGGACGGACGGACAGACAGACAGACAGACAGACAGACAGACAGACAGACAGACAGACAGACAGACGGACGGACGGACGGACGGACGGACGGACGGACGGACAGACAGACAGACAGACAGACAGACAGACAGACAGACAGACAGACAGACAGACAGACAGACAGACAGACGGACAGACGGACGGACGGACGGACGGACGGACGGACACCGTACCTACAGACGGACGGACGGACACCGTACCTACAGACGGACGGACGAACGGACACCGGACCTACAGACGGACGGACGGACGGACAGACGGACGGACGGACGGACGGACAGACGGACACCGGACGGACGGACAGACGGACGGACGGACGGGCGGACGGACGGACGGACGGACGGACGGACACCAGACGGACGGACACCGGACGCCGGACGGACACCGGACGGACGGACGTGAGCATGAGACATTAAAGGCTTTCGCCTTAAAAACCGCGCTTCCAGTGGACCCAAAAGGCAACCTGGCGCTTATAAAGCTTTAGGGAGGACCACTTGGACACCCTGCCAAGGCATAAGCACAACGGTGGGGTGTACCAAGCGATTGCCGAGAGCCTCACAGACGCCTCGCATATCGAGGAAGGCGGGACTACTCGGTACCTGCGCGTGCGCGGCAAGAGACGCTCACCGGCGTCCCTGCCATACGCAGTCCGCGTCCCACAAAAACGCTTGGTGAGAAGCGCGTAAGGACAGCAAAGCTGTGACTGTTCATATTTGCCAGAAGAATTAGGTTGCTGCTAAAAGAGGAAAAAGAGAAAGAAAATTACGAGTATGCGCATCATAAGCCGTCAGACAATAAAAAACGTTTTTATGCTCCGGTATCTCTGAATGTGATGTACTTGCGCATGTTTTTTTCCAAATATTTCCAATCTTTCTGCTTCCACGAACAGCGCCATTTTTTTCGGCAGCGTTCTTCTGCGGAACCACCTAAAGCAGTAGTCCGGTGCCGTGTGCCATCGGCGCAATTCCTTTCTAGAAATGGTCCCTTTCGGCGACAAAAGGAGTTTACTTCAAAGTACTTTATTTTGCCCGTGTGTCACGGGTATTAGATACAGGCCTGGAAAGCTTTAGACACCGCCTTTTGTAATTGTCGAAGCACAAAGACAACGAGCTTGAACTTGGGTAGAAATACGAGATTAAATACGTCCTAACTGACAAGCCATGCATCTGAAATTCAGGGGTAATCTTTTCGAACAAGGATTTGTTTTATTCCGGCAAGACACTCAAAAACAGATCGACGACCGACAGGAAACCTGGGTGCGGTGTAAAAGTAAGTGCCTCTAAATTTTTAGCACTCACGGGTCACCTAACACATGAAATACGTAGAGCAGTTATGAATAATATAGGCCTTCTGGAAGGCGGAAACTCGCAGGCATGTTATATATCCGAAATACCGCGAGCAAAGCGACTTTTTTTTTATTATTGAGATTGCATATTGTGCCTCCATGGCACTGTGTTTGTATCAAGGTTGTATTCTTGAAGACTTCGCATCCGCTCCACGTTTAATCGCCGAACGTTGTTTCGGTTGTTTCGGGCCGAAGGCCCGAAACAACCGTTTCCTCAAAATGATGACAAAACAGGCTATGAAAGCTAGCTTTCTTTCAGTTGAAAAAAAAAATGAGCCGACACAGCAGAATGCATAGGTAGGCAAAAATCTGGAGCTCACTCAGACTCATTCTTGAAATAAAATTTGACCTTAGGGCTCACTCAGACTCAGACTTCTAAAATTTTCCTCAACCGGACTCACTCGGACCGAAGTTCTCCAAAATATTACTCACCTGGACTCCCTCACTAAGACTCAGGGCTGGATCTGAGTCTGAATGAGTCTGAGCAAGTCGACTCACGAGTGAATTTGTCGACCTATATGGCAGAATGTGAATGGGTGCTTTTGCACCAGTCGATCATCGCGAGCCTCAAGAACAATAGTGAATACGAACTTGTTCACTCACCTTGTAATAACTGAGATCGTAAAAGCACAGATATAAAAAGCCGGCAGATAACACGCACTGTGGGAATCGATGTAATGCGAAGCAGCCAGGAAGGAGCACATCATGCTTTACATAATTTGCATGTCATGTTTTACATGTTACGACCTGTCATTTGTGTTCGTCATACAGTCACGTCGCGATATACCAATTTTGGTGTATGTCAAGCTAGCGAACTGGACAAAAACGCACCATGAGCGTGGCATGTAAATGTCATTGTAGATGACATGCATGCCAAGATTTTCATGTTACCACCTGCCACTTATGTTCGTTATACAGTCATGTCACTCAATACCAAATTTGGTGTATCTCAAGCTAACGAAACGGCCGCGAGCGCGCCATGAGCGTGGAATGCAAGTCATGTCGCACATGACAAGTCATGATTTCCATATTACCACTTGCCATTTATGTTCGTCATACAGTCATGTCACTCAATACCAAATTTGGTGTATATCAAGCTAACGAAACGGCCGCGAGCACGCCATGAGCGCGGAATGCAAGTCATGTCGCTCATGACATGTCATGATTTCCATATTACCACTTGTCATTTATGTTCGTCATAGAGTCATGCCACTCAATGCCAAATTTGGTGTATATCAAGCTAAAGAAACGGCCGCGAGCGCGTTACGAGCGTGGAATGCAAGTCATGTCGCTCATGAAGTCATGATTTTCATATTACCACTTGTCATTTATGTTCGTCAGTCATGTCACTCAATTCCAAATTTGGTGTATATCAAGCTAACGAAACGGCCGCGAGCGCGCCATGAGCGTGGCATGTAAATCATACTTTTCATGACAAGTTAGTCATTTTTTTCATGATATGACCAGACATTTATGTTCGTCATACAGTCATGTTATGCCATACCAAATTTGGTATAAATCCCATTAACGATACGGCCAGGAGAGCACAAAGTCGTAGGCGGCTAGATAGATAGATAGATAGATAGATAGATAGATAGATAGATAGATAGATAGATAGATAGATAGATAGATAGATAGATAGATAGATAGATAGATAGATAGATAGATAGATAGATAGATAGATAGATAGATAGATAGATAGATAGATAGATAGATACGCTCAAAGTCGCCGAAGTTCGCTAAGAAATGCTTCACATTTAAAACAGAAACAGAGAGGCTGAATAGCATTCAAGTGCGGAGCACTTTAGAGGGCCAGGCTGTCGTATGCGGTCGTATGCTGTCTTCGTCGCTTGGCGTAAAGCAGGCAAAATCACATATAGCATAGCCAGCTGTAGCATATTGTGCGCGCACTCGCGCCAAACAGAGGTCTTCTTGCTCTTGTTCTTCGAGCTTCTTGATGATGATTTTAACGCGTATTCTTCCTTTTGTTCTACGAGCGCCTTGATGCTCATATAAAGTGCGGACATTACTACCATGGGTAGGGAAACACACAACATAAACCACGTATAAAAATTTAAAGAGGAAGCAACCGACAAATAGAAAGAGAGAAAAAATAGAAATAAATAGAAATAAAGAGAAAACAAAAAAAACTGGAAAAGAGAGCAAGAAAGTAAGAGAGGAGGAAAGAAAGAGAAAACCGAACAGAAATAAAGAAGGCTGTCCAGCTCCGCACTTCCTTCAGGCTTGACCCCACTAGGGTGAAGCTGCCTTTTTGTTTAAGTTTTCCTATGCAGCTTTTTTGCGAAAGTCCAAACAAATTTCTGCAAGTTAATATGGTGCGCAAGTGGGATAATGATGCAACACAAAACCCTGAATCATGTCGAGTTGTAAGAAGCGATGTTTTTATCTTGCTGCTTAACCGCGAGAAACATTGAGTGCTTTCGACATGAAGGGTGATAGTTTGTTCAAACGCACGATTCATGCACAGTAGTGTCGACGACGCTAGCAGGTTTTTCTTTTTTTTTTCCTGAGCGACTTCATTGTTACATTTTTAGCTGACCAAAAGAAAACGTTTTATCTAAACAAAGACAGCTGTATCTGGGCAAGTGCCCAGGGACTGGTTGGTGATCGCATTATATGAAGGACTGAGAGATGAACTCTTCTGCAAAGTGCGAACGTTTCTTGTGTGTCTTGTGTGTGAACATTGTTGTTGACGCGTGGACATTGCTCATGAAGTGAGAACATTCCTTTTAAAAGGACATTGTTGTGCCTGAAGTTCACAATACTGTTATGCATAAGTTCGTGACGCAAATTATTAACTAAGGGAAGAGGAGTAGCCGGAGCCATGTATAGGCACCAACCTCTCCTTAAACACATTTAATAAAAAAAAAGAGATTACGGTAGGATGATTGCAAACAATCGTCAATAACCGAGACTATTACATGCAGAAAATAAATTTCCATGTATTACACTTGATTGCAAAGTTAATGTTGTTGAAACAGGGCGTGTATTTCTTGGCGCGTGTTATCGCCTTCCATTTGGCGGCAGAGTTCTCTTTATGCGTAGCTGGCGTAGCCATATTTGGCTAGTCCGATCCTCGTTCCGAGCACCAAGAAAATGTGGGATAATTCCTGAGACAGTGCAAACCCGCGGCAAAGGCGAAACAGATTTCCCATCGAGTAATTCCAGGTCGACCTGCTGCTCGGTATTGACCCCTTTTCCAATACAGGGCTAGAATGCGCTGTTAAAGCCCATTCTGGGCCTGATTGACAGGGGGCCTTCAACAGTGGTGCAATAAAGACGCATAATTACGTGTCTTACTTTCCCGCAGGCCGCAGGTCGCGGGATCGAATCCCGGCCGCGGCGGCCGCATTTTCGATGGACGCGGAAATGCTCGAGGCTCGTGTACTTAGATTTAGGTGCACATTAAAGAACCCCAGGTGGTCGAAATATCCGGAACCCTCCACTACGGCGTCTCTCATGATCATAGCGTAGTTTTGTGACGTTGGACGCCATCAATTGTTATTATCATTACGTGTCTTACTTTAGCACTCGTAGACCCGCACCCAGTATACTACGACCAAACACGTACGAGAGGACACACGTAGAAGATGTAGAAGACGCACAGAATATAAAAATAGAAGACCGTATGTGCATGGAGTGAATGCAGATTGTGAAATACAAGAGTACTTGCTTGTACATATATGCGTCGTCCTTAATTACGCATGCGCCGACATCGTTCTTGCAACAACACGTATACAAAACTGCCACACCAGCAGCAGGAGCAAGCTGAATGTGCAAATGCTACACATACCTTCGATGATTCCCTTTTAGGGGAGTCCAGTAAAATATTTCTTTATATTTTTAGTAACTTTATTTGCAAATGATGGTTAGTGAGGAGTGAGCTCGTGTTTGGGGTGATAATATTAATCACATAAGACCTGACTCTCCGGAAAACTTCCAAATTGAGAACACGTCTATGGCTCAAGCGAAAACAATGTAATGTCACCGACACAAAACTCCTTATGCAAATAAAACCTTGCAGAACTTCTTTTTAACAAAATGGAAAAATCTATGCATAAAGAATGGTGCACTTATCTACCCACTATTAGATTATACGTCAATTTTTGTGTGTCTGAGAACAGCAGCTCGTGAAAGTTCGTTAAGGAAACCATATATACACCCTTTCCTGTTTTTAAAACATCAAATACTTCACTGCACACATAATTCAGGCGGTCATAGTTAAGGCAAATTGAGTGGCATCAATATTTAAAAGCATAGTGCTGATGCGGCCTCTGATTCGTGTATTACTAGTTCCTTGTCATGAAGAGTCATGAAGAGTTGTTCATTAATTTTGCTTTGTTATTCCTGTTTTATCAGTTGCTTTTGATTATTTTCATGCCATTTCTTTTTTCCTGTAGTATTACCATTATGTATTGATTGTATTGTTAATGTTAATCAAGCTCATTAATCATCGCTCACACGTTCGCATCTTTTGCTGTATTTTTTGTAATTACCCCACGCATGTAGCCATAGGAGGTCCCCCCCTGTCAGTTTCTCTGAAACTTTGGGACCTCCTGCTGTACTATTCTAACCATGTAACTGAACTGAATTATTTAATAAACTTGACTTGACTTGAAAATTTACTTCTACAAGCAGTACTTAACGCGTACAATGAATTGAAACGCAATATTTGTTGGAAGCCTCAGGTCAAAAGAAAATTCTTAAAAAATCAATGAAGTGAGAATAGCTGTGTGTTAAATACGTAGACGTGAGAAATGGCTGAGTGGCAAACTTTCAATGTCCATGACAACAAGCACACTCGAGAATTTAATAAAAGAAAGTGTGCCGAAACCATAAAGGATGGTTGTCGATACATGCTAACAGCCATGCCCTCCAAGGAGGCTATTCGGTATATCAAATTAATGTGCTAGTGACGACAATTCTTGCAGTTGCCTTACGTAGGTCGTGCTTGTGGTTTTATTGCGTAATCTTGTAGTAAAAAAAGTTCGTTATTTTCATCTCTCGGTCTAACATAAACGGTGCAACGTACTCCCGGTGTATGTCAATAATGATGAAATATCCCCATCTGACAAATGCAAATTTCTCCTTTTTTTTTCTAGCTTGACTGTTTCTTGAACTTTAACGCATACAATAATCAAATAAAAGAGAAGACCGTATATGCCATTCATGTTCTCCTCACAGCCCGTCAATATTTTAGGCTCCCTACTCTAACTTCTCTCTATTTTTCGTTCCTTCATATAGTCATTTGAACTATTCCCTTGAATTTTGGCACTCGCATACAAAACTTACCGAAGCTCACTAGAGCATATCCAAAAACAGGCACTCCGTATAATAACGCACGTTGATTATCAGGCTCATTCGGCTCCACTATTTTCCTCAATACATATTCTTCCTGTTTTAAATATTACCTTCTGTAACTTAGCCATTATTGCGTACCGTATCATACGTTACCCAAGTAGTCTTTATATCATAGAAAAGCAATCTACAACTCGACATAATAATACACGTTTCTCCCTCCAAAGTAATATTTTACTGCTTAGGGCACGCACTAATTACGGACAAAACACAGTAATCCGCTGTCACCAAGGTGTGTAACACACTGCCATTGGAGGCTAAAACCTCGTCCTCTATATTTACTTGAAAACATTCAGTTCAACATTATTTGAGCCGTTTACTTATATGCATGTCACTATCGTTCCTTTTTCATCTCTTCTATAGTGCATTTCGTGTATCCTATATTCAGGTTCCATTTAGTTTATTTTTCGTCAAGTTAATTAATTATTTATAGTAAAATCCTAATGATTCTTTTTGTGGAACTTCGTTAGCCTTTGCTTATTTACTCACTTATTTTGTATGTGTATTTGAGTTCCGAATAGTTTTATTGTCATTACTTCCCATATTGCCTCTCCTATGTCCTTCATGCATCGTATGCATATATTTCACAATTTTGTTTCTGATTTTATGATTCTTTTATGTATATTACAACAAGAGGTATCATTGCAGCGTCAACACTATATAAGCGACCTTTTTCTGAATAACTCTACCCATATGTAACCCCCCCCCCCCCCCATAAATACTTTCAATAAACTGAAACTGAAGAATAGACTCGATAACCAGCACATCTGCAGCAGCGGTATCGGCAGAAACTGTGTGCGTCTCCAACATCTGTAACAGTTTGCATTCGGCGGCGAAAGCGTCTCAAAATATGCATCAGCTTGTGGAAAGTAAGCTTGTGCAACTACCGAATCAACAAATTCCATAATGTCTGGAGTCTCCTGGCGTTGCTATGTCACGTGGCTGTAGGATCGGCGCACCAAATACAATAGTGCAGTACTGAACTGACTCGTTACTGGTGAGACTGACCAAGCAGGCGCAGCATACATAAACCCCCGGGAAGGGAGACAGATGGAGGTGGGCTTCACTAAAGGAATTGCGTTCTTAATGCCATATTTATCATTATTCAGGTACCGTTTGTTGTTTTAGTGGGTAGCTGGGTGTAGAAAGAAGTGAGTAACTCACGCATCTGGGTGGTAATTAAAATAGAGACACATATCAGCTGTGGGTGTATACGCCGTTCAGTGAACGTGGATCCTGAGCTTATATGCCGCTAACACCGCGGCAAGCTCTCTGAGAACAGCGCCATATGGTGTTGTTGTGAGAGACGGAGCGGGGCTGATGTGATGACATGCGGCACTAATGTGATACAGGCGTGTCCAATGAGAGTCGGCGACAGTATAGTCAAGCGTATTCGTTCAGAAGCAGCAAAAACTGCTCGTCATGCGACGAAAACACGCTTTTCTCGCCAAATAATGGTATTCTCATTAAAACAACGCTAGATTACCAGATGCGGGCTTTCTCTTCTTGCGTCGGTGATAGTGGGGGGGACTTGGAATAAGTTAAATGCCCTCGTGAGGCATAATGTGCAAACTAGAACGAACGGACAAAATTTTACACATAACGCGTCGTTAAAGGTTGGTTACTACTTCAAAGAATTCTGTCGACAATGAAGTGTTTATTAAAAAACGATGTTTCAGACAAAAAGAAAAGTTGTGCTAAGTGCTCCATCATATTGCAAGGGATGCTTTCATTCATAGTCACTTACAAGTTTGATATATACATGCCAAAATGTATTCCTAGGTAGATAACATGGAGATATCCCCGGATTTGAATACCGGAGTCACACGAGAAACTTTCAAAGCACCGGGTAAGCAGCCCGTGTCAAGAAAGTATTACAATTCGCCTGCCAAGAAAACTACCGGCTACGATTGGGTTCGTAATTTTAAGTAATTTCTGGAATACGCCGTCTGGATCAAGCAAGTGATAAGTTAAGGGTGTGGATAGCTAATTGCATTCATTTATTAGTGGTAGCAATACCACTCATGACGGCGTTAAGAGAGCGAAAATTTATGATTATCGGGATCGGCTTCCCGTCAGTGAAAATAGAAGTAGAAATGATTTTACCTCTTTTCTAGCTTCTGAACACTACAAAATCCTTACCACCTTCACATAAAAGAATACAGCTTGCAAATCAAAACACAGGATAAAAATAGTTTCGAACAAACTTCATTGTTATTTTGTTACCAGTGCTGGTATAAATCTTGGTCAAGAACTTGTACTGAGACGTTTCTGTTTCTCTATTTCTAATTGCACAAACTCGTTCGCTTTCTGTAGTGCTCCCAATCGCGATTACATTCCGATATCTTTGCTTTTCAATACAATCGTTCTTGTCGATTCGTCGCACTACGTGCGAGGTGAATGACGTGCTACAGGACTGTGACTTAACGCGATAGCGTTAAAGAGCTCGTTTTGCAGAAATTCCGGCGTCGGCGTCGGCGTTGGCGTCGTTGGTTGTGAGCGAAAAATCATCATCTTGTCCATGACCAAAAAATCGAGAAGGATGCCAGTAAAATAAATAATAAAAATATCCGGGTCCGAGTGAGGATCGAACCCAAGCCGTCTGCGCGGCAAGCAGGTGTACTACCACTCAGCCACGCCTCTGCTTCGAAATACAGTGAAAATAACTTCATCTGCTTGGAAATGCAGTAAAAATAACTTTCATGCTTCGCAAACGAAAGCCTCCTTTATATAGGCGTCGCAATATGACATGTAATATCCCAGTAATATTGCGTGGTACAAGCGTACATTGCCATCGGGGGGTCAGAACGTGTGACTATCATAACGATTTCGTAGTTTAAAGCTGGCTACCCATTACAACAGGCGCTTGGAAATACAGTGAAAATAACCTCCTCTGCTTGGAAATGCAGTAAAAATAACTTTCCATGCTTCGCAAACGCAAGTGTCCTATATATAGGCGTCGCAATATAACATCTAATATCCCAGTAATATTGCGTGGTACAAGCGTACATTTCCATCGGGGGTCACAACATGTGACTATCATAACGATTTCGTAGTTCAAAGCCGGTTACCCATTACAAAATGCGCACACCTTTCTCCGTGTATTCCCTTAAAATCACGCAGTGGGTGCATATCAAGTATGCACTAAGTGATTGAAATACGCACTCGGGACAGGATATCGCTATCGCGTTCAACTCTTAAAAGCGAAGCTTAAGGGTCCCCCCAATTTTTTTTATAATGTATTCTTTAATTCGCAAACTCCTCGTGAATCCCATGCCAGCTTTTGTAATTGCTGCGATAAGGAAGACGTTGCGCAACGTTAGGCTCTTTCAGTTTATATATTGTTATTTTGTCCTTGCGGCGTCTCCACTTCTCGCATAACTTCTCCTTTGCAAGACATAGTGAACACTGGTACAAGTCTACCGCATGAATGATCATATTATCCGGTCTTCTGGTAAAAAAATTTTTTAGAACGGCACATCCCCTGCGCGTGTAAGGGAGGAGACCACTTGGAGTCATGTTAAGCAAGAAAATGACGTCACATATTTTATTAACTCAATTCGTCTACCACAAATTACTTTGAATATCTGCCAGTCTATACTGCATAACTGAAATAACCAGCTAATAATATTGGCAGCGTTGGGTACCTGTACTACATAAAACAAGCGATCCGTTCGAATCATCGACTAATCAAACAGGTGCACCTGGTTTTGCTTTCGGATGCAAGTGTTTCGACTTGTCGATTTATAGCGTTACATGCGACGCGAATCACGCGCTATGCGTTCATGACATTACAGTCATTTTAAGAATGTACTAATAGCCCATCTCTACGACACAAGTAGCAGCTGGTCACAATTACATAAAAAATCCCGGAAGTTTAAACTTTTCGTGCGCGCTGCATGCAGTTCAACATTGCTTCATTGGGAGACTATAATAATGAACCGGCCGGGTTACTGTAGCGTCGTTATACCGAGGAATGCAGAAATAATACAAGAAACCTGCAGTAAAAATAATCTTCAAAATGTCTCTCCGCCGAGTGCACAAGAAAATAGGGATGCCAGAACAAGCTCAATACTGTGACATTCTATCCTGTCTTTCAGCTGTCACCGTCCATATAAAGGACGTGAAGAAAAAAAACGCCATCGCATGGCCATTAAACAGCCTGTCCTGATACACACGACCTCCTGATAGACAACTTGTGTGACGAACCAAACAAAGCAACAAATCGAAATTGCAGAGGTTGAGGAAAACAAGACGAGACAAAAGAATCGCCGAAGAAAGAACACGAAATAGCTATTCCAGAGAAGCAGGGAAACTAACATCAGTAAATTTTGCTTCCCGGCAAGGTGACGCCTGTCACCACCCGAGAACAAACTGCCCGCCAGGCCATCTTTTTCGTCCTGACGTGGCACAACGACTAGGATAAAAAAATGTACAATAGTAGTGCTCGAAAAGAAGAAAAGAAAAGGAATACAAGGAGAAGGAAAGATAAGATGGTGTTGTGTACTCAGGTGGAACAAAATAGGGTGCTGCAGATGTAGACACGCTAGAGCAAGCCAGGTTGAGCTATCGTAGGGAAGGAATGAACTTTAATTTTTTTTTTAAAAAGGAAAGAGTAGTAGCGAGAAAATTAGAAGATATGATAGTAGTTTGCGAATTGCTGGTACACGCCGAAAGAGCATGCTTGATTCCGCTATTCCACTGTCGTCATGTGCCAACAAGCGAAGTCTGCCCACGTCCACTTCATGTTAGTGATAAAAGAGTGAAAGACAAATGAGGTAAAATCAGAGAAGCCAACCAACAAAAAAAAAAAAAAAAAAGCTGCCTCGCTGCACTTGCACTTACAGAAAGAGGGAACATGGAAGGGGAACGAAAAAGCGGACAGATAGAACAGGCAACGCGAAATAGGAATTGGATGAAATAAGGAACCGGAGAAGCAATGTCCCTTCAATAGGTTATTCCCACACAAGAACTTCAATAGTGCCTGGGCCGACTTCCTCTGCGGCGACTGATTACGCCGGCATGGCTGGACTGTCTGCTTCGAAAGTGGCCTGATGTCAACACAGGCCAACACGGCGGCTGTGTGTGCTGTGGAGAGGACAGTGGCAAAAGAACGTGACCGAGAGTGTCCTCGCTGCTGCGATGATCACAAGAAGCACTACCTTCCCTACCTATGTGGTAGACTAATGACTTTATAAATGCTATATCTTGCACAGTTGGAGAAGTATTGTCTCGTGTGGAGAGTCCAGATGGAGGAAAAAGTGAAACTTAGTACTAACAAAGTGCTGGCATAAATTTCATAATGTTATTGTCTTTTGTCTATATTATTTTGTTTCTAGGTGTATTTTTTCTGCTGGCGTACATGATATAGTACCAAAAGATCTTTCTTTTATGGCGAGCGAGCTCAGGCGGCCAGCATCTGTTTTCACAGGCTTGTTTCCCAGAACTGCCTCTTGCTACGTATAGCTGATACACATACAGCTGCATTACACATCACCATAGTTGAGGTTCCGTTGCTGCTTGTGCAAACGAAGGTACCCGGCCAACGTACAAACATATAAAGATGATTGTACAACTTCAGTCCACCGGCATTGTTTCCAATGGGAGTAATATACTAATATAATTGATGGGGTTTAACGTCCCAAAACCACTATATGATTATGAGAGACGCCGTAGCGGAGGGCTCCGGAAATTTTGACCCCCTGGGGTTCTTTAACGTGCACTTAAATCTAAGTACACGGGCGTCAAGCATTTTCGTCAAGCATTTTCGCCGCGTCCGGGATTCGATCCCGTGACCTTCATGTCAGCAGTCCAGCACCATAACCACTAGACCACCGTAGCGGGTTGCGTCATATTATAGAACACTCTGGCTGTTCGTGTAGTGGCAAGCCATACGCCCGACGGGACGCAGCCAGTCTGGACATGTCCCCGTCAGCTTTATCATGACAAAAAAAAAAAAAGATTAAGAAAGAAAACCAACAGACATAAGGAAGGGAAGTAATCGAGAAAAGCGTGTGGTTGATCACTTGACGCTGGAGGAGTGAGAGGGAAATAGGAGGATGTTAGAGAGGAAGGAAAGAAGGAAATAAGCTGTGAATTCACTGACGCATGCGTATATGGAGCACTAGACAAAGTCGTTCGCACGAGCCCGTCGTCCTCAAGAAGCACAAAAGTTCTTTCCTTATCTTGCGGCCCGACGAGTGACGGGGACGGTGTTGGAGTACTAGCTCCTGCACGGAAAGTGACCGAAAACCCCACGGGCTTTTTTTTTTTTCAATGCATAAGACATAAAAATTCACTGCGGGCGTCGGGGAATAAGGACAAAACATGTTTTTGGCTAGTTCGTTCATTATATGTCAGCAGCAGCGCTAGAGAACACGAGACAGAAAAACCAAAAAGAAGAGGGAGACGGTTAAGATCGCAGGGAATTTACCTTTTATTACGGTGACCATTATGCTGTAAATCAAGTGCGTGCGGCAACCGCGTGCCGTGCACTGGAGGTCACGTTATGTGCTGTTCGGGAGCGTTCATGAGTAGTGCTTGCAAGCAGGCTCCCTACTTGCGAACACACTAGCATGTGACCAATGTTGAAAATGCCCCTGATGTGTTGAGTTTAGCAGGGGCGACAAGTATTAAGGTGGTCAAAGTGAAGCGTTTCACCGAGAGTTTGCTTTAGCGGCTATTTACAACATGCAGGTGCACATGAAATGACGGCCGTAATTATAGTTAATTTATTCCGGCCTATTTAATCGATTAGTCACGATGCCGACCACACCATAATGTGCGTGCTAGCCGCAGAAGACATTGCTCTGGTTTTCGCCACGCGTAGGCTCGTCTGATCCTCCCCTCTTCATCCACAGCTTCCTCCACGTTATGCAAGCCCATATAGATGCGCAATGCCTCAACTATCCACTAGTAACAAATACAGATCACTTACATTTTTACTTTTTTTTTCTTAATTAGGCGTACGTGTCCTTTTGTAGTGGGCACATTTTCGCAAAGAAAATGCATAGGTTCAGGGAACGAGGGAGAAACCTTGGTTTCGCAGAGCCACCAACTTAACTAACAAAGCGAAATGGTATCCCTAAAGAGCAGACATATTTAAACGGCTCATTTCCACAAATTATTACCTTTCTAGTCCTTCGGTGTCAATTTCTCCAAATAGATAGCCCGTATATACTAGCATATCAAACCTATAATGGCTATAACCACACGTGGGAAATGTAGTAGACGGCACATCGGTTCGCTGACGACACCCCTTCGGCAGTGCAAGTCATGTTGCCATGACATGATACTTATTCCTTTCGCCAGTCGGAGGCGCTCCACCTTTTGGCAGAAATTTTCAAAAGTAAGGAAATCCGCCACGTTAATTGCGTAATATTATTAAATTACTGATGACGCCATCGTGCACTTTCCAGTCGTTGTCAAAGTCCCCAATAAACGGCATTGAACACAAAATTATAGAATTTTAGTAGAAAATTCTGGTGTCTACACCCCTTTAAAATGTGCAGGCTTGAAAGCTTGCAATCTAAAGCAAACTGCGAAGTGTGTTCTACTGCCGTTCAGATAAATATTTAACGTTTGTCTACATTAATCTCTTTTTATGTCTTCAATGTTAGTTTTCTTCCTTTCGCTTACTGTTCCCTCGGACCACCTTTATCTTTCCTCCGTTTATGTTATCAATTCACTTTAAATGCACTCTTGTTTTCTCTATAATAGAAGATTCTATATTAAATCAACCCTAGTCATAGTTTTTTTCTAACTGCGTTGGTCAAAGTCTTCGGCACAAAATTAGGCCCCTGCTTTCGGCCGCTTTTTCATTATCTCGAATCTCATCAACGGTGACAAAAATAGGCTGAATTTGCAGCTAGACCGGTTTAAGGTCCCCTTGGGTCAAGATAAGACGTTAACGCAGACGTTTAATTTAGAATGATTTTCCTAGGGGAAGTTCAGGTCGACGACCGAGAGCCCAGCGACAAGATTCTGCTGTAGTGTATAAGAAAAATTTGTGTGTGCTCTTGCTGTGAACTCATGACCTATGCTCTATAGGGAAAAAAAAGGAAAGAGAAAACGTCGCATTGTGATGTGTAATTAGAAAATCATCTAATCTGATGCAGCACCGTCGCTGCCTTTTTTACATATATATAGGAGAGGGGCCTAGCTAACACTCTTACCTAGCTAACACGGCCTTGCTAACACGCCTTACCACCAAGGAACACTCTCTTGTTCGTCAAATTACATTCGACGAACAAGAGAGAGTGTTCCTTGGTGGTAAGGCGTGGTATAGTCGATGCGAAGAAATTATAGCAAGAAAATAAATTCAGGTGAAAGCAATAGTATAGGCCAAATTCGTGTCAAGCTGTCACTTTTTGGATTTTTTTTTCTTTTTCGCCAGCCACTATACACAACGTTTTAGGCGCTATTATTTGACAGCCTTATTTTCGGTATACTGATGGAACGGGAGCTTGGTGCAATAACGCATTAACACAGGGAAAAAGAGAGGGGTGGGTGGGGGGCATATAAGCTAGTGTGCACTGACCAGCTCATTCACAACATCAAATGTAAGACGTTCATAATGAACATGCAGACGTCTGTAGCATATGCATATGCGGTGTTTTCGTAACGAGAGGATATCCTTTTTTTATAGGGTGACTTACTGAATATTTAAACTGTAAATAACTGCTACATCGATAAACTTCCATTTCTCTTTTGAAGCACATTCTTCAATAAGAAACATGCACTGGCGGCGAGGATCTTACAGCTCGCGCTCTCAAGTGCAGTGGACATAGCGACCCTCCAACAATTCCCCTTTTTTCGTTGCCTCATAGCGATGGTCTCTATCCAGCAGATATTGTCACGTGGTGGTGACGTGGATGGACACAGCAGTAGACTTCTTGAAGGTGAACTTCTTTATTCGGCCGAACTTGTGGCCACGAAACCGAAACTCAAAATACAGCAAGCAATGCACGCTGTACACTGATATCGGCGCACAGAGCGGCGGTCGTCGATAATCTGATCATCGTTGGAGCGTGCCGGCTTTTATACACCACACGTCGAACACTCTAGCCTTATCACTGGTCGTCGCGCAAGGTCTGGAATAATCTTGAGTGTTGGCGTGCTGCGCGCAATGTTAAGAAAACGATCTACTACAAACGTGAAGCTTCTCGCACACTGAGGCGCGATCTGCGCCAAGCGTTGCTCACAGTCTTTGCGGGGTTATAAACAGAGCACATCAAAATAACACGCGCGGTATATATATATATATATATATATATATATATATATATATATATATATATATATATATATATATATATATATATATATATATACATATACAGGGTGCCCCAGCTATCTTTAGCAAGGGTTGAAAAATATTCCGACGCACTCTATCACGATGCGACCTAATGCATGTTGCTTAATATCATCTTCTGTGCGTCACACTATTCCCTGTTTTTCGCTGAATTGCTTAATTAGGCATGATTAATTGACTAACTTTTGAAGCAACGATGCTAGCCAAGAATTCTATAGAGAAAAATTGTAGATCGGTTGATTAGACAGTTCCCAACTTTTTATCTGTTAATTATTAGCGTTTTTCTGCTTGCTACAGATGCCCGCGAAATAAAAAAAAAGTACCACGTGACATGCCCACTTGTGCGCCTAGGCGCGCCATGATTGTGGTACTCCTTAAAGGGCCCCTAAACCACCCCTGAAAATACCAAGAACGAGCGCGTTATTCTCTCCCGGCGTTACCCATCTTCGCGGCACAATTCGTGACGCCGGCTGTTTATTCACATGACGTCAGGATGAAATAAGCTCTTGATTGGTCGATATACGAGAGATACCTGTTGTGAATTGTCGCCTACCCTGCTTTGCCATGCAGTCGCATGCCCGGTCTGCCTTGTTTCGCATGACTATCGTGCGCGATAAACTGAATTCACTTCGTCTTCTCCGTTTGCGACTGCGCAAGCTTAGATAGCAGCGTGTAGTCGAAAAGTGCGAAATCCTGACTGGCTAAACGCTTAGTGCTGATATTCCACGTGTTTTCCGAAGAAATAAGTGGCGACGAGGAGATAGCGCTTGTAGGAAGGGTGGTGAAGGCGAGAAAGAAACTACTGTCTCGTCTTTGTACTCGGTGTGGTTTAGGGGCCCTTTAACGTACCACGTACGAACAATATGCTTCCCTCGCGACGGTTCGTGACAGCAGTAAGCAAACGCAGCGGTTATCGCTTTTGTTGCCGCTAGCAAAACATGCGTCAAGGCGCAGCCACCACCATCGTCACCGCGCTGTCGAGACAGCGCACCCGGGCCAAATACTGTGGTCTTTTTCGCATGGACCGTTTGAGAGCGCTGCAATACGGCGCGCAAGCAGGGCATGTCATGAGGTATTTTTTCGTATTTCGCGGGCATCTGTAGTAAGCAAAAAAACTTCCCCATCTCCCTCTAAAGGGAACCATGTGTGGATGCGAAGCAGCGGGGAGATTAGCCCGAGCGGAAGAAACGTCCCCGCTCTTGTTTCGCGGCAGCGGCCCGGGCGCTCATCGCGGCGCTGCACAGGAGAGAGAATGAGGCGCGCTCCGTCAATTTCATACCGCGGAACTACCGTGGCGCCCCCCAGCGGACTATGCAGCTGTCGCACCACCTGTCGTGCGCGCCGCTCCGTGGAGGATTCTAGAGGAGAGAACGGGGGGGGAACCGTAGGAGAGGGGGGAGGGGACGCGGGCGCCGCTCGGTAGAGTAGAGGATTCCTAGAGTAGAGAAAGGGGGTGAGCGTAGGAGAGGAGAGAGAGGGGGAAGAGACGCGCATGCGCTGTGGGGGGGTGTGGGACGCGGGGGGCCGCTCCGTAGAGTAGAGGATTCCTAGAGGAGAGGAAGGGGGTGAGCGAAGGAGAGGAGGAGGGGACGCTCATGCACTGTGGGGGGTGTGGGACGTGGGCGCCGCTCCGTAGAGTAGAGGATTCCTAGACGAGAGGAAGGGGGGTGAGCGAAGGAGAGGAGAGAGAGAGGGGGGGAAGGGACGGGCATGCGCTGTGGTGGTGTGGGACGCGGGAAGGAGGGACGGACTATCCTCCCGGGTGCTCGATTTTTTAACGTTTATTGCCGAATCCTGTGTTAGCACTTCATTACGTTACATATATGTATATTGCAACAATACGTGCAAAGTAATTGGCTCAATGGTTCACTTCAAGCTGTGTCCCGTGCTTGACGCCGAACACCGCCATCATCCCAAAGTCGTCTTCTTGTATACATCTCCATTTTCTTGCAGTCCATCCCGTTCTTATACAGTTGCTTCACTTTCTGCCCCTCCACCGCTGTCGATTGAAGTAGCTGGCCTAGGAAACGTAGCACATTTAGTTTTTCAAGGCAGTGGCGTGAGCAGGAAATAGGCGGTTTCCGCACTTGTCCCCCCAGTTCAGCAATAGCGCTGACACGAAAGGTCACTGGACCTAACTGTTTCCCGACACGGTATAGTCCGAAAATCGCGGCTAGAACTTTTGAAACGGAGCTTAATAAGACTTGTTCTCGGGCTGGTTGGTCGATGCTTACTGAAATACAAAAGGACGCGTACCATCAAAGAAGAATTCCAGACAGAACAGAAAAGGACGCCCTTTTCTGTTCTGTCTGGCATTCTTCCTTGAAGGCACGCATTTTTAAATGCGAAGCATTTCTTAGCGAACTTCGGTGACTTTGAGCGTATCTATCTATCTAGCTATCTAGCCGCCTACGACTTTGTGCTCTCCTGGCCGTATCGTTAATGGCATTTATACCAAATTTGGTATGGCATAACATGACTGTATGAAGAACATAAATGGCTGGTCATATGAAAATCATGACTAACTTGTCATGAAAAGTATGATTTACATGCCACGCTCATGGCGCGCTCGCGGCCGTTTCGTTAGCTTGACATACACCCAATTTGGTATTGAGTGACATGACTGTATGACGAACGTAAATGACAAGTGGTAATATGGAAATCATGACATGTCATGAGCGACATGACTTGAATTCCACGCTCATGGCGCGCTCGCGGCCGTTTCGTTAGCTTGATATACACCAAATTTGGTATTGAGTGACATGACTCTATGACGAACATAAATGACAAGTGGTAATATGGAAATCATGACTTGTCATGTGCGACATGACTTGCAGGCCACGCTCATGGCGTGCTCGCGGCCGTTTCGTTAGCTTGATATACACCAAATTTGGTATTGAGTGACATGACTGTATGACGAACATAAATGACAAGTCGTAATATGGAAATCATGACTTGTCATGTGCGACATGACTTGCATGCCACGCTCATGGCGCGCTCGCGGCCGTTTCGTTTGCTTGAGATACACCAAATTTGGTATTGAGTGATATGACTGTATGGCGAACATAAATGACAAGTCGTAATATGGAAATCATGACTTGTCATGTGCGACATGACTTGCATGCCACGCTCATGGCGCGCTCGCGGCCGTTTCGTTTGCTTGAGATACACCAACTTTGGTATTGAGTGATATGACTGTATGGCGAACATAAATGACAAGTGGTAATATGGAAATCATGACTTCACGAGCGACATGACTTGCATTCCACGCTCATGGCGCGCTCGCGGCCGTTTCGTTAGCTTGATATACACCAAATTTGGTACTGAGTGACATGACTGTATGACGAACATAAATGACAAGTGGTAATATGGAAATCATGACTTGTCATGTGCGACATGACTTGCATGCCACGCTCATGGCGTGCTCGCGGCCGTTTCGTTAGTTTGATATACAGCAAATTTGGTATTGAGTGACATGATTGTATAACGAACATAAGTGGCACGTGGTAACATGAAAATCTTGGCATGCATGTCATCTACAATGCCATTTACATGCCACGCTCATGGTGCGCTTGCGTCCAGTTCGCTAGCTTGACATACACCAAAATTGGTATATCGCGACGTGACTGTATGACGAACACAAATGACAGGTCGTAACATGTAAAACATGACATGCAAATTATGTAAAGCATGATTTGCTCCTTCCTCGCTGCTTCGCATTACATCGATTCCCACAGTGCGTGGGATCTGCCGGCTTTTTTTTTGTACTTCGGTAAGAACTTTTGACAGCGCTTTGGCGCATGCTGTGTGGGTCGAATTAACGTGAGGTCCCCCACATACACGAGAAACGGCGGGGGTTGGCGCTGCTTGCCCAGTGGAGCTTGAGCGGCTAGGCGTGCTCGGTGACGCGCTTGCCAGAGGAGTGTAGCAGTGTTCGCTTCTGCACCATCGGGCCAAGCATCAGACGAATCAAAGCGAGAAGTGACTCCAGGGCAAGCTTTGGTACTCTCCCATATACAAGCTCGAAGGGCGCTCCTCGAGTAGTTTCTTGCCGTGACGTGTTCAGGGCGGACGCAGCACACGCAACGAAGTCTTCCCAGTCATTGTGTTGTGGGCTTACGTAGGACGAAATAATGTCGGTCAGCGTCCTGTTAGTGCGTTCGACCAATCCATTCGTTTTTGGATGTTTTGGGGAAGCAGCAGCGTGGCGGATTTCGTATTGGAGCCGTAATCTGTCAAAGACTCGAGCCAAAATGGCGTGCTGTGGTCTATGATCCACATTTGTGGTGTGCCATGGCAGAACACTGTGTGTTCGGTCACAAAAGAAACTACATGAGTCGCGGAGGAGTCAGGGACGGCTTGAACTTCGGTCCACTTGGTCGGATAGGCCTAATCGGTTGCAACTACATATAAGAAACGTATGGCCACGCCGGGTGCGTGGTAGTGGCCCCAGGTACATGGTGAATGCCAATGACCTCAAAAGGGGCATCCGGTGGCAATATGTGATGCAGAGGTACCTGTATAGGATGCGGCGGTGCTTTCCTGAACTAGCATATGGAGCAGGAGGACACATACAGATGCGCGTCCGCTGCCATGCCTCTCCAACATAATCATTGATGGAGCCTAGCCAGCGTTTTCGTTGGACCAAGGTGACCGGCCGCCGCAAACGCGTCGTGGCACATAAAAAGCAGGGGTTGTCGCATGCTTTGCGGCACGACAGGAAGTCAGGAAGAGCTTCTCGCAGCTCGGTGCCAAAGAATGCCGTCACGTATGGTGTAAGCAGTCTTTAACTTGTCTAGACGATGGGTATTAGTGTGGAGGGCACCAGACAGTCGGGTAGTATTATCTTCTTTCTTTTAATCCCTTCACCCCTTCCCCCCAGTACAGGGTAGCAAACCGGACGCACGTCTGGTTGACCTCCCTGTCTTTCCTTCCTTCCCTCCTCCTCCTCCTCCTCCTCCTTGAGCATTCCTGTCTGCTCTTGAGGTGCACGAATATCAAGAATTGCGAGAGCTGGCGATGAAGAGTTAAGAAATGTGTCATTCCAAGACAGACAGTCCGCATCCTGTTGCTGAGACCCACTGCGATGAATGATCGTAAAAGAGTAATCTTGCCGTTTGAGGACCCAGCCTGCCAATTTTGCATTGTGGTCTTTCTTTGCTTGAAGACAGCAGAGCGCGCTGCTGTCGGGGACAATAGGGAACGACTTGCCTTAAACGCACGGCCTGAATTTTTCCACTGCCCAAACTACCGCTAAGCATTCCAATTCGGACGCATGGTACCGACTTTGAGTCTCACTTTAATGACTACTAGCAAAGGCGCCGGGGCGCTCGTGGCCATCAGCATCGGCTTGCGGTAGCTTCAAGTTCAAGACCACTGGCATCGGTATGGATGATTACGTGTGCGCCCTCCTGGTAATGAGTGTGGGTGTCGACTGCAGCGCAGTTTTAAGGTCAGTGAAGGCGGCTTATTTTTCTGGACCCCAGTGCCATTGTGTACCCTTCTTCAGTAGCTCATTCAGCGGGTTGCTTCGTACTGCTAAGCCAGGGACAAAACGTTGGAAATAGGACGCAAATTCCAAGAAACTTTTCAGCTGTTTAGCCGTAGTCGGTAGCAGAATGGTGGCCCATGTACTTGCTTTGAACGGGTCAGGGCTGATGTGGCGAGTACTTACGACATGGCCCAAATACGTCCCTTCAGAGACACCAAAAAACATTTAGAAGGCTTTACCCGGAGATTTGCCTTGTCGAGGCCCCTCAATACAAGCTCAAGCCTTTTTTAGTGCTTGTCGAAAGTTGGAGCTTAAACGATGATGTCATCGAAATATAACATTGCCATGCTCCACTTTAAGTACCCATGAACGCGATCCACAAGCCTCTGAAATGTCACTGGAGCGTTGCACAGGCCGAAAATGAGCCGGTTAAAGCTTATAGAGGCCATCAGGGGTTATAAAGTGTTCATTTCTGAATTTTCAGGATCGAACTCTGCTTGCCAGTATCCGGATGGCAGGTCCAAGGTAATGAAGAACTGCGACCCATGTAGGCGGTCTACGGCATCGCCGAGACGAGGGAGTGGATAAACGTCGGGCTTCGCGACACTGGGATTCAGCTAACGACGCCAGGAAACTTTCCTTTTGGAAGCTCGTCTTTCACATTTAAAAACGTGAAAAGACTGCGATTGCTTATACATCGGCGAGACGGGAAATTTTGAACAGAGGGCAAAGCAGCATGTTAAAGACGTCAACAAGAAAAAAAAAAGTCTTCAAATGCCTTGGCAGAGCACGCAGAAAACTTGAGCCACCAAGTCGATTGGGATAACGCCATGATTTTTGGAAAAAGAGAAAAACCTGTCTTCATGACACCTTTCTTCATGACACCACTTGGAATCCATTCTGATTCAAACGACGAACACATTGAACCGAGATGAAATGACGGAACTCTTCTTCATATCTACACCCTGCTGCTTACGTCACAATTTGAAGCCTTCGTTGACATCGCTTCACTCGTCCTCGCTGTCATTGTGAACAAGGCTCCCGTCAGGGGAGCTGAAACGTCTTTTTTCGTATTCCCTTTTCATGACCGGCGTCCTCTGTTTAATTCCGTTTATGTTACTTCCCGACCAGACGGGCTTCCATCAAAACCTCGACTGGACGATATATATATATATATATATATATATATATATATATATATATATATATATATATATATATATATATATATATATATATATATATATATATATATATATATATATATAGAGGCCTAATATGATAACTGCGGCTGTTTTTGTACATACCACGGCAGTATTCCTGAGGAGGCAAAGAAATAGTCAAACCTTGAAGCATATTTTAACCACAAATAGTACTAGACATCCAACTTTGCAGGCACTATTTATTATGTCTGCGTTTCTACGAGAGATTTTAAAGTAGGTAGTCTAAATGCGAGACGCTGCAGCCTGAAAGCTCATGATCTTTCGCAATCTAAATTACAGTCAGCGTCTCCATATACAAGCAAATCTGTCGCCGGCGCTTTGGTTCTCCGTCTTGTGCATATCCTCTTCGAAAGGGCTGTTCACGGCTATGCGCACCGACAGCCATTACGGTTCGCAAGCCAGGAAAACACGTAGTCGACAGCCAAAGGAACAATAACCTCACCGAAGCATGGTTTCAACGGCGTTCAGAGACCCCACGTTCTCCGTCTATATTGCTTGTTTCACCCGTATGCGTATGGCGCTATGCGCTCTGCATGGGGCACGTCTCTGTTGACAGTCTTAAGCCCGACAACAAGCTTACGGCATTGAATAGCGGCCTGTTCCGCAACGCGAGTTTTAATTTGGCGCAACTTGGCACGGTGATGTGGCTGTTTGGACTATACAACATGAAAGTGAGACGATTGTCGAGCGCTAACTTCACACAAAGCGATGGTTAAGTATCTTGTCAGTGCATTTTTTGCGGATGTGAACAGGCGTTTGCTGAGTGCAATGACGTTAGCAGAACCGGCGACCAACTAACACGTTCAGTGTAGAGGCCGTAATGACTTCATGACATGGCTCTAGGTATGTTACACCGTCAGCGTACCTGTCAAAAAAAAAACGGCAGATCCCATGCATTGTGGGAATCAATGTAATGCGAAGAAGCCAGCAAGGAGCAAATCATGCTGTAAATAACATGCATGTCATGATTTATATCTTAGGACCTGTCATTTATGTTCGTCGTACAGTCACGTGGCGCAATACCAATTTTGGTGTATATAAAGCTAGCAAACTGGACGCATGTTCATCATGAGCGTGTCATGTAAATCCCGTTGTACATGAAACGCATGTCGTGATTTTCATGTTACCACAAGCCACTTATGTTCGTCACACAGTCACGTCACGCAATATCAAATTTAGCCTAGATCAAGCCAGCGAAAATGCCGCGAGCGTGCCATGAGCGTGGCATGCAAGTCATGTTGCACATGACATGTCATGATTTCCATATTACCACTTGTCATTTATGTTCGTCATACAGTCATGTCACGCAATAGCAAGTTTGGTGTATATCAAGCTATCGAGACGGCCGCGAGCGTCCCATGAGCGTGGCATGAAAGTCATGTTGCAGATGACGTGTCATGATTTCCATATTACCCCTTGTCATTTATGTTGGTCATGCAGAAATGTTTCACCATGCCAATTTTTAGATATATCAAGGTAAATAAGCGGCCGCAGGAGCACCACGGCCATGACGTGTAAATCATGCCGTTCATGACATGTTAGTCATGATTTTCGTGATATGACCAGTCATTCATGTTTTTCATACAGTCATGTCACGCCATACCAATTTCGGAATAAATCCCATTAACGATACGGTCTGGAGAGCACAATGTCGTAGGCGGCTAGATAGATAGATAGATAGATAGATAGATAGATAGATAGATAGATAGATAGATAGATAGATAGATAGATAGATAGATAGATAGATAGATAGATAGATAGATAGATAGATAGATAGATAGATACGCTCAAAGACGCCGAAGTTCGCAAAGAAGTGCTTCGCATTTAAAATTGTCCTTCCTTAGGGCGTGAAAGTGAGCGGTATGAGTGAGTGAGTGGTATCGACACGGGCTGCCGAAAATAAAGCTTGGTTGGAAGTTAGCGCTCGTCTGTCATCTCGTTTCTTCTCTCCTTGCGGTGTCTTTATGCGCTTCAATTCCCGCATTGAGCGCTACGACGTTTGTTTCCCGGATGTCTCAAGTTCTTTTTTTTTCTTTTTTCTGGGGGAGTTGGGGGAGGGAGGGGGGTGAGGAGGCACCTGCCGATTGTTTTCTTATAGCCAGTGATGCTACCGAAGACTTCTGATTTGGAGCCATTTTTTGGAACAGCAAAATTTTCATTTTGAAACACTTTGGAGCAGATAATTTTGCATGTGGGTGCACTCTGGAGCACCTAATATCACGTTCTGGAGTACACTGGAGAGGCAAGTTGCATTAACATGTAAGCTACTTGAATAATTATTATGGGTATCTTACGACGAGCTAGAAATATTTCGATTCATTGTTAATCTCATAGGGAAAAATTATCTCAGGAGCACTCCATATTTCACTCGATAATGCAAAAAAAAAATTACACCATCTCCCGCTAAAGGGAACCATGTGTAGATGCGAAGCAGCAGGCGCTAACGCTTACACTGGCGGCGGCGTTGACGCTGGCGGTCATCGCAGCGTTGCGCAGGAGAGAAAACTGGGGAGGCGCAAAGCACGCAGTGATGGAGCGGTGTTTCCTACTGGAACATATCAATCGCGGCTAATGGGCAATGAGAGACAGAAGACTCCTACTGGGCACAGAGACCAGCAGTCTGCTTTTAGTTAACGCGCACGCTGCGAATTTTTATTGTTCAACAACGCACAGGAGAAATCTCCAACCGGCACCACCTTGCAGGTCAAGATCCAGTGCCATATATACGGGGTGGCCAGTGAACGGTTGTGCAGCGCGAGCAGTCGGTTTTTTCAACCAAGAAACTCGCTAGCAGACGCTGCCTGCGTCGGCGTCACGAGGCGAGAGAGGGGGCGGGAGCGTAGGAGAGAAGAGAGAGGGGGGGGACGCGCATGCGCAGTGGGAGTGCGGATGCCGCGGGCAGGGATGCCGAGAGGGGGGGGAGCGTAGGAGGGGAGAGAGGAGGGGAGGCGCATGCGCAATGAGGGTGTGGTTGCCGCGGGGAGGGATGCCTACAGGAGAGAGAGGGGGAGATGAGGTTTTTATTTTTATTTTTTTGAAAGGGTTTGCGCATGCGCAGTAAGGGTGGCCACGCGGCACACCACCACCACCACCACCACCGGATTAAGCTTCGCCATAAGATGCTTCACATCTAAAATATTGTTGCAGTTGAGTATTCTGTAATAACCACCACAATGACGTCATGCCAAGCCGCGCATGCAGCGTAGCAACCTTCGCGCATGCGCGTCTGAAGATAGTTCGTACTGCCGAAGAGGCCGCGCTTCTCAAGGCAAGGCTTGCTGCTAAGCGGGAGAGGCAGCGGCATCGCCAAGCTGACCCTGCATACGCCGCCAGGATGGTCGAGAACGACAGTTTGCAACATAGGCGCCTGATGAGCTTCGTTGTCTCTCTTTAGCATTGCGCCTCCTACACTAATTTTTTTCTTCTCACTCGATTTACTGATCCTCCTTCCCCCCCCACCTCTGAAAGCTTTCTGCACCTAACGTGGTTTCGCACCGCCTCCGTGATCTGCACACCGATCATGGAGGCAGTGCAAAGCGATAATGTTCTGAGTCAGAAGTTTTGGCAAACTATGACCTCATCACGGGATGATCTTTTGCATCAGTCGTGTTGACGCCGCCGGTGGTCAATTTTTACGTTTGATGCGGCATTTAAGGCGTTCGCATTAAAGGGACCCTGAAACGGTTATTTGAAGCTTTGTCAGCGTTTAGGCTAGAGCATCATCGAACCATTGGCACCACAAATTTCGCTGCACGCCGTGTACCAAGGCTGCTACGGCCAATTATATCATACCCTCCTTCTTACCCCTGCCTTGCCTCCTCAACTCATGATACACGCTGGCATCGCTGGCGATCGCAGAGCTCATGTGAGCACACTCGACGATTTGAGCTTCGCCCAGTGAGGACCTCCGAGATTGCACGCCGACAGGTTGCGTGCATCTCGGAGACCATAGCCCCAGTGCGCCCGGCAGCACGCACGCCGTCTGGCAACAGAGACATGGCGGAGTGGTTGATATCTGCTCCGACAGGTGCCGCCCCCCTACCAGCCAATTTTTCGTGCGCGCGCACCGCAGCCAATCAGATCGTGCGCAGACTGCGTGTCATACTCGGGAGGGGCGGTTGAAAACGCGTTGGGCTGAGCCGCAGTGATCTGCAGCGATTCGCAGCTTTATAGCGTTGTAATCAATTACACAGTGTACGCAGAGAGCTTAAATTAGTCTGTAAATGAGCCTTAGGACTTGGTCTACTGGCTCAATGTGTTTGTACAAAATCGTCAAAACCGTTTCAGGGTCCCTTTAAAGAAGCACTGACATCAAATTTACGCATGTGGATTTTTTTGCATCCGCGAGTAGATATCGACCCCCAAGTAACGATTCTCGACTCAAAATGCAGCGAAGGGACGAATAAGTACCAGTAATGTTGATTAAGATATCCTGTATCGAACGCGATTCAAAACGAGAGGAAAACCCGCCAAATTGTAGTGCTGGTAGCGCTACCTCGCGGCCACGTCGGGGCCGCTCCCCAGCTGATTCTGCTGCCACAAAAAAAGGTGACGTCACGTCCAGCTGACATCGCTGACATTTCGTCTGCTAGGAGCACACGTGCAGCCATGTCTGTCGTCAACATCGTCGTCCTCGCCGTCGTCGCGGTCAACATCGACAAGCGACCCACTGGCTGCGTTGAGGTTCGAGGCTTGGAAATGCATGAAAGGACACGTACTTTCCGCTTTCTCCGCGCCTCGACGGGCAGGTTCGCACTACGCAGCGGCTCCCCGACATCCTGGCACGTACTGTGTCGCTCCGAATGATCGCACTCGCGCTCGCACACGACAAATCAGTCGATGCGACACGATGTACCACACGCACAGATCAACACAGCAAGGAGAGTCCACTACTGAGACCATCGCCGGGCATGGGCGCCACAATAAACACACTCAGACCGTCGACGTCATTGTTACTAGCGTATCACTAGCGTAAGTCACAAGTGTGATTACATCACACCTCACACGTTGCACTAGTGTCGACGTCGCAGGGCATTCAGTTTTCCGTTGAGCGTTCATACGCTGTTTGCCCTCGAAATAAAATAACTTACACGCGACGGACGGCATTCAAATTTGGCCAAGACGACCTATGCATACCGAGCAATCGAATGAAGGACACATTTCGACTTTGAAATTTAACGTCAGTGCTCCTTTAATATTGCGTGTTGAACATTAACAGCCTGGCGGTTAACAACCTGGTCTAACATACCAAACTGGCCTCCACAATGTCACCTTTCGTGCCGTGTGCTAAACAGCTTCGCTGGTCATCCCCCCTCAGTGAAAGGAATGGCTCAATTTTCTTTTATCGTAATAGCAAGTACATGGGCACTCTGGACGGGTTTTTGCTGACGCTGTTGGCATCGCCGTCACATGCAGTTGCCTGTCATTTCCCATATAAAGTCCAAATTGATGATATCACCCCACCCATCGTATATTCTACCCGCGAATAAAAGCTCGACAGTGCTGGCAATGAACGCGGACTGAAGCGGAGATGAAACGAGCCGGCCGTGTCTGCCGCACAGAGGACGCATGAGATAGCATCACCCGGCGTGCGACGACTGACGTCGATTGCTCATCAGAGAGGAAACGACCCGCCTGTCTTTCGTAAGGAGCATGAAGGGACGCCAGAGGAGGGAAGGAGGAGGGCGGGGGGGGGGGTTGCGTCGTTTGAAGAGCGCAGTCGCTGGCACGTGCGCGCTTTCTCGAGGCATCAGGAGAGGGCTCATAAACTTGCTATGCTCTCAACGCTTACTTCGCGTTTAGAGAACTGACAGCTCGAAAACCACTTCGGCCCCTGCAGCGGCCACATTTCCTTCAAACCAGCGTTTTGTTGAGTTGCACGAGATCGGATCCAAAAGAGTTAGCTGCTAGCCTCACTTCGTACAATCAAATTTGTTGGTATCGCATTCAATGATTAGCCCTTAAGTGAATCTGTCATTTTTTTAAGCGTCAGCTATCAACCCTAGAAAGCGAGTGGCGGACCAGCCATTTCACAGCGGGCGTTCCGACGCCAGCGCCGTCAGTGACGGGCCCGCTACTGACAGCTGGGCATAGTACAAGCGAACTGTGGCTGCTCCGGCAAGGAAGTATGCTTTTATTGCGATAACAATTATATCGACACTCTCGGAGGATTTTTGCTGTCGCCGTCGCCATTGCCGTCATATCCCGTATATGTACAGTCGTCAGCAAGCTTAACACGAACGCTCCACAACGTGTCCTGAAACAGTTTGATTGACGCTAGCACCGCGTAGCTTTGGGTTCTGTCGCCGAGATGTTAACCCATGCATGCCGACCTACTATCCAAGCATACCGAGGTATTATCTCGGCAACAGCGCCCAGCGCTTCGCGGTTGGCATCAGTCAAACTGGTCCAGGTCCCGCGTCGGACCGTTCGTGTTAAGCTTGCGGATGACTGTACATGTATGTAGATATGCATAAAAGCCGCAAATAAAAACAATTCAGAAGAAACATTGTTCGAAGCGCGCGACCGGGGATTCGAACCTGCGACCCCTCGCTCGGCAGCGCGCTGCCTTAAGGCCTGACCACATGTACGCGTTGCAGCCTGTCAGCGCGTGGCTTTTAAATGCGAAGCATTTCTTAGCGAACTTCGGCGACTTCGAGCGTATCTATCTATCTATCTATCTATCTATCTATCTATCTATCTATCTATCTATCTATCTATCTATCTATCTATCTATCTATCTATCTATCTATCTATCTATCTATCTATCTAGCCGCCTACGACTTTGTGCTCTCCTGGCCGTATCGTTAATGGGATTTATACCAAATTTGGTATGGCATAACATGACTGTATGACGAACATAAATGGCTGGTCATATCATGAAAATCATGACTAACTTGTCATGAAAAGTATGATTTACATGCCACGCTCATGGCACGCTCGCGGCCGTTTTGTTAGCTTGATATACACCAAATTTGGGATTGAGTGACATGACTGTATGACGAACATAAATGACAAGTGGTAATATGAAAATCATGACTTCATGAGCGACATGACTTGCATTCCACGCTCATAGCGCACTCGCGGCCGTTTCGTTAGCTTGATATACACCAAATTTGGTATTGAGTGACATGACTGTATGACGAGCATAAATGACAAGTGGTAATATGGAAATCATGACTTCATGAGCGACATGACTTGCATTCCACGCTCATGGCGCGCTCGCGGCCGTTTCGTTAGCTTGATATACACCAAATTTGGTATTGAGTGACATGACTGTATGACGAACATAAATGACAAGTGGTAATATGGAAATCATGACTTGTCATGTGCGACATGACTTGCATGCCACGCTCATGGCGCGCTCGCGGCCGTTTCGTTAGCTTGAGATACACCAAATTTGGTATTGAGTGACATGACTGTACCACGAACATAAATGACAAGTCGTAATATGGAAATCATGACTTGTCATGTGCGACATGACTTGCATTCCACGCTCATGGCGCGCTCGCGGCCGTTTCGTTAGCTTGATATACACCAAATTTGGTATTGAGTGACATGACTGTATTACGAACATAAATGACAAGTCGTAATATGGAAATCATGACTTGTCATGTGCGACATGACTTGCATTCCACGCCCATGGCGCGCTCGCGGCCGTTTTGTTAGCTTGATATACACCAAATTTGTTATTGAGTGACATGACTGTATGAAGAATATAAATGACAAGTGGTAATATGGAAATCATGACTTGTCATGTGCGACATGACTTGCATGCCACGCTCATGGCGCGCTCGCGGCCGTTTCGTTAGCTTGAGATACACCAAATTTGGTATTGAGTGACATGATTGTATAACGAACATAAGTGGCAGGTGGTAACATGAAAATCTTGGCATGCATGTCATCTACAATGCCATGGTGCGCTTGCGTCCAGTTCGCTAGCTTGACATACACCAAAATTGTTATATCGCGACGTGACTGTATGACGAACACAAATGACAGGTCGTAACATGTAAAACGTGACATGCAAATTATGTAAAGTATTATTTGCTCCTTCCTGGCTGCTTCGCATTACATCGATTCCCACAGTGCGTGGGATCTGCCGGCTTTTTTTGACGCGGCGTCGCGCCCATTGAGAGAGAGGGCGCGCAGCTTCGCGTATCCGCGAGCCCTCTCTCTTCGTAGGGAGAGGAGGTGGCGCCGCGTCAAAAAGCCACGCGCTGACGCGCTGCAACGCGTACGTGTGGTCAGGCCTTTAGACAATTACGCCATGCGTCATTCGCTCTCCAGTATACTAACGGGAGATTACAAACGCACGCGGCATTGGATAAAACGCATGGGACGCCACACGTGGCGAAATTAAAATTATGCGAGACGCGGCCATGCTGCACCATTGCCCGCGCTGCGTTTGCGTCGTATCGCTGGCGACCCACGCTATAGCTAAGGAGCCTACATGACAGGTCGGTCATGTAAACTCCCTTACGCCAGCTTTCCATTTTCGGGTCAGGGCGCCTACATATGCGAGCCTCGATGCTTCTGTCGCGATTCATTGCAAATCTGATAGAGAAAAATCATCTCAAGAGCACTCCATATTTCACTCGATAATGCAAAAATATGGGCATCATGCAGTTGATAATTCTGGAATAACCGCCGCAGTGACGTGGTACGGAGGCGCACACATTAGGCTCCCTATTTGGTGTGTGGCGCCGCGTCACTCGTGGCCAGTCGGCCAGGAAAGAAGAAGAGCGTGCCGTGGCTCGTGGTGGTGCGATCAAGTGGGAACGCTTTGGCCGTTGTAGGCTTATGCCACAGGAGGGAAGAAACGAGGTGGCTAAACCAGAATCAGAGTGTTTATGTTTTACACCGTGACCAGAATCCTGAGGCTAAAATTACAGCGCAAACGCACAAGACACCCACGAATAAAACAAACGTAAACGGCACAAGCGCTGACTAACAACTGCTCTATTCTTCCATACGCCAATGCATATACAAGCCCCAGGGAACCTTACCACCCATGCACACGCAACAATAATTCTAAACCAACGTATAACAAGGATGATAGTGTATTAGATACGCGAAGACATGTCTTTCATTCCTTCCCTGAACATGAAATTATGTTCAAATGGGTGCGGGGTCAAAGAAGTAAAGAAGAAATAAGAAAGGCAAAGATCACCCGTGCTCACGTGCTTATCTCTTGAAGGGGAGTTCTGTACCTCTTCTTTCACCACAAAGTTAGCGTTCAAGCTATACACCGCACGAACGTCACTTTGCTCGCTGCATTCACTCGTTTGCGAAACGAGTGAATTTCCAGCTAGAAGAGCCAAAGTACCGTTGGCGATACTCAGAGCTCTGTGGCACTTCATCGTGTTCTCGTTATCGCTAGTGAGATGGCGTGAACGGCGCGCATTAAAGGTCGTCGCGATGCGCGCGTGCCTCCTACCGATAATATTTGCGCTTTGCCCTACAGGGCGTGATCGCACGTGCGCCCGCGCTTATCTCGTGATGGAGGCGGTTTGTACGTCTTGTGCTTTCACCACAAAGTTACCATTAAGTTAAGAGCGCGCGAAGGTGACTTCACTCGCTGCAGATGCCGCGTTTGCGAAAGGAGCGCGCCGCTGAAACATAAAGAAGTAACAACTGTAACAGTTGTTAGTTCGTGCTCGTCCTGTATATATACTGGTGCATTCGTTTCGTGCGTCCTTTTTGTGTTTGAACAGGGCGGTTTAAGTGTCGAGCTGTGACAGTTGTTCGATCGCGCTGGTCCTGCGTGTGTTCTTTTGGTGTGTCTTTTGTGCTTAAGCAGAGCGCTGCAAGTTTTGAGCTGCTTGCTGTTTTTCGCGTGACATTCCCATTCGTAGCTAGTGCATTCATTGCTTCGCCCTTGGGGCGAAACTGACTTTTTCTGTGCGTGTTCATGTCATCTTTGCGTGGGGCTCCCGATATGCTGTGTCCAACTACTTCAGCTATCCCAAATAAGCCACCACTACAGGCGTCAATGTGGTTGCATCCCCGTCAAACGGTGTTATACCTACCAAACACCGATAGACATTGTACAAGCTCTCATATATCAACGCACAATAAACGCCCAACTACCTCTGTGAAGACACGTTTCACTTTTGTGTTATACCAATTCGTATGACGTTTTTTAAAATATATCTGAGTGCAACAATAGCTCATCATTCCTTTTATAAACGAGATATTAAACAATCAGCGATTGCACAGCGTACCTGCGTTGCGCCCTGGGTCCCATTGACTGTCGAGAATTGGCTATTTTGTTAGGGTCAACATCACACGTCCCCCCCCCCTAAAAAAAAGAAAAAAAAATGCCAACTTGTCAGCAGAACTGAATCCTATGCCTACTGGCGGTAGAGAAGCTCGCAAAGAAACACCGTCAAACTTGCTACAGCTCCTGAAGTGTATCTATAGTGAGTAACTATTTAATGCATCAAATTATCTTAAGATACAAATGACAAGTACCGCATCTGATCCGACTACGATCTTGGCTACGTATCGAGATGCAATTGAAAAGTATTTTTGTCAAAATTTGAACGCAGCGCAGAAACGCATTTTAGTCGGTAAATATTGTATGTGTTATGCCTGCCTGACTCCATACAGCACTTAAAACACACTCACATTTTCGTTCTGATTGCCATGGCTTACTACAGAAAAGCGAAAATCTAGGACTGCCATTTACCTACACGTGTTGGCACACCTTAGTAAAGAAGCGAGCTTAGCTACGTGTTTGCGCAAAATCGCGTCGACAGCAAACTAGAATGCTCCGCTTCAAGATTCGGCGTGCCTGTGCAAACTCGCTTTGGTGCACACGGCACAACGTAGTTCATTGCAAGTGACACGCAGTGGTCGTGAAGGAAATGCGAAAGACCTTCCAGCGCCTGGTTGGGAAAAAAAATGAATGCTAGTTTATATGCGCATATATTGCCGTAATATCAGCTTCGTGGAACGGTATACAGTGTGCGGCTGGTTGCAGCACTGGAGATTTGCCCCGTATGCACAACAGGCTGTTTTTGTGGGTGTTATATCAACCTTCGCGCCGGCACCCCTCACTGCCAATTCTTCTCGAATAAAGAAAAGAATTGAATATGCTTGCGCTTTGTCAGAATGCATAAGCAATGAAGCACCATCCTCCGCTGAACATAAAAATTACCGTCGTTTGTGCTTAGTTGGGCGAGAAGAGTGTCAGCGCAGACGTTGATTCTTTGCTGCGAAGCCGCGTTTGTAATTTACACGTGACTCGTGCAAGAGCGCCAGAATGCAGATAAGTCTTGGCAGAAATTAATGAAACTACAACTTATTTAACCTGGCTTCCGGTCTGACTCGACAGTGCGAATGAAAGCATTCTGAATATGCAGATTGGCGTACGATTAATCCGAACCTAGTTTAAAGCTCCGCGTGAGATGAAGCTATCGCAACGTTTTTCTTTCGTTCTTTTTTTTCTTTTTTTCGTAGCCAGAACATACTTTGGCTGTGCATAGCACGCGGCACACTTTTTTTTTCCTGTAGCAGAGTTATGCACATGGTCGTCGGCAGAATTTTCTCTTGGGGGGTGCAAACCATTGTTGCATCGCGACTGGCAGAGGGGGAGAGCACTGGCATAGGTTGGGTGTGGGGAAGTGCTTGAGTGGTTTGAGGGGGGGCAAGTGCCCCTTTTGCACCCCCCCCCTGCCGACGCCCATGGTTATGCACGTGCGCTGCCAACAACTTGGTCATTCTCTGAATCGAAATGCTGCCCTGCCATCACGTATAGTGCAGAACGTGCATACCGCCAATATGAAGTGTTTATTTTTATTGGAATGTTCGGTTCGTATACTTTCGGGTATACGGTGTTTTCCTAACCTGTGACGTTGGAAGGCATTGCGCTTAGATATGTAAATATACTCAGTGTAATAGCTTGGTCTAGTTGGTTTAAGTTAAAAATATGCGATCACGAGAACACACACACACAAAAAGACACAGGTTCATTGGTAAATGTAAATTTAAACGAGATTATGCATAGACGGCTAAGAAAACTACGTAGTAAGGAATGTGTAGCCGTCTTTACGAATGTACGTAATTCTAAAATCTCCGTAATCAGGTGGTATGGCAAATATATAAGATTGGCTCGTCTGGACAAGATCGGCTTTCAAACTATTCCAAAAGTAGGAAAGCGCATTCCACGACGGGCTTTAAATTGACTAGAGCTGACACTGCATGCTTTATTTTTGTCACGCTATAGAGACGCCTACTCGTGTTTTCAAGGCCTTTGTGAACTTCTACGAAAAAGCAGCGCTAGGAACGAAACGAAGACGAGGGGAGACAGACGCGGCACTGACTAACAACCACTCTTTTTATTGCATTTACACGTCAATAGACATAAGAACATGTGTCTGTATTCACGGAAACGGGCTATGCCAATTCCGCCTGCATGTCGTATTCTAAACTGTGATGACGAACGGAATTTTCGGTGGTCGTGAGAAACTATGCGGTGCGTCGGTGTATACAACGTGTGATGAAACTGCCAGATTTCACGCGTAAGCATATTACTGTTTGCGACCGGAACCCGCGAATACATGAGAGGTGTGCGGCATTATCAACGCTGGGAGGACGATCTTGTGGATTTTTGTTTAACTGGAGTGTCCCGAAGCTATTTAAGCAGTGACCTACTAAATTCCACTTAAATTTTTGTGTAATGCATCGGTAATGATATAATAATTAATGCGCGATCTCTTAACCTCTTCCGTTCGACGAGAGCGCTCATGCCACATAAAAGAGTTTCAACCGCATTGCAAGCGGATTAAGTGGCACAAGATGCCGCGACCACTGCTGCCACGATGCCATGTTCATTGAAGCCCTAGCGCTAAAAAGACAGGGACCACAGAAAGACGGGACGATGCCATGACTAGCAATGCTGCTGTCAAAAAAAAAACCTGGTATCCCTTAAATGTCGAGAACTACAGTGTAAACGGGCCAACAGTCGCATTCAGCCGCACGAAGAACAGTGGGCTCAGAACCATGAAAGCACATTTGTCATACATAGCCCCGAGTTGATCTCCCTGCGCTCAACCAAGTGAAGCTCCACCCTACAACCTGATGTGTCGTTTCTTCCCTCTCCTCGCCGAATAAGCGCTGTTTTTCCTTTTCATTATGCACCACCAACTGGTCCAACGTCGTTCACTCCTGATTTGTCTCTAATCGCGCAAATTTTCGAGTAATAACAATACGTGCCTGAGAATAAGAGAGAAAGATGAAGAGATGAAGGGGAAAGCCGGAAGGTTAACCCGTTATTAGCATCCGGTTCGCTACCCTACACAAGGGTGAAGAAATAGGGGCCTGAGAATAACATTATTGAAGTACTTATGCGGTCGTATGTATCGGGAGCAACTTAAGCAGACCAGAGAGGCCCCTCCCAGATGAGCTAAGAGCGGCGGCTGATCGCCTCAGCAAATAAACAAATACTCCCTCTCATGCACTCAGCAATGGACCTACGAACGCAGGGTCACCGGCCGTCGGGCTTATGACGTATGTCTGAACTGTGCGCCCATCCGGGCACGCTTGTGTGCCTTTGTGGGCCTTTGAGTAGGAAATGCCGCTGCGATCTAAAGTTGTACCCGACTATAAATGTTCAGAGAAAGGTGGAAGGGATTTTTCATTTTAAAGTAAAAATAAGTTATTACTTTAATTGAATACGTTGGTTGGTGTCCCTTTTCCAATGTTATTTTCTTCCCAACGAAACAGAAGTCTGTCAAATGTTCACCTTCAAACCTTTAAATACATCAGTTGTATTACAGCGCCATTAAGGGGTTAATAAAATTGACGTCGCGGTAATGCATGCTTTCGGTCAGCCCATGTAAGCTATTTGTACTTGTGCCGCCGGAAACTTGGCTCGCACGGTGAACCCAACGGTACTGCGAGTCTGCGATACAAAGCGACCACTGAGGACTGAATGCCGCTGCCGCTGTCCAAGGTGTTTTGAAATTGTGTAATGGCCGCAATGTAAAAAAGCGATGTTCAAAAGCTTTTTTTTCTTTTTCCCTTTCTTTTTCTCTCTTTATTTATTTATTTATTGCTGTTACAAAAATTTACAAACAATGGGGCATGGTAACATAAAATTTGCTCTGAGGCAGCTTGAGGTGCTCTTAATCCCCGCGTTACATGGTGGCAATTGTCCTATTACAAAACATGCCTTGATAAATTTATACAAACTTATGCATACAATGTGTCGGTGATGTACTGCCGACGGAGGAAGAAAATAAGTTATCACAGCTCGAGGGCAGAGGAAAGCCCCCCAAGAGGCTAGGAAGAGTGATTCTTGAAGAAAGGAGAAAGTGGGTGTGTGTAAAGACTTATGTGACTTTGAAGTCAGTGAAGCCGGTCACAACACTTCAACTCTGCTCCTTATTGATGCAAGAAAAAGTAACTTAAGAAGAAGGAGTTAGCAGTGCACATATAACTGCTAATGATGACCGTAAACGAGTAGAAGTCATGCCATACATCCACAAGGTCTCACGCAAGGTTAAAAATGTTTCCACACGGCATGGCGTTCGCGTTGTGTTCTCGGCGCCGTGTAAGTTGTAAAGTCTTTGAGGCAGGATTGAGAGGCGGAAACCTGGGAGTGCCTTCCGTACCGGCCATGAAACTTGTTTCACTTCTTGCATCACAAAGGTTATTTATCGCATACCACTGTCTTGTGTATGTCAATGTAGGACAAACGGGACGATGCATTGACGTCCGCTTAAAAGGACATGAAGCGTCTGTTACGTCAGGAGGAGGGGCAAATCTGTCTGCTCATTGCCGGGTATGCGGCTGTTCACCTGATCTGAAAGGTACGCAAATTATTGGCAAGGGAACCACGCATACGAACGAGAAATGGTTGAAGCATATCAAATAGGAAAACATGGTCCCAACAAATGCATTAGTGTACCTTCGTTATCACTATCAAAGAGAGAGACCGCTTATTTAGAAAAAAATGTGGTTACTAGATGTCGTTCTCCGCCTTTTGAAATACACGTGTTTTTGTACGATGAATGCGCGCTTGGCTTTCCTGGGAATATTATGTATGGTTGTTTCATTAAACTTCTTGCTAGTGCCAGCGTGTGTCTGTCGTTTTCTCTTCTTGTGTACGCGTTCAAGAAGCTGGGTTTCTTCGTTTCTTTAATTATGTACAAACAGACCCAGCAACAGATTCTTTTGGCTGAATCAATCTCGAATGGTGCGCTGATCTAAACTGAAACAAGTACCCGCGCTGTCATCTTATCCAGAAAGATTGTATTAGGGACGACCGGTATATTCATCAACGGGTAATATACGCAGTGGTGGCAAAAGGCACTGGGTAGAGTTTTAGGTCCGGCAGTGCCATCAGCATCGTCCATGTCAAGAAGTGGGATGGGCTCAGGACGTCTGGCTCTCCTGAGTCGCCATCGATGTAATGCAATGGTCGGTAGTTGATCGCGGCCTCTACAATAGCCTGTGTGGTGACCATCCCTTCGAAGTAAAGGTTTTGATACCTGAACACCTTGCGCATTGAGACTCTTACAGATTTGACCATGCGTTCGCACCTGCCTTCCCCACCAGGCGGCTTTATCGATAATGAAAAAAAATTCCGCAGTGGTCCTGTAGCTGCCGACAGTGCAAAACATTCCACATGCAAGTGTTTGGAAACCCGCTCGAGGAATGACGCATTATCGCTATAGATAGTCGATGGTAGCCCTCTTTTAGCGGCGAATCTTGGTAGCGCAAGCAGGAAGCCTTCCGTTGTATGGTTAGAAACTAAGTCCAAATTGATTGCTCTCGTAGTAGCACAATCCTCTTGGCCTTTGTATACAGAGGGCCGGCAATATCAATACCCACAGCCTAGAAGGGGTGATGGCTTTCCAATCTGTCGCGTGCAAGTGGTGCAGTAGACGCGGTAGCCGGCTTGAGCCTGCTTCGGATGCAGACCTGACAACGGGCAGTGACCCTTTTGACCCCGTGTTGGGCACCATGCAGGGATCCAGAAGAACTGGCGCGGTTCAGACTGTGCAGCTTGCGCTCCTCCATGTAGCGTTCACCAGTGACTCGCGACGATGAAATGTCAGCCTCGTTTCAGCGTTCTAATTAGGGCACAAGATCACGGATATCCGATCATCGGAAGCAAGTCTCCTCAGGAAGAAATGAACACTGCAGCCGATCTTTCACATATAGCAGCCGGTCTGAGGCAATGCATGGCAGGAATTGAGCCAATGAGTGAATTATCAGGTAAACTTTAGTTTTAATAGTGCTTCCGTTTCTCGTTCAAAACCCTCTCTTTGTGCGTTCAAGATCCATAGACTGCCGCCGCCGTGAAGCTCATTTGCAGTGAGGTATGCATGGCTAGTTTGGAGTTTTCGATGAAAAAACCTAAAGAATATGGTACCCACGCCGTTACTCTGACAGGGCGGGTGCAACTGCTGTGGTCAGCTGGCCATAGGATGTGACCAATATAGTCGCGCGCATCAACAGCTGGATGGCTTGCATCTTTCGTTCTCTATGCGCTAGTTCGCCAATGCATTTACTGGAACCTCCATGGTTTTCATTTCCGTCCTCTTTTACACAGTTTCTTTGGTGTGCACAGTAACTGTCTGCCAAATAGACGATTTCCCGCAGCGGCGCACGGGCGCTGCCATGTTTGATCACGTGATCGTAACTGGCCTTCCCCCAGCAAGTTGCACCAGCCAACGCATTGGGCCAGCGAAGCGGCCGTGGCCGTATTCCGCCAGCAGCTGGGGTTAGAAGCCAACATGGCAGCAACCATGCAGACGCGACCGCCCGCTTCGATCCGAACTCGGGCTTGCTACTCGTTCACTGTGTTCACAGCAATAAATAAATGGTGAAATCAGCTATCATTCAGTGTCAGTTCGCGATGGGGACAAAGCATCAGGTATGTTCTGTCTTTATTATCGAGATTAGCTGTGTTTATTTAGCCATGCCTGCTAAGCCTTGTCACCGAGAATTTGAGAATGAATCTTGAAAACGCTGCAAAATGCCGACGAATACATTGCTCTGAATGCTCCAGGACGTAAATATAAAGCAAATAAATGCGTAGGTTACGCACTTACGGGCCACGCAGCGCAGGACGACGACGTGATAAATTCGAGGCGGAAGGGAACTGCATCTACAGGTGTCGCCATGTTGACTTTTCCGGCGCTGCCGTCTGCTCGCTTTTACTCGAGTGCGCGCAGACGCTACGGGGACGCCAAGCAGACGACGCGACGCGGATGAAGACATATTGAGCAGCGCTGCCAAAGGCCAAGACATTGAGACGGCCGTGGTAGGAGACGGCCACGGTGCAGTGGTGGCGCCATCTAGTTTTGAATAAACAAACCAGCTGCGGAAAATCGTCTATAGGACACCTCAAACGAAAGTAAACACTGAAGAAGGGGGGTGGAAAAGTGGATGGAGAGGGAAAAGAGAAATTCGCGAGGAGAGGGCACCCGAGTCTTGGGGGAGCAAGCGAGAGGACCGGAAGAGAGGTACAAAGACCCCAAAAGTTGGTGGCGTGAAGTGTGGAGAAAAAGGCGGGAGCGCTGTCTAAGCATGACGGATTGCCGCCGCGGGAATGGGACTGCCGGCGCGCGTCGCTCGCCGCCAAGCGCAACGGCTGCTACTAAGATCGGCCTTCCCGTGAGTGGTCGCTACAAACGGAAGAGTTGTCAATGGAACGACAAGTGATTATAAAAGTGACAAAGGGAAACAGTGCAAACATAACGCACGTACATTGACAGTGCAATGGGTTAGCAGAATGCAGATCGAACGGTGACGTTCCAGACTTCAGGTTGGGTGTTAAACGGCTGGACTACTGCCATTTAAAAGTCCAGCCATCATGCCATGACTGCTCATAACATTTCAAAATCCGACCTTGACCGACTTCACCTAGACGGCACAAAGCAGAGTATGGGATGTCGGGCTGCCCTGGCGACTACAAATCCTTCATGGCCAAAGCATTGCCCAGTTCTCGAAGCCAGAAGAACACGATACCTTCAGGGATGCGTGTAGCTGGAACCCCTACAATTTTTCCAGTGATGGTGACCACACTACCTTAATTCCTCAAATATAAATCACTGGCTATGTCAACTTATGAATGATCATGGTGAAGGTCAGAGCATAGAATGAATCTCGATATTGTAGACGAGCCAAGGCCCCTCGTTGTCCGCCATATGAAGGAAAGTGGCGAGAGGGTCAAGTAAATCGCAAGATGGCTTTCACCTTTGGTTTTCGATCCTGCTCGTAGGACGCTGGATTTTGTTATAGCGTGTAAACATTCTAAGGCTACTACCCACCTAAAACAATGCGTCCGTCTAGCTGTAACTTAACGTGTTGCGCCTATGGGTGTTCCCTTCATGATTTCTAGCTGTTGTAACGAGTGGCTGGATTGAAATCGAATGTGGTTTTATCACTCATTACGTGATGCAACATTTCCTCTTCCTTCTCACACATACGCTGTCACACTTCCTTAATATACCACCCTCAGCTTCGGCCTTTCCACCCTATATATTGCAAAAACAAGTGTTGTTCCAGTACCTCCAGCGTGATACCAGTGCGTTTTTTTGGCACTGGATCGCATGGGGAACACTGCTGCATGCTTGGATTCACTGGCACTTTGGTGAGCGCACTGGGAAAGAGCTGGGTCGCACTGGTGCGGGCACTGGCTTCTCCGGTGTGACGCTGGCGCGCACTGGGAAGGGCCAGAAACGCTGGAATTTCTCACTGGTCTACGCTGGCGCACACTGGAGCCTGTACTGTTTGTGCCAGTGCTTCATTATTGTGCTTTCAGTATTGTGCGCGGCGAAATGTTTCAGTGTCGTTAGATATCGAATGTTTGATACGATGGTACCGATAGATGCTAACCTAACAGGTCTCAAATATGTGCCACAATTTTAATAGCTTGGCAAAAAAAGAGGATACTATGCGCCCTATTTTCATGATGTACGGGATATGCGAAATCACCATCAATATTAATGTTTCCCTTTCCAATATGGAGAAAAATATGTTAATAACCCAAAACAGCCAACGCCGATGATTTTGCTTTCAAGCACGCTCTTTTTTTTATTCATGCAGTGTCAATAACGGCGCTAATTCTTGAGGAGCACGTTGCAGCATGTGAATGCACATTTTGTGCATGCCCCGCAGATATGATTTTCACGTCCGTGATGAGTTGCTGTACTGATTCCATTACAGTGCTTATAAGTCTGTAGGCATCGGTTTGAATGGAGACAGCAATTCATTACATCACCGCGCAGTTGGCGAGAAGTAAATGAGCTCTGGCTTCGCAACCTCTCCCAAAGGAGACCAGAAAAAATTTGGCAGATCCCACGTACCTTGGGAATCGATGTTATGCGAAGCATGCGGAGGGAAGGTGACTGTGTTGTAATTTTTTATTGAGCGAAATGTTATGAAATGACGCTAAAGATATCTACTAATGTTTTGCGCACAGACATATGTTGAACAGCCGCATATATTTTATATAACCTGTTGTTTACAGTTGCGTAACGATGCCAACACCAACGTGGGTATTAGCAACACCAGAAGCGGTAAGCTGATATGTAGCGCTTGTGCTCCCTATAGGATGGTAGCCCTGGACACGGCTACCTAAATCAACTTGAAAGGATGGCGCTTAACTACAATTGACGTTAACCCGACGTGACGTTTGTATCATAGGAGTACATATGTAATGTTTCTAAAATTGGATAGCCAGCACTGCAACCACAACTGATGTTTCACGAACATTGGGGTCTATTTGAAAAGCAGTTCCGAGACCTGGCGTGGCTTTGTGATAGAATACTTGATTGCCACGCAGAATGCCGGGGTTCGATTCCTGCTAGGACCCTGGACATTTCTTCTTTGCATTCGTCGGGGCAGCGCTGCCGATGTCAGCTTTTTCTTAACGCTCTCGCGTTAAAATTATGAATGTCTGTTCTCGCCGTTCCTGGGTGGATATAAACTGTCAATCACCTGTGGCACATACCTGCATACCTGTGGCACATACCCGCCCGGGGTATACGGGTATGTGCCACATGTGTCTGGCGGAAAGGGTTTGACGACGTACGCGACGGGATTGTCACATTATTCATGTCATTACCAGCGAGTCATATTCGTCAAACCACCTTACCCTCCCATACAAATTTTGGTTTACCCCAAGTTAAGGGGGTGATCAGGAGAGCACCCAGACGTAGGCGGCTAGATAGATAGATAGATAGATAGATAGATAGATAGATAGATAGATAGATAGATAGATAGATAGATAGATAGATAGATAGATAGATAGATAGATAGATAGACACGCTAAAAGTACCTGCGGTACGCAAAGAAATGCTTCGCATTTAAAACAGCGGTTGCTCGGTATCAGCTCACCGGAAACGCATCTCTAGCGATTCTAACGCTTACACTTGCTTCAGCTACACTTTAGGTAATAATGAGAAAGGTTCCTAAGCTAAAATATAGAAACTTCAACCTTCGTAACTCACCTGCGCCGAGATCGGTCCTACCAGTGCGACCCCCAGCGAGTGTTAGGCATTGCGTATATCGGCGGAGTCCGTATACGTGCCACGGTGGTCTAGTGGTTATGGTGCTCGACTGCTGACCCGCAGGTCGCGGGATCGAATCCCGGCCGCGGCGGCCGCATTTTCGATGGAGGCGAAAATGCTTGAGGCATGTGTGCTTAGATTTAGGTGCACGTCAAAGAACACCAGATGGTCGAAATTTCCGGAGCCCTCCACTACGGCGTCTCTCATAATCATATCTTGGTTTTGGGACGTAAAACCGCAGATATTATTCTTATGCCATCGGCGCTTCTGAGTTTAAGTGTCGCAGTTTTATTCAAGTGTCATTTGGTACACCTGAATAAAAAATCAATTCAATTCCGACATACAAGAATGACTGTACAGCTTGGACATCGGTTAACACAAATGAACCCTTTTATTTCTTGTGTACGGTGCCCGCACAAGGAGCGATGACCATCGATGCATCGTGCTTTCCGCAACGCACACAGGCTGTCACCGAAATCTGCCGGCCGTACTCACCGGAACTTCTCTGACTCACACGTAAGAAGACATACTTCTCAAATGGTACGACTTCGTGAACTAACACACTTGGATTCAGCACATTGTATTTGTTTTTTGCCAAGTGGTTTAATAGTTGTAGGTATCGATAGAGCTACTAATCGTTACACTTGGTACGACCGCAGTACTGCTCGCTTTCACGACAAAACTATTCAAAAGGCAGTTTTATAATAGCGTACGCAAAGAGTACTCAATTTGGGACACGGTGGTAGTGGTTGTGGATGAGGAGGTGGCATGTTCGAACACTGGTGGCGAAGTGCTTTTTTTTTCCCCACGGTTTTCTTTTAAATGCGAAGCATTTCTTAGCGAACTTCGGCGACTTTGAGCGTATCTATCTATCTATCTATCTATCTATCTATCTATCTATCTATCTATCTATCTATCTATCTATCTATCTATCTATCTATCTAGCCGCCTACGACTTAGTGCTCTCCTGGCCGTATCGTTAATGGGATTTATACCAAATTTGGTATGGCATAACATGACTGTATGACGAACCTAAATGGCTGGTCATATCATGAAAATCATGACTAACTTGTCATGAAAAGTATGATTTACATGCCACGCTCATGGCGCGCTCGCGGCCGTTTCGTTAGCTTGAGATACACCAAATTTGGGATTGAGTGACATGACCGTATGACGAACATAAATGACAAGTGGTAATATGAAAATCATGACTTCATGAGCGACATGACTTGCATTCCACGCTCATAGCGCGCTCGCGGCCGTTTCGTTAGCTTGATATACACCAAATTTGGTATTGAGTGACATGACTGTATGACGAACATAAATAACAAGTGGTAATATGCAAATCATGACTTGTCATGTGCGACATGACTTGCATTCCACACTCATGGCGCGCTCGCGGCCGTTTCGTTAGCTTGATATACACCAAATTTGGTATTGAGTGACATGACTGTATGACGAACATAAATGACAAGTGGTAATATGGAAATCATGACTTGTCATGTGCGAGATGACTTGCATGCCACACTCATGGCGTGCTCGCAGCTGTTTCGTTAGCTTGAGATACACCAGTTTGGTATTGAGTGACATGACTGTATGACGAACATAAATGACAAGTGGTAATATGAAAATCATGACATGTCATGAGCGACATGACTTGCATTCCACGCTCATGGCGCGCTCGCGGCCGTTTCGTTAGCTTGATATACACCAAATTTGGTATTGAGTGACATGACTGTATAACGAACGTAAGTGGCAGGTGGTAACATGAAAATCTTGGCATGCATGTCATCTACAATGCCATTTACATGCCACGCTCATGGTTCGCTAGCTTGACATACACCAAAATTGGTATATCGCGACGTGACTGTATGACGAACACAAATGACAGGTCGTAACATGTAAAACATGACATGCAAATTATGTAAAGCATGATTTGCTCCTTCCTGGCTGCTTCACATTACATCGATTCCCACAGTGCATGGGATCTGCCGGCTTTTTTGTTTTATTTTTTCACGGATGCTTTCTATATCAGCTCCTCTGTTAAATTATTTATGAACGGTAGATACGCACCACGGTTTTAACGCTCTAGAGCCGTTTTGCACTCCGGCACCCAGCGCCTCCCAGTAAAGCACCGCTCCAGCGTCACGGCATTTAGCGCGATACTGAGCCACATAACCTGGCGTGGCACTGGATGCTGGTACCCAGTGGCACTGGATTTACATCTGCTCCAGACGATACATACGGTTCACCCAAGTGGTGCGTAGGCATGCTGCCGCAATGTTGTCGAACACCTGCCTGCCCACCGATCTCGACCCATGAATTGGAGACGGTCCCGGTACGCTAACTTGGTGGAGGCTCACGAACTTCAAAGCCAATGAACGATCCCTTAGGGTCCTCATTGAACACCGTTTCATGGCACGCAAGCGCCGTGCAGCATACGTCCCGCTGTCTCCGCTCCGACCATTCTTTGGTTGCCACTGTCAGGCACATTACGGCGCTGACGAATCTGAGACAGGGAACCTGGAGGCTGGATGAGCTTCCAAAGGTCCCTGGCCGTAGTGAACCGGTTGCAATCCCAGAAAGTGCCGGTACATGGGCATGATTGGTGTCCGAAGTATTGCTTGGCGGATATGGGCTTCTTGCCGGTCTTATAGGCTGCCTTCGGAATAGATTTGCACACCTGAATACTCGGTAGGACTGGCGCTGTGGCAAGAAGCTCTAAGCCTGTAAGTGGTGTCAAGGTACTTGGCATATCCGACTGAGCGGCCGTTTTGTGATGCCGAGTCTGTGGCGAAGCGAGTAGTCTTGTTCAAGCAGGAGGGGCGGCCGCTTCCCCTATTCACCTAAGAGGGGGGCCGCAAAGTCATCCCCATACATTGACACAATAGGGAGGGGGGGGCGCAGCGACTCGGGAGGGGGGGGGTGCAAAGTCAGCCCTATACATTGACATAATAGGGAGGGGTGGGGCGCTGCGAAGAACTTTCGCCCATCCTGAAGGGGGGAACCCTGCGCACGCCTATGCTAATAATTGTTGGGGTTTTACGTCCAAAAACCGCGATATGATTATGAGAGAGGCCGAAGTGGAGGGCTCCGGAAACTTCGTCCACCTGGGGTTCTTTAACGTGCACCTAAGTCTAAGTACACGGGCCTCAAACATTTTCGCCTGCATCGAAAATGCAGTTGCCGCGGCCGCGATTCGGTCGCGTGACCTGCTGGTAAGCAGTAGAGCACCATAACTACTAGACTACCGTGGCGGGTCTGTCTTTGTCGTTTTTCACACTATACCTACGAATAGCTGTGTACAATAACTGAATCTCGCCAAAGTGGACAGCTAACGAAATGGGCACATAATTACATCAAGCGGACATATACTTTGTTGTCTTGCAGGCGTCCTCTTGAGCTGATGCAGTTCCTGCAATGCTTTTTGGATGAATACATGCTGGGTATCGAGCGCACTTGGTACAGACCGTATTGCGAGGTTGTGCGGTGACACCTGACTGACGTCACAGAGACTGGCTGTCTAATTTAGCCACAAGTCAAAACAAGAGACAAGGACGCCTTGATTCTATCTGCGTTTCAGCGAAGACAGCGGTGCCGTCGGCGAAACTGGGTGATGACTAAATGATAGGCTATCTGAAAAAAGGAAGTGAGTATAAACAATAACTTTGTTTTCTTTGTTTTCCACTGCAAGAATTAAGTGCGGCTGCCAGCCACTGTGAGGGAAACAATTGTTCAGATCAATGGCGGAATGAAATGACCAGGCCAATCACGAATCACAAGAGCCTGACATTTTCGGATACGCATGTACCATCATGTCTTCTATTTCGTTGTCAACAAAAACTTAAATTTATGCGCATGCGATAAGCGTATACACCAGGATATACGACAGATCTTTGGTTGTCGCACTTTTTAATTTGTTTACAAGCCCAAATGAGGTGTCCAATGAAGCACCTATTGAAGGACGTGTATGCTTGATCTCGAAAATAAACCTGTTGTTCAAAGTGAGCGCCGTGTGTGTGTCTTTGTGCCGGGGCTCTTTTCGTCCCTGTGTCGGATGCGCTACGTCACTGGGATTTAAATACAGTGGATCATTCGTCTCTCACCTCTTCACTACACTCTTATTGATCGGAGTTTTGGGTCTGACGAAAAAACTGCCAAAATGCGGAAACTCCTATGTACGCTTCGACTTATTCATAGAACCTCTTTAACTGAAACACAAAAAAAAAAGTACAAGTGTATGAGAATTTAACAAGCCATGCCTGACCAGACGTTGGGAGCAAAATGGAGTGGACTGTCAGCCAGCTTAATGAGACCGACTTGTACGCTGTGCCACGGGATGTACTGGCGGAAAGTGGCAGAACGAAATGTGTTTTCATTCGCCGTGGAGAGGAATGACCTGTCCTTGTTAAAGTAGTGTTTTTTCGTGCTTTGCGTAGTTCGCCTTTCTCCCTTTTGATCTCCGAATCGCCGCCTTCTTCCCTAATCCTTACGTTCTTTTATTCAGGAAGCAATCTCTTACTGTTTTCGCCCACATCAATAAGAACAACCTCTCCTAGCCTCTTTACACTAAACATGGTTATTTTTTATTCGGGCGGATTTATTCTCCACAGAATATATATTCTTCCGGTCTTCGCAATCAATATGTAAATCGCTCGAGTTAGGGCCAATCGCATTCGTCCAGTCACTAAGTGATGTGCTAGACTGGTCGAGTGTACTAGTTGCCTTCCTTTTTATTTACGGGAGGGCGGGGGGGGGGGGGGGTGGGGAGGGGGGGGGGGAGGGGGGGAGGGTTTTGCATTTTTTGTTGTTGTTGTTGTTGTTAGGATGACAGATAAACACTCGAGCAAAGTAACTAAAACGTGGAAATAGGAAAAACTGAGAGGCAGGAAAGAGAGACAGTGGCACAGAGTGGTTAAAGCCACCTCTGGGTAAATCTCTGTTTTAGAGTGAAGCTGCATACCTTCTACCCCGCAACGGCCTCGTGGACAGAAAAAAAAACAAAAAAAACAGACCAAACCTAAAAAAAAAAAGACCAACTGCTAAACCACCAACAGAGGCTCGCGCTCGCGTGCTCCTGTGCTAAGCAGATGCGCGCGCTCCTTGCGTTTTCACCTTGGATGCTGGGGAAGGGCATCTGGAGAGGCGGGTCGACAGACGAGCCGACGAACGCGTTCGCGGTAGACTCGTGCACAACTGCAACGCCACAACTGAATTTCGGCATCTGACTGGTTTAAGGGCCCTTTAACAAATTGAAGGCAAACGACATATCTTTCTTTCAATCTCGCACACAGCATAGAGCTCAATAAAGAAAACCACAAAACAAGCATTTCAATAAAGAAAACCACAAAGCAAGCGCCAAAACCACATGACGGATGACAAGGCGCCTGTGAACAATGGGAACACCCTCCCACGCATTACCAGTAAAGATTCGGTTCCAGCTGCTTTGCACTTCCCACGATGGCTTCGAATGACGTCAAACGGTCCTTCCTTCTCCCGCGTGTGTTTCCCGCTTTCATATATAAAAGGAGGGCCGATCTAGCAACTCCTTCAGTTCATTCTAAGATTTTCATGGGTACACCACGAAAATAAAAGACACAGGAAGAACAGCCTGAATGTAATGCTCCACGAAAGTAACAAATTCGTCTTGCTGAAAATGATCGCGGAGCCAATCACGGTCTACCACAGCGACCACAAAGCTATGATCTCTACCATTACTCTATGATAATAATAGAGCGGCCCTAAAGGTGTTTTGTATGGCAGCAATGGTGCTCAGAAAGTAGTTACAGCCAATGCTATAGTTCCTGAGATAAAATATGTGTTTAAATGTACCGAAGGTGACTGAAGATAGCATCCTTGAATTTTAAAAGGTTGCGCAAAAAAAAAAATCACAGCATATCCACGGGGTGAATGATGAAGAGTTTGGGGTGAAGCTCGTGAAGCAATCATGGTTACACCGTGAAATCTTCAGTGGTTTCGCCCAGCAGTAATCAAAGCGATTACTGCTGGGCGGCCTCCTTGGCGCGCACCATCTCGGGATCCGCCTGACGCCGCGCGCGCTTGGCGGCGGCTTCGCGGGCGCGCACCGCCTCGAGATCCGCCTGGCGCCGCGCTCGCGTCGCGGTGGCCTCTCGAGCTCGCACCTCGGGATCCTGCCGACGAGCACGAGCCGCTGCGGCGCGGGCTTCCGCACCCGGCGCTCCTCGTCGTCCATGGTCCGACAAGCAGCACGATCCGGCAAGCGCACTCGTACGGCGACGATCCGGGGAATGAGAGATAGCGGGCGCTCGCCGCCCGGCGCAACCCCTCGCAGCCCGCGCAGCAGCCAATCGGAGAGCAGCTGCACCGCCAACGCCATCTAGCGTACCTTCACCCAACCGCCATATTGTACGCATGTCTAGGGGACAGCGCCCTCTCGGAAACGAGACGAGAAATGGAATGCGTACAGCGCCATCTAGTATATCGTCACCCAACTGCAGTTTGCATGCATCTCTATGGGACAGCGCCCTCTATTGTACGATAAGGGAACACTACGGGGTACAGAGGATGGTTGACGATCGACGACAGACGCCGCTCGACAACCGGCCAGGTCTCGCCATAAGGAGCTTCGCCCCTAAAAGAACGGCGCGTTCACAAGTGAGGGCACAGGGACAAGCGTGAACTCAAACTGCTTTATTCATGGGCGGAACTACTGAATAAATGGTAAATTGAAACACCAAGATCCCGTGTGCATACGTCAAGAAAGATATGAGAATTACGCATGCGCAGCCAGAAATCCCCTCTCTTTACTGTACAGGCCGATAGAAGGATCACTAACACACGCAGATGTCTTCTGCGATATAGCAAAAGCTTTATGGACCAACCATGCGTTCATATTTCCACTTCTACCGATAATCTTGATCTCAATCAGTCGAGGATCACACGTGCACTTATTGCTACGCTCAGCTAATTTATTTTTTTCCTTTTTCTTTACATTTTCCAGATGCTCCCTCGTTCTGTCATTTATGCAGCGTCCGGTTTGGCCTATGTAGACCTTTCCGCAGCTAAGTGGAATTTCGTATACCACTCCGACTGCGCATTTGACGAAGGGCCTCACATGCTTTTTGTCGCAAGGTGCTGTTTTCTTCCCACTAATGCGGGGGCGAAGAACAGGCAGCTTCTTTAGGGCCGAAAGAACAATCGGGACCCCGTATTTCCAGCGACTTTCTTGAGGGAGTGCGACCCTCGGTGCACATAAGGCAGAACTTCGGGCCGCGTCACACGCTGCGCACTGTCGGATGCTGCTGCATTTCTTGAGCCCTTAAGCTTTTGTAACAAGGACTCAGCTACTGCGACAATGACCGAGCGAGGGTACCCAGCTTCTGCTAGTCTGCCAATCTGCGCACAAAACTGCCGTCAAATGCGCAGTCGCAGTGTTATAGGAAATTCCGCTTACCTGTGGAGAAGTCTACATAGGCCAAACATGGGATGACAGGGCGAGGGAGCATGTGAAAAACGTAAAGAAAAAAGAAAAAAAAGCTAACTTAGCTGAGCATTGCAATAAGTGCACGTGTGATCCTCGACTGAATGAGATAAAGATTATCGGTAGAAGTGCAAATATGAACACACGGTTGGTCCTTGAAGCTTTTTGCTATAACGCAGAAGGTATCTGCGTTTGTTAGTGATCCTTCTATCGGCCTGTACAGTGCAGACAGGGGGGTTTCTGGCTGCGCATGTGTAATTCTCATATCTTTCTTGACGTATGCACACGGGATCTTTGTGTTTCAATTTCCTATTTATTCAGTGGTTCCGCCCATGAATAAAGCAGTTTGAGTTCGCGCTTGTCCCTGTACCCTCACTTTGAGCGTGTCGTTTTTTTTTTTCTTTTTTTTTTTTTCGTCCAACCTTTTGAATTTCAAGCATGCCGAACACATTAGGCCAAGAACGAGTTTTACTAGGAGATAGCATGTTTTAAAACCGGCTTATGAAAAAAATATTGCATGGAAGAGGCATGAACGTGCGTATTTGCGGTGTACCGACAAGTCTGGTTGATGAAGGTGTTCTTTATGTCCGCCAGGGAAGACTGATGAGATATGTTCCATTAAAAAAGTATTCTGTGCATTCGCCTTCGATGACTGGAAGGAGAAAGCCATCTGCTTTTTTCTTCTTTTTTTCCCCTCAGCTTATTGCGTTGATCCCCCTCCCCCTTTCTCCCAAAGCTTTCTTCAGAACCTGACGTGGCTTTGCACTGCCTCTGGGAGCGGCTCGACTTTGATCAAGCGACGCCGCCACGCGATGATGTACCTAATCATGTGACGTCGCGTTATGAAATGTCATGTTGACGTTACCACACGATGATTTTTTTGCATCACTATGTTGAAGCCGACGTGGACGGTCGCTTCCCGTGTTTGACGAGGCATCTAAGGCTTTCGCCTTAATAAAAGCCTGCGAGAGATCCTTAAATCCTTCGAGGGTAACGCTAAAGCTTTCTTGGCTAGGATCCCAAATGGCGCACGTGTATACCGTTTCAGGCCTTACAAGAAGTTTCGTAGAGAGTTAGCTTAATTCAGTGGTGTAGGTCTGGATGAAAGGGTGCGGCGTAAGTGTTGCTCAGGGCTCGATGCGCCCGCCCAGGAAACCTTATCGACATGCACTTTCCATCAAAGATCCGCGAAAATATGGAGTCAGGATATATGTGCCCACACATGAAAGGGCCACGCCATTAAGAGAATACTTCGGCACGTGCGCTTCGAGCTGCTGAGTGGACAGTAAACAAGTGTGCTTTTAAATTTAGTAGTGGTAAGCTTCGTAAGCCAGTCGTCGCGCCCCTTTGACACGTATTGAGATCGACCTGAATGTTCTGGCTATCAGTTGTGCCAGTGATTTTGTTGCGAAAAGCGCATTCGTGTGCAAGTATTCTAATTATTGAGAAGTTTACACCGTGAGGAACATCATTAACAATAATTTTTAAAAAGGTGACGAGCGCAGGTGCTCTGGTGAGTTATTGAACAAAGGTGAGTGAAGTGTAGAAGGCAACGCCTTGTTTCGGAAAGTAAAGATAAATTAAATGTGGTATTTTACATTTCTAAATGTTCCAGATGTCATTAACGGTGCGATCGGGAAAGCTAAAAAGCTATTGAGGAAATTATGTCTCTTGTTAATATGCATAGAAGCGCAATCAGCTATTAGTTTCAATAATCTTATATCCTTTTTTTATAGTGGAACATGCGCGCGCGGACTGAAATATCTAAAGATTTCTGACTTCAGAAATTGACGCGACCTCCTTGTGAAAACCATATCAGCCCCTGGTTCTGGAAAAATGTCCCTCCTCGCGGAACAGCAGCACAATGAATTATCGCTGTTAAATCAGGCAAAACTGATACGGCACCGCAGAAGTCCAAGTGTGGCTGCGCCTCCTGTAGGTGGCAATGCTGCTTACGTTACGAAACCATGGGTTATCGGCGTTCTGCGCCGCCTCAGCGTACTACGGAGTGTGGAGTGGCGCAGCCATGGATTGTGTAATTAAGCAACGAAAAACGGTTTAACAATTCTGCCGACTGCACTTAATTTTATATCGAAAGTGATGTCCGAGTAAGCTGTGCATTCCCGTATCAACTCTGTCAGCGACAAAAGCTCTAGGATATGCACTTTGCAGAAGCGCGATGGCATTCTTTTTTCGTTTTTTTTTTCTTGCAGAGCTTCTGTTTTGAAAACTCTGTGCTCCAATTTTTCTTAAAGCTTCCCATTTTCGCAAACAAATGACGGATATTCATTTCGAGGATCAGTAGTATTTACTCTTTTTCCTCTCAAAAGCAACCAACTTCATTGTTGGTGTTGCTCCAGTGGTTGACTCATTAAAGCATTTCTGCATTTTACATCTTTTTGTTCGAGAATATCGTAGATGACCCCGAACTAAAACCAGGCCCCGGCAACTTGGCGCTAGTTTCGGTTTCAAGGAACATGCACGCTCGTAGCGGTTGCCGGGCATCCTAAGATCTGGTTGAACGAAGTGAGGTTGATGTGGATGTTCGCATTTATTTGCTTTCGCGAGTTTTTACAAATAAAGAAATTTGATTTTACTGTAAAGAACTCTTCTTTTGTTTATTTGTCTTGTTTTGTTTCTTATTTTGTGAATTTTAAATCAGGCGAAGAGCGGGAAGTGGTTGACTTGAATTCGTAGCGCTTGCCTCCGCTCCTCCTTGCCACTCGCTCAGCGATATCACAGGTTGGATCGCGTTCATTTATCTTGCTCGGTTGGCGTGCCAAGTACGGGAAAGATAAGACAGAAAGTTGTGGCGTGCAGAGAACGGAAGCTGCAGTGAGCTACGCTGAGCAAGTCAACCATGCATAAGACGAAGATGGCTAAATCGGGCATCACATGTTTTTTCGCGGCTCTGCGGTGTGTTAACCCGGGGATATCCAGTTCCGCGAAGGTTTTTCAGGTCTCCTAGTGGAACGGGTGAACACAAGTATTTGGGCCCATTATTTCAGCACGTATTAATTTTGCATGAGTACATGAGTAAACCCAGTTCTCTGCAAGCCTTAGTGTACTGACATAAGAGCAGTGTCGCTAGACCAGTTGGTCAAGACGACAGCCTACCTGCTGTCGGCAAAATACGTTTAATGAAAGGCTTGAATGCGTGTTGGCACGGCGACATAGCTTTTCATCGTTTACATTTGGCATGTAGCTCAAATGATGTGAAGCAATTTTAGGCTCCTTCCTGTTCATGAAATTCATGTAACCAGCTTGAAACTTTGTGGTTCTTTACTTCTAATACTGTCACTGAAACACATGTGATGGACTGAATGCTTCTAGAAATCGTTACAGGAAATGTCGCTGGAGCCAACGTCTTGACAAGTGAACTTTTCTTCGTCAAGGCAATGCTGCCCTGACTAAGACAAGTCAACTTGCCGAAACATTGTTTTCAGGGACGTTCTCTCTTGAAGAACTCATCGCTTCAAGCCTCTCTGTTCCTTTGAACTTCTGTCTCGTTTGGTAGTCAAATTCTGTAAGGGAAATATGCGCGCCGTCATAACAAACGTGATAGAGTCAAATACGGCGTGTCCTACTCGTGATTGTTGATAATTTTCGCATTGGTTCGGATATTCTGGGTCCACTGTTTGCTCATTATGTCCATATTTCAGTTGTGAATTGAAGCTGCTTTTATAGATTGGCACTTTCACATTACGTGTATGTCTCTGTTTTTTTTTTAATACGGAACGTGCAATAAAAAAAATTAATTTTATTTGTGTCGATCGACTTTTGTCTTACTGAGCAATCGGTCCGCATAAGTTTCGCCGCTTCAGAACACACGAACAAAATTTTAAAAGTTGTTAACGAAATTTTACGAATGGCAGCGGACAAAGAGGGCACGAACACATAACGAACACATTCCGCTTGCATGCGAAGTGGGAAAGGAGAGCTTCCGCGGCAACCCTCCTCCTCTCGGTTTTGCGCCCTTTCCCTCTATTTGGTGACCTCACCAGTGACGTCATGAAAGAAATGGTCTCTTTGTGATTTACTTCTAGTTGGATGCCCGGCAGCCGCCAATAGTAAAAGCGGCGCTGCCACTGCGCATCAGCATGCGAGAGCGCGTCCCATGGGAAGTATAAGTTTCCGCCCCCTGCTAAAACTTCGCTTTACCATCAACAAGTTCAACAGCGATAGATAGTGGTACAGGTAGCAGAACTTCACTTTCGACTTATTGTGTCGAAGCCACGGTTTCTGCTATGTTTCTGTAGGTGTCTCAGAGTACCTGTAGGTGTCTCAGCGCTCACGACTGAGCAGTAGAATACGAGTAGCACGGAAAACAAGAGGGAAAAAGAAGGCAACTTTCGGCGTTCAATCAGAACAAATATCCGGTTTGGTACCCTACCCGTTGTGTGCGCGTTTTGTGTGTGTGTGTGTGTGTGTGTGTGTGTGTGTGTGCGTGCGTGCGTGTGTGTGTGTGTGTGTGTGTGTGTGTGTGTGTGTGTGTGTGTTTGTGTGTGTGTGCGTGTGTGTGTGTGTGTGTGTGTGTGTGTGTGTGTGTGTGTGTGTGTGTGTGTGTAAACGAAAACGAAAAACCAAAAAAATGCCCCCCACCACCCCGAAGGGAATCGTGAGGAAATGCGAATGCATTTCGCGCGCGCTTCACTCCATTTATATATACGTGCGAGCGAGTGGACGGGAGAGTGGGGCGCAGGGAGGAGAGAGAGCGAACGGCGAGAGAAGGAGCGGCGAAGCACTGCACCTACCCTCTGCTACACTCTCTCCACACACGCGGGAGCTCCGCCGAGCTTCCGCGATGCGAGCGCCCTCACACACCAGAGCGCGCTCCTCCTCTCCACTCACTCTCCGCTACTCCGCCCGCACCACCTGCTCCGGTTGCTAGGGACGAGGATAAGCGCGCACGCCCCAGCTGTTGCTATGGGAGAGGGAGTGAGAGCGGAGAGATAACACCTGCCGGCGCGCACACCTCCTCAACCTATCCTCCTCCTCCTCCTGCGCGGACAACGCCGAACAACGCCGGATGCCTGACATAGCCCGACTAAGAAATGCATTCGCATTTAAAAACAGCGAAGCAAGCCAAACTAAGTACACCAAAACCAAGTAAGCAAAAAGCAAGGCAGGAGGAAGCAGCAATATGACGAGTAGAAAAAGGGACAAAAGCAGGTTCACTAAATTTTTTCCATCGTAGATGTTCTTCAGGCTCTAAACAGGCGGAAGCTCTTAGTATAAAAAAAGAAAAGTTTAGAATGGCTGAAAGCCCCAAGGAAATTTCTTCCTGCGTGAAACAGGATATGTTTTGACATGCTGCCACGTGTAGCAAGTGGTACGTAAGAAGGAAGCTTTGGAAGAATGCTCGCTTTCGATCCGCCACACCAACCGCTTATTCGCATCAATTTTACGGCTGCTCTAAAAAAAAAGACAATAGCCGGCTTGCAGGCTTTCTCTTGTCTTCGCCGATCTTTGAGAAATAACTGTGGAATGTTCTTCGGTCATGTCCCTCTTTTACGAGCGATACGTAAATGGATATAATGGATAGCAATGAGTCGAAAGACATGGCCTTGCGCTCTTTTTTGCTTTATGTGCCGATGTTTGTTGTTTAAGTGGTTTTTCGCAAAGTTGTGCTGGCATTAAAGTCTGATGTAAACAGTTACTTAATAGCCCAACATAATCCTGACTCGGTCTTGCACGACATTTTCGGTTATCGGACCGATTAATCCCCTGTACCCCTGTGCAGGAAGTGTACTATAACTGTAAAAGCCCCGCCGGCATTCCGGGATCACTTCTTTCATTTAGCAAGCGAACGAAAGTTGTTTCGCTGTACGCCATATATTGGATGTATTTGTTCTTCCTCATCCCCGATTCCCCCCCCCCCCCCTTCTTTTTTTCTTTGCTAAAATGAGCGTTTGGTTAAGCGTGCCTTTCGGGAATTTTCGATACGTTGGTGAATTCAGAAGCCCATCATGAGGCACGAAGGAATCAATATAGCCGCCTCACGGGATCCATTCTCTCGGAGCAGGTATTCCTGATCGCAGTCATAAGCGCACGAAGGGTAAATGGCGTAAAAGATGTCGGTAGCAACCCGCGACTGCCACGCCAAGTACGCCAGCGGCTGAGCGGTGTAATATTTCGCTGTTTTTTTTTTCGTTTATTTTTTTTTCGTTTTATTTTTTTTATTGTTTTTTAATACACGCTGCTTTTGCACTGGCAGCTGCCTCCCATAATCGAGGCATCGAAAGATAGCTTTATACACTAGACGAATAATGTAGGTAAAGGAGATGAGCCTCTACGCGCGTAGTCTCGGAAGCATCACAGGCATCGGCATGAAAACATGACAGAATTAAGGGCTAATCTTGAACAAAAGGAAGGCAGTATCACCCTAAGGCGAAACCACTGATAGTGCTAATAGCAAGGCACCGTGTTGCTCTGACGCTCCTCGGAGAGTGTTTTAAGAGTGTACTGCGGTGATATGTCGGCACAACGTCACAAGAGAGAGAGAGTGAAAGAGAAATTTTCATGGTGCGCTGAAGACGTTAGCCTCGTTAATCACCTGATTTGCAATACCAAGTGGCGAGTGACAAAAGCGATCACATATAGTTACGCGAATAAGCGGCCCTGTCATAAACGAAAAAAAAAAACCGGCAGATCCCACGCATTGCGGGAATCGATACAATGCGAAGCAGCCAGCAAGGAGCAAATCATTCTGTACATAACATGCACGTCATGATTTACATGTTAGGACCTGTCATTTATGTTCGTCATAGAGTCACGTAGCGCAATACCAATTTTGGTGGATATCAAGCTAGCGAACTGGACGCAAGTGCTCCATGAGCGTGGCATATAAATCACGTTGCACATCATATGCATGTCGTGATTTTCATGTTACCACCTGCCACTTATGTTCGTCATACAGTCACGTCACGTAAAACCAAATTTGGTCAATATCGAGCCAGCGAAACGGCCACGAGCGTGCCATGAGCGTGGCATGCAAGTCATGTTACACATGACATGTCATGATTTCCATATTACCACTTATCATTTATGTTCGTCCTACAGTCACTGCACGCAAAACCAAATTTGGTGTATATCAAGCTAGCGAAACGGCCGCGAGCGTGCCATGAGTGTCGCATGCAAGTCATATTACACATGACATGTCATGATTTCTATATTACCACTTGTCATTTAGATTCGTCATATAATCATGTCACGCAATACCAAATTTGGTGTATATCAAGCTAGCCAAACGGCCGCGAGTGTGCCATGAGCGGGAATGCAAGTCATGTTGCACATGACATGTCATGATTTCCGTATTACCACCTGCCACTTATGTTCGTCATACAGTAACGTCACGCAATACCAAATTTGGTTTATATCAAGCTAGCGAAACGGCCGCGAGCGTGCCATGAGCGTTGCATGGAAGTCATGTTGCCCATGACATGTCATGATTTGCACATTACCAGTTTTCATTTATGTTCGTCTTACGGCACGTCACGCAATACCAAATTTAGTGTATATCAAGCGAGCGAAACAGCCACTGCGTCCCATGAGCGTGGCATGCAAGTCATGTTGCATGACATTCACGTCACCATTTTCATATTACCACCTGTCATTTGGGTTGGTCATGCAGAAATGTCTCATCATACCAAATTTTGGATGTATCAAATTAAGGAAAAGGCCACACGGCCATGGCGTGTAAATCATGCCTTTCATGACAAGTTAGTCATGAATTTCATGATATGACCAGTCATTCATGTTCGTCATACAGTCATGTTATGTCATACCAATTTGGTATAGATCCCATTAACGATACGGTCTGGAGAGCACAAAGTCGTAGGCGGATAGATAGATAGATAGATAGATAGATAGATAGATAGATAGATAGATAGATAGATAGATAGATAGATAGATAGATAGATAGATAGATAGATAGATAGATAGATAGATAGATAGATAGATAGATAGATAGATAGATAGATAGATAGATAGATAGATAGATAGATAGATAGATAGATAGATAGATAGATAGATACGCTCAAAGTCTCTGAAGTTCGCTAACAAATTCTTCGCATTTAAAAAGAAAAAAAAATTGGGGGGACCGCCTTTAAGAGTTGAACGCGATAGCGATATCCTCTCCCGAGTGCCTACTTCAACCACTCAGTGCATAATTTCTATGCACCCACTACGTGGTGTTAAGTAATAATAATATGTGGGGTTTTACGTCCCAAAACCACGATATGATTATGAGAGACGCCGTAGTGGAGGGCTCCGGAAATTTTGACCATCTGGTGTTCTTTAACGTGCACTGACATCGCACAGTACACGTACATGGTGTTAAGGGAATACGCGCAGTAAGGTGTGTGCCGTTTGTAATGGGTGGCGGGCTTTAAACAACGAAATTGTTATGATAGTCGCATATTCTGACGCCCGATGGCAATGTACGCTTGTACCACGCAATACTCCTGGGATATTACATGTTGTATGGCGACGCCTATATAAAGGACGCTTGCGTTTGCGAAGCATTGAAGTTATTTTCACTGCATCTCTAAGCAGAGGAAGTTATTTTCGCTGTATTTTCAAGCAGAGGCTTGGCTGTGTGGTAGAACACCTGCTTGCCACGCAGACGGCCCGGGTTCGATGCTCACTCGGACCCGGAAATTCTTATTATTTATTTTATTTATCTTTCTCGATTTTTCGGTCACGGACAAGATGATAATTTTTCGCTCCCAACCAACGACGCCGACACCGACGCCGACGCCGGAATTTCTGTGAAACGAGCTCCTTAACGCTTTCGCGTTAAAAAGAATTCGCGTACCCGTTTTTTGTACGCCAACCATACGAGCCCACCAGATAATGAAACCTAGAAAAGTATTTGTAGTTTTTAGCTGAAGTGTAGGAACAATCAGATAAACGCGAACGAAAGTTTACGAAAAAGCAACTTGCCGTCGGTGGGGTAGAATGTGAGCGTAGGTTGCCGGCCCGTAATTATCACGTGCTAAGTGACGACATCGGGCAAAGTGAATTCACCGCCATGGCTATACGAAGTGGCATTGGCTAAAGCTATCATGATTAAAATTAAATATGGAAATACCCCAGAAAGTATCCGGGGGCACGACCGGTGCCGTAGTATATGTGGTAGTATATCGCATGTGTAATGCGAATGTTCTAAGTTCAGTACCCGCCGGCGGGAAGTTGGTATTTCATGAATTTGCGTTTCCCTTTATCTGATAATTACCACACTCCAACTAAAAGACACTAGTAACGCCTCCACGCTTTCCTGTTTTAACTGTTGGCTTTATATGGTGCTGCCACAAAAAAAAAGAAAAAAAGAAATGCGGAAGCTTGAGCTTCACCTTCAAGAGTACAACGCGACAGCGTGGACGGACCCCATTCGCATAGTCGTGTCATTAGCTTGCCAGGCTTCGATTCTCCGCGGGCACCTAGCTCAACCTTGCCGCGAATAAAGCAACGTCTGTGTACGTAACATTGGCCGTTTGAAGTGCAGCTGCGAAGTGGCCCACTACGTCATCACTCATCATTCTGCGAATCACCGAAGTACCCACTACGTGCCCGGTAGGCAATACGCACAGCTGCACACTTCGCTGGTGCCGTTGCTGACGCTGATCAAGTATATATGCCTGAGCATTTTGTGATGTTTGGGCTTTTAAACCACCTGCTCATTACGCAGTTCACATAATGGGACGCCTGGTGCGATTTTACACTTCTGCCAAACAATATTACATATTGCCACCTGGTGTTCTGAGCCAGCAAGCCGTGGACAGCCGAAAAGGGGCGAAGAAGACGAAGACGAGGTGTGATAGCCCTTCGATCGTGATTGACGTTCGTGTCTTGCTGTCCCTCTGTTCTGCCCCTACAGCCCCTAGCGCGTGACAATATCAATCAATCATATTAGACTAAAACATGAGTGTGGTGCACACGCGTGCCTTGTTATGAGTCGCTGTTCCACGTGAGCCCTTGCTGGCGCAGAACACCAGGTGGCATTATACTGGACAAGCTCAAGACTGGATAAGCGAACCGAGGATCCACCGACGACGACGTCACCAGTTGGCTCAGGAAATATTTACTTGGACATTCCAGCGCTGCTCGACGGTAGCAAAGGCAGTGCTTGAGTGGACACGGGTGCGGACTTCTCTATAATAAGTGAAAAACTGGCCGCCCTCCTGAAGAAAGTGACGACGCCTTGGAATCGAACGCCAATTCGTACTGCTGGCGGGCACATCGTCACACCACTCGGCGTTTGCACGGCACGAATACAAATTCGCGGTTCTACCTTTGCTGTCAGCGTGAGCGTTCTCCGTCAGTGTTCTCGAGACCTGATCATTGCATGGACTTTTTGAGGGAGCACGGCACTATCATCGACACTCGACAAAGCCTCGTCACATTCTCGACAAATAGCGCCACACCAACGAATGAAACCTGGCACCATCGAGTACGTCTGCGTATAATTGACGACGCTGTCACGGTACCACCGCGCGCAAGTGTTGTAGTTCAAGTGGCGTGTGACGGATTAGTACACTGGCGAAATGGTCGTGGAAAACAATCGCTCTCTACTCCCTTCCCAAGGCTGTCTGCGTAGCACGAAGCCTTGGTAGACCTCCATGATGGCCACTGCGAGGTTCTTGTTACAAACTTCAGCTACGAGCACCGACACCTTTTCCCTGGTACTGTCATCGCCTACGCTGACCCACTAACCGATGTCACTGAATATTTTGCTTCCGAGGCAACCGCCACTGCCGAAGCACCTCTCCGTGGCGTCGACATAAGTCCAACGCTTCCTGACGAAAACAAACGAAGGCTGCACGACCTGTTGCTGGAGTTCCACGCTTGCTTTGCACGTTCGTCGAAAATCCGTCAGACATCGATTAGAAAACACCGTATCATCACCTACGATGACGCGCACCCTAGACGGCAACAGCCTTACCGTGTTTCACCGACGGCAGGGCTGGGCAAAGATACTTTGAAATTGCATCGCGATACGATACAAGATACTCAGGCAAGAAGTATCGGAGATACAGATACAAGATACTACCGCGACAATTGTATCCGATACGATACATGCCAAATGTATCTTAAGATACTTCGATACATTCGCAAATTTGTGGTTAGCGACCCCGATAATATAGCGGCGAACGCATATAACAGAAAGGTTTGTTTGAAAATTGTTTAAGTGTGACCAATTTCATTTTATGTTAATGAAATGTACACTGCCGACAGCAATAAATGCTGTCGGCCTTCGGTAATTTGATCATCGGCAGAACGCGTCTTGTTTTACACATCGGTGATCGCACGTTCCAATGTTATCGCTGTTGCTCTCGTAAGCTCACAAATGAACTAGAGTACGCGCGTATTACGCGTAATCTTAATAATAATTTTTGGTCGTTAACGTCCCAAAACCCCGATATGATTACGAGGGACGTAGTAGTAGAGGGCTCCAGAAAGTTTGACCTTCTGGTGTTCTTTACCGTGCAATTAAATCTAAATACATGCGCCTCTAACATTTCGCCTTCATCGAAATGCGGCTGCCACGGCAGGATTTGCACGGAATCTTAACACAACAATCTGAGACAATCTCGAAGATTCCGAAACATTGCGGTGCGGCCTGCGCCGAGCAGTGATAACAGTTCTTAATGGTTTAAACCCGATCACACCAAAATGAAAAAATAAGAGTGCGTGGCAGTATAGCTGCACAAATCTCCGCCTGAAAACGCCGCTATCCAAGCTATTACCGCTTATAGCTCCGATTACTTGACAATTAATAAATGCAAAAAAAAATATGGAGCCAAAAGAAGGAAAACAATTATAACTAAAATAGAAAAGCCGTTCCGAATCAAACATTCATAGTGAATAAGTATATACACAGGATACAGGTGGCACTCTCAATAGCTATGGCAATTAAACATGAAGTATCGTCAACTTACCTGTTCAGGTTAGACAATAAAAAAAATCAATGCGTACGGTAAATTGCCTAAAATGGCTCGTTGAGACGCTCAAGAGAAAAACGGACCATTAGGTATCACAATGTTACTCGAATACCATTCCTAAGGTCTTTAAGATTTTATCTAATTATTTCCATTATTATAATGTAAACTCAATTTCGCCATTTTACCAAGCAGTAAGCAGAATGTTTGGTACTGTATACTTAATGCATGCCCACATGATACTTGTTTCCCAAATCGCCTAGGCACAAGAGTAAACTCAAGTGAATATAAATGTGCAAACAGTAGCAGAAATAAATCAGACACTTAAAAGTAAGGATACAACCGAGAGCTTGTTTTGGCTGCTTAGAAAGGACATACTGCCGTCACCAGACCAAAAAAAAAAAAAAACAGTTCAGAGCCCTAGGTAATGTATGGAATGCAAGAGAAGCATAACTAAAAAGCGCTTGTGCTGACATTCATATTATGATTTCAAGAGCTATTGGAATAGAGATAGCAAGAAGAAACCGATATGGTACGCCATGATCTCTTCTGGTAGGTAAACGCTTGTTCTATTAGATCTAGCATCGGTACCGGTGGTGCTATAGTTAGAATCTTATTTGCACATAAGTCAACCGCGTGTAATTTATACATCCACAAGATCCTTCAAATCGCCAATGTGTGAAAGCCACGAGTTGCAAAGCAACCTCGTGATTCAGATTTCGTTACGAAGTACCACGTACGAGGGTGGCATCAGAATTTGCATGCTCATCGCCGCACACATTGCGGTACGCGGCTCTGGTAAGTGTCTAAGAGTGTCATGGCACTGACACAAATTAAAAGGTAAAAAATCGAAAAAAGAAAACGCACGTGGGCAAGCTCGCAAACGTCTACGTCCGCGCGCTTGTTTCTGTCGAGACTGCGCAAGCGCTGTCATATTGCTCTGCCTCACCAAAAGGGACGCGCACACCTCATCGCCTGCCCTCACTGGTAGATTAAGGCGGAAAGATAAAAATATATCACTGCGCTTAGTTTTATTCAGGTGGCTTAGTGGCACCAGTAGCTTGAGAAGCGGAGTTCAGTCAGCGATTATTCTTTCCCACGGTAGTGTTGCGATAGCAGTATCTTGTACCTTAAGATTCACGATACATTATCGAATGTATCGGAAATACAGATACAGATACTCGTCTTGCGAGGCGTATCGCGATACAGATACGAGATACCCAAAGAGTATCTAAGATAGTATCTAAGATACATGTATCTTCGATACTGCCCAGCCCTGACCGACGGAACGACGCGCGATTCAAACGCAGGTGAAGGAAATGCTTCAAGACGGCGTAATACAACCCTCAAGCAGCCCATGGTCATCGCCAGTCGTGCCTTGTAAAAAAGAAGGATGGCACACTTCGCTTTTGTGTCGATTATAGGAAGCTGAATAACGTCACAAAGAACGACGTGCACCCGTTACCTCGTGTGGACGATTCTCTAGACAGGCTGAGGCGCGCAAAGTACTTTTCCTCAATCGACCTCAATAGTCGATGAGCGTGACCGCGAGAAAACAGCTTCTGTAACTCCGGACGGCCTTTACGAATTTTGAGTACTCCCTTTCGGCCTCTGTTCCGCTCCGGCCACATTCTAACGAATGATGGATACCGTTCTCGTTGACCTCAAGTGGAAAAGTTGCCTCGTCTACCTCGATAATGTCGTAGTCTTTTCGGAAACGTTTGACGAGCACCTTCGTCGCCTTCGGAGTGTTCTCGAAGCCATTCGCTCGGCTGACCTCACCCTCAAGCCTGAGAAATGCCATTGCGGCTATGAAGAACTAAAGTTCCTCGGTCACGTTAGCGCTGTTGGTGTTCGGCCCGATCCCGAGAAGACTGCCGCCGTGGCCTCTTTTCGAGCCCCGACAGACAAGAAAAGTATTCGACGATTTCTGAGTCTGTGTGCATATTATCGCCGCTTTATTGAAAACTTCTTTAAGATTGCGGAGCCACTTATCAGACTTACGCGCGATGACACACCATTTCTATGGGCTGACGAACAATCGACTGCCTTTGCGGAACTACAACATCGATTGTCTCCTCCTCCCGTACTTGGTCATTTCAATGAGGACGCTGACACAGAAGTACGCACTGACGCCAGCAACATTGGTCTCGGCGCTGCCTTGGTGCAAACTCAAGATGGGACCAAACGAGTTATTGCCTACACGAGCCGCACTCTGTCACGCGCCGAGATCAACTATTCAACGTCAGAGAAGGAGTGCCTCGCTGTAATATGGGCAATTACGAAGTTTAGGCTTTATCTCTACGGGCGCCCATTTAAAGTTGTGACTGATCATCACGCTTTATGTCGGTTGGCTAACCTCCGAGACCCCTCTGGGTGATTGGCACGATGGAGTCTGCGACTTCAGGAATTCGATGTCACCGTCGTATACAAGTCGGGTAGAAAGAATGAAGACGCCGACACGCTATCACGAGCACCTCTCGAATCCGACAGTGCAGCTGCAGAAGACGACAGCGCCTTCCTGGGGACTCAGTGGGGCGGATCTGATCACTAAACAACGAACGGACTCCGAGTTAAGGCCCATCATCGATCATTTAGAAGGCGGCACCGCGTCAATTCCTCGTCCACTTTCGCGTACGTTGCCGTCATTTTGCTTACGAGAGGGCATATTATACAAGAGAAACACCGGTGTCGGCAGCAGATCTCATCTTCTAGTCGTCCCCCCAAGGCCTTCGCGATGACATCCTGTTAGCTTGCCACGACGAGCTGAGATCTGGTCATCTGGGCTACTCACGGACGCTCGATCGGGTGCGACAGCTATATTTCTGGCCTAAGATGGCAGCTTGCGTCAAGCGCTACGTGAAAGGATGCCGCGAATGTCAGCGTCGCAAGTCAACACCCTTAAAGCCTGCAGGCCTCCTACAACCCATCGACCCACCGCGTACGCCGTTTGATCAGGTTGGGATGGACCTCCTGGGACCGTTTCCTTTGTCTTACAGCGGACACGAGTGGATCATCATCGCAAACTGATTACTTGACGCGTTAAGCTGAGACGAAGCAACTGCCACGCGGGACAGCATCCGAAGTCGCCCAGTTTTTTATGCACCACATTGTGCTTTCACACGGCGCCCAGTCATTCATCATCACTGGCCGAGGGACAACGTTTACGGCAAAACTTTTGGACGACATCTTCGAGCTCAGTTACACGAACCACCGGGAGACAACCGCATACCACCCCCAGACTAACGGCTTGACAGAAAGGCTCAACAAAACGCTGGCGGACATGATCTCTGTGTTCGTGGATGTGCATCATAAAACGTGGGACGAAATCCTGCCGTACGTAACGTTTACGTACAACACCGCAACGCAGGAAACGACAAGATTCGCACCCTTCCGCCTCGTTTATGGTCGAGACGTTCAAACCATGCTAGACTCCATGATTCCTTATGACATCGACCAGCACGAGCAGTTAACTCCTGACGTCGAGGATTACATTCAGCGCGCAGAGGAAGCGCGTCAACTAGCCTGCGTACACATAAGAACGCAGCAGTGTGCAGACGCACGAAGGTACAACGTCCACCATTGACAGGTTACCTATGAACCTGGTGACCAAGTTTGGGTTTGGACTCCCATTAGACGGTGAGGTCTCAGCGAGAAACTCCTCAGCAAGTACTTCGGACCCTACAAAGTACTACGGCGGGTGAACGAGCTTAACTGTGAAGTTATTCCAGACGGAGGCTCGGCAACGTCCCAGCGCCGCTCACCGTGCAGAGATTGTGCATGTCGTCCGCCTAAAACCATATTTTTTACGCGATGATACTAGTATTACTGTACCCGTGCAGCAAACGTTTTGTTTTCATTGATGGTGTCGGGTAGTTCTCCACATAACTGTGAACTTCGTAATTTTTTTTTACTTATTGCCGACCACAGACCACATTTTTTTCACGTGCATATTCGCTATGTGTTGTAAGTATCTGTCTTATTTTTTTTTCTCTTTTTTTTTTGTACACCTTGTGTGTGAGCTTAGAGTCGATGCTCCATTGGGAGGGGGAATAATACCACCTGTTGTTCTGAGCCAGCAAGCCGTGGACAGCCGAAAAGGGCGAAGAAGACAAAGACGAGGTGTGATAGCCCTTCGATCGTGCTTGACGTTCGTGTCTTGCTGTCCCTCTGTTCTGCCCCTACAGCCCCTAGCGCGTGACAATATGTTAACGGGACTCCTCGCACTATATGACACCTCCGTAGGAGGTGAAACTGCTGCGAAAAAAAAAAATCCTACGGAGGTGTAGGATTTTTTTTTTTTCGCAGCAGTTTCAAGCACTGACGTGTTATTTGAAACTTCTTTCTGCGTAACACTTGTTGTACGTTTGTTGTGGCGGCGTTGTGCATTTTGTTCGCTATGTGTGTACTTACATTAGGAGCATCTGTAATAAATACCCTAAAAAAAAGGCTGTGGCGTGACTTTGTGGTCGGACTGCCACGCAGAAGGCCTGGGTTTGAATCCCACTCGAACCGAAGATAACTTTACGGCACAGCTGTTATGGTCGAGGTTTGCCGTGTGTCCTATAGATAAAAAATTATCATCATGAACCGGCTTGCGCTCAATCACCGCCCAATCATTATGCACTAATGGTTAACAAGGGAAGCTGAAACGTGCGGCCCCGGTGTTTCCGACGGTTCACTTAGGTTTCCCTCAATAATTGGTAACGACTGTACATAAATTTTAATCAGTGTTTGCCACCCATGTGTTCCCTTGTTAATTTTTAGTGGACCAGTGTGGCGAGTAGTGGTATTTTCCCAATTTATGCTCTTATGGTCTAGGTTTGCCGTGCGTAGAAGATAGAAAATTATCATCATCAATCGGCACGCGCTCAATCCCCACCCAAGCATTCTGTACAGATGGTTAACAAGAGAAGCTGAAATGTGCCCAGCAGCTCTGCCGTGACCAAGCCTTGCGCGACCTTAGTGCCAGCTGCACTTTTTTTTTACTTGCATCTAAATCTATCGCTCACGGACAACGGCGCTTTTCCCCTCGCAACCAACGACGCCCTCGCCGACACCGACACCGGGATTTCTGTGAAACGAGCTCTTTAACGCTATCGCGTTTTTAACGCGTTAACACATATGCAGAAAAACTAAAGGCGCCAACAAACGATCAAGCCAAGGAAAGCATAGGGGATATTGTTTGTCGTTTTAACTGTTGGCGGTCGTTCCGCTGGGCACATTATTGTATATTTCTGTATATATGTAATCCCTGGGAGTGTTAGCCAGCGCCACTCGTAGCCATGGTGGTGAGTATGGAACACTTTTTTTTTGTCCGCTGGCGTCACGTCGCAGATGATCTTTTTACTAGCTAGCAGTCGACCAGTAAACCCTAGTATGCCACGTAAGGATTTAAAAGTTGCCGGGACTCGGCCGTTGCTTTGTTTCTAGCAAATGAGACCCCCGATCCAACCAGTCCACTTCTTTCGTTCTTACACGCACAAAATAGTCAATTACCAAAGTTTCATTGAGGCCTGTTGACTTCACAAACCCTAGCAGGGCGTTCACAGCGCGTAAGGCGCAGGTGGTGCTTTGCCATTGGTTGAGGATACGCCACAATTACGTAGCCGCGTTAAAGGTGTGGTGCTGCGTTCAGAGACTCCCTTTCTCTCTCTCTCTGACAAGTAGCAGCAGCAGTTATACAGAACGTGCTGTAGATAGTATGGAGGATCGCGTACATGCATACAGAGCGCATTTACGAGTATGTCTATCGAATATCGTACTTAAAGCAATGCGTGAAAACTATGTCAAATCAGACACTTTAATGAATGCTGTACCTTGACTGCTTATGCATGCCTCGCGGCATAAAGAAGGTGCAAGTGGCATAAAAGAGCTGCAAGCGGCATAAAAAAGATGCAAGATCGCTGCAAACGCCAAGCGAATGTGGACACCTGGAGTCACCACGTATTTTCTCGAAAAAGGTATATGGATCACCTGTGTTGAAGTGCCGCTTGCTGCTATGGCAGTAGGGTCAGCACGGACACAGCCTTGTATGTCGCAGTGCTCCGATAACAACTTCAATACAACTTAGCTTGTATTAGCGCGGCACAAATAGAAGAAACACCGCACAGACATAAAGAGAAACCAACTCGCCCGAGCCTCAACCCTTCTGAACTTCAATACAACGCTGCGATGAAAGTTGATAGGCTTTTATACGCGTGCCATGTCAATGGTGGCTTGTTCTTGCGCGCATAGAGACTGCTCGAATTTTAGTGCCGCATGTAAGCCGGAGAAGAGTGCCTATGGATGAGCTTTGTGGTCCAACATGCAAGCACTCGAAGCAAGACCTTCTGCGTAGCAGAAACAGCTACCGCCATGCATACTAGATACTACATTGGGCTTCACGCGATTGTTGGAATGCCGGATCCCTACAATATCAGAATGACGGGCATCACCTCCGGCGTTGCACGTGTGCAACGCCGGAGGCACCGATCGGCACCGATCGGCACCGATCGTTAAAAAGACCTGACTGAACGAACTCCGCCGGTGTTGGCAGCTTGCAGCTGACTGCGTGTTCATTCAGTACAGACCACTGTATATTTATGCATAGGCCGGCAAAAACTGTGGGCGCTCACTCAGACTCACTCATGAAATATATATTGCCCTTGGGACTCACTCGGACTCAGATTCATCAGAATTTTCCCTTAACCGGACTCACTCGGACTCAAAATCACTGAAATTTTTCTAAGCCGGACTCACCCGGACTCAGACTCACCAAAATATTACTCACTTAGACTCACTCAGACCCAGTCTCACAGCTCAATCTGAGTCTGAATGAGTCTGAGTGAGCCGACTCATGAGTCTATTAGCGTACAACTGGCTTCTTCGAACATGGTTTCATGGCTCTTTAACACTTGTATCTCGCGTAATCAGTGCTCTACTTGGCGCCTTTTCATCTCGTACCTTCAAATATAAGACATCAATGGTTACAATCCAGTACGCACATATTTATTGAAAGAGATGACTCACGCGAGATATTTTTATCGATAATTCTCAGGAAAGAGTTTTCAGGGGTGGGGGGAGGTCACGACACCCCCTTCTCCTTCGTAACTCACGCCTTTGATTTGAAGTACGTGTAAGTCGGCGTGAGTGTAAACGTGAGCTGACGTAAGGCTTATGTTAATGCTGAGTTGAGTAAATAGAACCATAGATAGGCAAATAAGTGTAGAGCTCACTCAGACTCACTCAAGAAATACATTTTTCGCTTTGGGCTCACTCGGACTCAGACTCACCAAAATTGGTCCGCCGCGGTGGTATAGCGGTTAGGGTGCTCGGCTGCTGACCCGAAGGTCGCGGGTTCGATCCCGGCCGCGGCGGTCGCATTTCAATGGAGCCGAAATGGTAGAGGCCCGTGTACTGTGCGATGTCAGTGCACGTTAAAGAACACCAGATGGTCGAAATTTCCGGAGCCCTCCACTACGGCGTCTCTCATAATCATATCTTGGTTTTGGGACGTTAAACCCCAGATATTATTATTACTCACCAAAAGTTTTCCTCAACCGGACTCACTCGGAGTCAAACTCACCAAAATATTAATCATCCGGACTCACTCAGACTCAGACTCACGGCTCGATCTGAGTCTGAGTGAGTCGACTCATGAGTGAGTTTGCCGACCTATGTATTTATGTACAGCAAGGAACGCTAGTGTATGTGCCCTGGCGCATCAACTAGTTCACAAGTTCCGATTGAACTGGGACTGGGCCCAACTAAAACACTCAACCCTTCTGCACGCTCATGAATTCACTGCAGCCAAAAGATAGAGTGGCAATGTTGTAAAAAAAAAAAAAGATTTTTTTTGTGAACTGCAGTAACAGGAATTTATTGACATAAAATTTGCTGGTTCCTGCCTGTGCTTTGTCGCGTGTGATGTAAATGTGACGCCCGGTAGAACGGAACGAAAATAAGAAGGAATAGTCCAAAGTCATAGAGTGCCTTCTCAGCGATAGGCTCCTCCGCCATTCTATAGAGGAAGGATTACAAAGCATTGCATAGGTAGCTCGCACCACAGAGAACCTACCCCGCGCCGTGGTGGGGCACGGAAGACAGTCGTCACTACAGATGGATGGTATACATTATGAAATTGAAATTCCATGACATAATATGATGTGACAGCTGTGTTAAAATAAACCCCCCTCCCGCGACTTTTGGCAAGGGGGGGGGGGGGGGTAGCCAAAGTTCCGCTTTTTTCACCCCCCATTTAAGTACACCTACGTGTTTGTGCACACAGCACTCACGCCAGCAGCGAGCGGCAAAGCGCAGCCCTCCATCAACTCCATAGCGAGATGGTGTCGAGATGGCAAAGCGGATGGCAAGGCGGATCGCAAGGTGGGTGGCGAGATGGCAAGGCAGACGCTGTCGCTGGCACCGTTCGCGATCAAATGTGAGTTCATCATAGAGCACTTATTATTGCGATAGCAATTATATGGACACTCTCGACGGGTTTTTGCCGTCGGTATCACCGCCCTGCTCCGTATAAAGTCCAAATCGGTAACATCCCCCCCCGCGCATTGTATTTTTCACGCGCGTCTAAAAGCATGCAAGCGCTGGGGACGAACGCGGCTGAAGCAGCGATGAAACCAGCCGGCTATCTCCGTCGCACGAAGGGTGCATGTGATAACATTGACCCCCGTACGAGGCCGGCAGTCGATGGCCCCTCAAGCAGAGACAAAACGCCCCGGCCGTCTTTTGTCGGGCGAAGGAGCATCAAGAAGTGGGACAATGGGGGGGGCGGGGAGGGGGGGGGGGGAGCTCAACTGCGAACTTTGCTCATAAGGGCACGGTCTCGAGCTATGGCGCGAGCGCTATCTCGACAGACATCAGGAGGCGGCTCGTAATATTGCTGTGCTCTCAACCATAAGCGTGCGCAGCGGTTCCCCTTCAGGGGGGGGCGAAGGTTCGTCGCAGCGCCCCCCCTCCCTATTATGTCACTGTATAAGGCTGACTTTGCGCCCCCCCCTATCGCCCCCCCCCCCTACAATGTATCGGGCTGACTTTGCACCCCCCCCCTTCTCGCCCCCCTTGCCCCCCCCCCCCCCGTGCGCACGCCTATGCTCTCAACGCTTCGCTTTTAGGGGACTGACAGCACGAATACCACTTCGCTGCCTGGAGCGGCCGTATTCCCTTAAACCAGCGTTTTGTTGAGTTGCACGACATCGAATCCAAAAGAGTTAGCTGCTAGCCTTACTTCGTATAACACGCCAATTTGTTGCTATCGCATTCATTGCTTCGCCCTTCCAGCAAAACTGTGATTTTTTTTCTTTGGCGTTCCCGGCTACCATCCTTCTACTGGCTAGTGCGTTAGTGCGTACACGTATTGCGCGCACTGTTTATGCTCGATCCGGAGTAGACTGCGACGAGGATAAATAAAGGCGCCTATACGACTTTTTTTTTCTGACACGCAAAAGCCAAGACGTTAGAAATGACCCCGCTTCAGTCATGTACGGCCGGACACACCGATGACTTCGTTCACTGGAACTATTAGTCACCCATAGCACCATGTCTGCAGTTATGTTCGCCATCACGTTGGCGTCTGTTATCGTTGGCGTCTACTATAGTATACGAGACATTTTTAGGTATATACGAACGGATTGGTGCATCCGGGCTGTAGCATTCAGGGACAGTGGATAATGCACTTGTATGCTACAGCCGTTACATTTATCTTCTTCCATGTCGCTGTGATCCTCACTCGCACGAATTGTATTATTCTGTGAGCCTGCGTTCAACGAAAACGCGGGCAGCGCCAGCAATCTGCTTCTCTCTTGTGGGGCCCCTCTTTCTGTAGCACAGCAATGTTTATCTGGCCTGTATTCGCCAGACTATTTGTTTTCCTTAAAGACCGCGCGTTAAACCAGCCGAAATGAGCGATGTGCTCCAGCCGGGAAAAAGAAATGCCGGCCAGATCGGTTCTTCTCCCGTACAACGCGCGACACTGCGAACGTCTTGCTCTTGAACGACGTGAACGCTTTTAACGCGCGACCGCGCATGGAAACGATAAATTTCTGCACCAACGCAAACGTTGCAGTATCAGAAGCACAACTGCAGGTGGTCGTTGTAGAACCGTTAAGATACCATATCCTGTCATTCGCAAACGCGCGGTTAAATTGCATTCCAACAACGCTGTACAGGTATAGCCACTGCAAGCGAGCGTGCTCTTTTCAAGGGGAAGCTGGAGCAGCTCACAACGACAGGCTTCTTTTTTATGTTTTTGTTTATTTCTAGGGGGAGGGTGGAAGGATGCTGATGGGACGGCAGCTGAAAGAACATGCAAGGTCCATCGGAAGATGTCTGACATTCAATAAGAGCTGTTTTCCACGCCCACCGAACCATTTGAAGATGAACCTCGGCGCTTGTCTATTCTTTCTTTCTTGTCGTTAGCAGACATTGTTCACTGCTAAAAATAGAAGAGGGGAAGGGGAAGCTCACAGACTTCAGAGCGATGTCGTGATATGCTGAAGAGCAGCGCTGAGCATTATGTGAGGTACTTGTGCCGAAGATAATGCCTTATAATATTACATGCGTATCTTGTACCTGTATCATGATGCACTAGTCAATACGGGTATCATTATCTGTCATTTCAATACATCGGTCAGGGCATTGTGTATCCTACGACACCGCATACGCATACTGCCAAGTTTAAGAAGACCTAAATAGAGCGGCTAAAAGCCAGCAAATATAAAGAAGTCATTCTTATTGTAAGATACTGTAATTTAACGCGAGCGCATGCTTTTACAAACTATAACAAATGTACATTGTTCAAAGCTGAGTCTTTTATATTTCCTGCTCTTTGCAACTTTATTGATTGTGGAGCCTGGTTACACTGAAGGAAGAAACATCGTTCTTTGCGGTGATACAGTGAGTCGAAGAACGAAAGGCTGGGTGTTATAAAAGAAGAAGCGATCTCTACTTATTAAATTATCATAAGATAGCTCAGCTTCAGTTTCATGACGGTGTACGGAAAGTTCATGCCACTTTGTACATTGAATGTTTCTTTCACGATAACTCATAGCATCGAAAAAACAGTTTTGCGGTAAACATAACTCTTGCTCGTAAAGCCACTTGGCAGTGGCAGTTTTTACGCAATAATTAAGAATATGTAATCATTTTGAAGATTTCACAGATTTCTTTAATTATTTCACCTAATTGTGGAGCAGGCTTGTATTTGCAGAGTGTGGCACGCTGTTTTTAGATGCTTAGCAGGCAGCAGCAGTTTCGTAAATATAGGACTGGAACTATGTCGTCAAATGCATCGCGGTTCCAGTTCATAATCGCTCCATGCTCCTTTTTTGCACTGTGCAAAACGTGTTTACCAGAGCAGAGTGCACGCAGCTGAGAAATATATCCTGTTCACTTTATCATCGCGGTTTCCTTCATTGCGAAATAGCTGCACAGACACCTGTCATCGAATTTCATCTGGATATGTACAGTACCCCCACGCACTAAAATGTGAAAATTTAAGGTGAGGTAATCCACGTACTTTTGTTTCCAGCGCCTGCAGTTCCTGTCATATCGACGTAATTTCGGCTAACACTTACGTCAGGGCGAAGATTACCTTTAGCGGCCAGATTTGTAGCGACATGACATGGTTATAACGAGCAATAGCTTATAACAGGCGTCTCAAACACGCGGCCCGCGGGCCGCATGCACCATGTGCACCATGTCATTGCACCATGTGCACCATGTCATTTGCGGGCCCGCGGGCCCACAAATGACATTCTTCGTCCAGGAGTGAAGCTCCTTAGGCTCTCACCATGTCCGTTGCCGCCGTCGTCGTAGCTCACCGTCGGACAGAAACGCAGGTGTTACATATGCCGTACATAAAGCGTTCATAGCGCGTATATAGGTTTAAAATAGACCGTACTCTGTCCACGCATCTGTCTATCCGTCCGACCGTCCGTCCGTGCATCTGTCTATCCGTCCGTCCGTCCGTGCGTGCGTCCATCCAACCGTCCGTCCGTCCGTCCGTCCGTCCGCCCGTGCATCTGTCCGCCCGTACGTCCATGCGTGCGTCCGTCCGACCATGGACGGACGGACGGACAGATGGAGTTCGTAAACATTCTTTATATCGTTTATCATTTCGTCAATGGAGCTTCGCTCCATCATCAGCATTCACTTCGCGGATCGGCTGCCAATTTTTTTCTTTACGTTGTGACTGTTTGGGACACTGCTGAATGGTTTTCGCATTGTTTTCTCGTGTATCGCGATTAATAGCTCTTTGTGCGGATAAGCTACACAGGCGGGACTGGTATTAAGCATTTTTTCGTGAGGCGCCCGATGCGGTCACCTTGTGTTGAAACATGAGCGCGGAACTGAAATTCTATACTTCAGGATCGGCGTCAAAATTTTAGTAGCCTAATTGTGTAGATCGTTAAGCAAACCTGGCGCCGAATCCCTTTTAGAAACGACCCGTATATGCAATGTGGGACATGAAAAAAGCCTTCTATCAATGGGCAACGTTAAAGGGGTGGTGCCATCAAATTTCGAGTCTATAACAAGCCTGTTGTGGGTTTCCTCTGTATGCAAGGACACTCCGCACAAAGGGTCGGACTCAGCAAACGTTTAGAATATATTTTAATTCACTTCCAAAGCGTACCTAAATGCTCATTCTCCCGACCGAGACCCATCGCTAGCGCATCAAAACTGACGCAGCTCTATAGGAAAGACAACGAAAGTTGTAGTGACGTCACACCAATCTGTAGTGCCGTTAGCGACCTCCGGACCTCCGACACCTCCGAAACGTACGTATCGGCAAAGCATCGGTTGCTACATCACTCGCAGAGTTTAGATTACTTCCTGGCTAAGTGCTGCGCATCTCCGCGCGAGCCTTGTGCGGTCACGTGAACAAGCCTCCTACACTGTTACGTCACTGCCCACCTTGGCGCCCAGAAAGCGAAACCGAAAGTTGTCAACATAAATAAGGCGTTATTAAATTATTTAGAGAGAATACGTGAATCTTGGTGCGTGTATCATGCTTCCTGGAGCTATAAGAAAAGCTTGCAGCGAAGAACGCGCAAGCCACAAATTTGGTGGCACCACCCCTTTAAGTGAGATTTCGTTGAAACTGCCCCCCCCCCCCCCCCCCCCACCGCTTCCCACTTATTCACTGTCCTGGCCCTCTGCGCGACCAAATTTAGTGACTGCGGCCCGGTAGCTGAAGTCAGTTTGAGACCCCTGATCGGTTGTGCTAATAAAGCTGCAGGGCGTAACTTGCACTTGTGGCACAGCGTAACTGATCGGTTCCTAGCTGGTCCTGGCCGTACGAAGTGATGCCAAGTGATGCTAAGTTATACGAAGTAATGCCAAGTGATGCCAAGTTCCAGTCGAGCCCAGCGCAGTCGCCTCTCGCAGTTTCGGCCGTACTACGGCGTGGGACTACTTTAAACGAGTCGAGTCCAGCTGTCTCGCTTGGCAGCGCGCCACAATTCCCGGTAAGCGGCTTCCTCGTCCGCAGCGTGAACCTTCTTCGGTCTCCCTATGTCTGCGTCTGGCGCCGCGCGCTCCGCCGCCAAGCGCCGGATTCATACAGTACGAAGGAGTGCATGCACAGTTGGCCGTGGCGCCACGTCTGGCGCGACCGAACGGTTGCGCGCGGTGTCCAGGCGGGCGGGCGGGCTGGGGACGGAATAGTGCACGGGCCAGCGAAGCAGGCGCACAGCTGTGCGACCGGTTGCTAGGCAACGCGTAGTGACGTCATCGCGGCGCGGAGTTTTTGTTCGCGTTGGACATATTACAGCTGGCTCGAACAGCTCCGCTGAAAAAAAAAAAGCGAGGCCGCGTTTCAATCTGTGAGTAATGTATTTCGATACGCTAACAAAACATGAATGTCAGTTAATGCGTCATTTCAACAACGAAGGGATAAGTATAGTCATCATGCACAAGTTACCTCCGAGATGGGAGGTTCGACGCCCGCTCATGAGAATTAAAGCAAAGCAACACTGTGCAGGAAGCCTTTATACTGTGGTTTTTTCAAGCCGGGTAATCGGCGGGCAGCCTGCACCATTTTTGAGGAAATTACGTGGATTTTTTATCTAGGAGACCGGCACTACTGATCGTAGTTATTGTATTCGAGACATCGCATATTATTGCATCAGCAGTGCTATGTTTTCTTCAGTTTGCTTGACGGGGTCACTGAAAGAAGAATGTGCGTTTTGCGAAACTATAATCAGTGGCCCGCTGCTCTGCTTCGAGCCTTAACTTTAGGAAAGTTACCACCCTTTCCAATATTGATGTCACCCTATAAAAATGTGCGGCTAAGCCAGGTCATCACATCGAACATTATGGCCTACCTGGGGCTTGTGAACTTTTTCCCTCGTCATCATGATTTTTAGAAAACTTCTCTCACGCGAAACCCAGTTAATATGATTCACGCACACGACTTGCTTCAGTTCATGGGCGGTCACCTTCAAGGGAACAGCACTTCTAATCCGCAAAAGCAGTCGACCTTGCCCTCGTATAATCAAACTTTTGCGTTACGGTATTCCCTCAATTCAGATGCCACGGCTACAGTACTTTTTAACTGACCATTGCATTCACCTATATATGCTAATAGTCATTACTCTACACCCCGCACTGTCAGTTCCGGTGTTTCACGGGTACAAGCCTGTCCGCTCTTTTGCTCCTAATATGCATCAATTACGTGTCAACTAAGATGAAAACTAACCTTAGACTGTTCGCGGAGGACTGCGTCATTTGCGCCCCCATCCACCGCCATAATGATGGTATCACACTACCACGCCACCGGGACTCTATATACATCAGCACGGTGCACTATATTGTCCCGTGCCCCTTAACCTTACCAAATGGAAACGGATGACCGTCTCTTGGAAAGCCTCCGTCAGCCCAAATACGTGTATGTACTCAGACCCCATCAACCGCGCAGAATCATACACTTACCTTAGTTTGCAAATCACCCCATCGCTGTCATGTACGTCACAAGTAGAACCCATCTGCTCGAATTCCTCATGCTCGCTCAGCTCTGAAAAGTGCAGTCTAGAGAATGCATCTCCTCAAGTAACGGAAAAGTCACAAGGTCCCTTATGCATTTTCCTTGGACGATTTGAAGGATAAAGACATATTCTTCTTCTTCTCAGTTGATTGCATTGATCCCCCCCCCCCCCCCCCCCCATGAGACATCTAACGCTTTCGCCTTTAAAAAAAGTCTAGCCTATGACGTTTATTCAGCTAAAATTAGAATACGCATGCTCCGGCAGGCACACGTAACAATTTTATCTAATCACTGACTTAGACACGATTCATAACCGCGTAGGACGTCTCATAGCATCCAACTAGGCTTAGGATACCAGTATCAAGTTATTAAGTCGGTCATTTCAACACCTCACCCATGCTTCACGCTGCATAATATCACGGCGGTTCTTTTTCCACGCATTCAATTATAAACCTAACTCCCGGCACACGTTACTACTGCAAAAATCGAGTATGTCTCGTATCAGTCACAGTAACCCTATGGCTCATGTTTGAGGTCGCACTGCTGCTATGTAAGACTTTTTTTTTTTTCCAGGTGTAATGTACATTTGGAATAGTTTGCCCGAAAGTATCACGGCATGTAAAAACCGCATAAAATTTCGGAAAAATGAGTGACTTTTAAAGCAGTTACAATTCAGGCAAAATGTTCTTTGTAGTATGAATATAGTCTTTTGAACATGCCTCGTCTCTATTTTTTTTTTTTTTCGTTGACTGCCTTATCTTTATTGCTTACGTATTTTGTGATTCCTCTTTCTTTCTTTTGTACAGTGCTGCCGCTACCTACGCGTCGGCACAGTTACTGACCATTTTCTTCTCTCCTTCCCTTTCTCTCTCTCATCTTTATGCTCCCCTTTCCCATTCCCCCCAGCGTAGGGTAGCCAACCGGGCATGTGCCTGGTTAACCTCCCTGCCTTCTCTCTTGTTTTTCTCCTCCCCTCTTTCTAAAGCACGTCCAGGCATTACAATTAGAATTTTAACTCCCACACTCTCAGTTTTTACTTTGCTTTTCCGTATTTGCAGACTTTTGCTATGTTTCTGCAATCTCTACACTTTCATGATACAGAGCCCCATTTGTGTATAATGCCTTCATGCTTTTAAAGCGAAAATATACGAAATGATGCCAGTATAAAATGCCGTTGTAGTTCAGGCTCTGTTACTGCCACCCAAAAATAAAAGCAGATTACGGGGCAACATTTTCAATAAATGTTTATGTTTTGCAGGTTCCCCGAAATACGTTCCAGTGTATGAAATGGATATAAAATTCAATGTGAAGTGATTAAGAAAATATGTGACTAAACATACCCCAACCGCTTAATGATTAAGGAGCAGTGAAGTACCCCTTAGCGATCATATGGGTGGCATAGTAAGAACATGCAAGGCTAGCATATTTACTTTACTATTGCGCAGGTATAGTCACTTATGGGCATTTGCCGTGCTTAGATATCTTCCTTATACTTTTAAACAATGCTTCTGTTTTTAATCAGTGAAGGTAAATCGGGAAAAAAATCACTGGCCTCCCGTCAACGAGAGTAATTCTAAACACGAAATGCGTACCAGCCACGCCGATTGGTTGGAGGTGACACTAGCCACAATCTTAAAAAGTCACAGATTCGCCCCCCAAGGCGAAGCAATGAATGCGATAGCAAGAAATTAGTTTGTCACACGAAGAACGACAAGCAGCTCGATACTTGCAACGCGCCGCCGCAGCACAAAGAAGGACGCTCGAAAAGGACGCATAGGACAAGCGTGAACTAAGAATTGTCGCAGTTGTTACGTGTTTGTATTTGAGCAACGCGCTGCGAGTGTCCACAATGTAGAAGCCGACGCTGTTGTTGTTGTTGTTGCCCCTGGCATGGCTCATACCCACTCAGTGGGATTGGCCAAAGATTGATTATATGATTATATGACTTTTCGACGCTGCTTGATACTTCTTTTTCTTTTAAACTGCGGCACGTGGAATGACCCCTCTCGTCTCCTGCCACGCGGTGGCGCCTGTCGCCAAGTGTGCCCGGTGCGCATCTCAAGGGCAGTTATCAATTTGAAAGAAACTGTAAAAGCGTTGTGTGATAAAAAACACGCTCAGCTGTTCCGAGATCTGCGTACCGCGAGCGGCAAATGGTGCATATGAATAGCTCGCCGTTATATCGGTCGCACGAGCATGGCGTGTGGCTGTGTTGGCTAGCGCATCAGGCTGCGGAGCGAGGGGTCGCTGGGTCGAATCCCCGGTCAGGTGGTTTTGAGTTTTTTTTCTAATTTATTTTTCTTTGTGCCTTTTTTATATATACACATACATATACATATCTGGGACATGACGGTGTCGACAGACGGCGACGGCAAAAATCAACCGAGAGTGTCCATATAATTGCTATCGCAATAATATGCGGCCACGACGCGACGCAGGCCTGAAAATGTGGTGAGCCGGAATGAACGTGCTTTGAACTGAACCTCGTTCGAAGACTCGTCTCGGCCAAGCACCATCCGCGCTGCTCTGGATGCTGCTTTCATGACAATAGAGGTAGCATATACAGGGACACTACATGACTACGGAGTGTGGCGCCATCTCTGGAAGGATGGTGGCGCCAAACCCACGCCATGAAACTCGCTGACTACCGGCGGCATGCATGACCGGCGGTGAAGAGAGCACAGGCAACGCGGTCTCAATGCTAAAATATGGAAGTCAAGTGTACGGTGCCCTGTATCTGCCTTTGCAATGTCGCTACCGGGAATTACAAATAAAACTTCAGTGTAGTAGAAGTTACAGCTTCAGTGATATTCTGAACTAACATTAAGTTTAACTCGGACGCAACTTTTTTTTTTTAGCTTGTTTGGACAGTAACTAGCTTATGCAATTCGGTCCTGTACAAAGCATTGGGGGGCCAGAGATCGCATTTTCTTAACTTTTGACTGGTTGCAAGTATGTTCTCGTTTCAGCGCCCGGACAATGGCTCTGGCTTTTGCCTAATTAAATGTCACCTGATGGTCGCCGATAACGGGATCTAAAAGCATTTCATGCGTAATAATGAGGCCGAAATCACAAGCGTCACGAAGCTTACACGCCAATTTTTAGTGTAATTTGCAGTGGCCCCTGCATTGCACGTACTGACGAAGAAATTTACGAATGTAACGAAGTACCTAAGGAACAAGCGCAGATTATTGATTCGTGAAGTGAATTCACTAGTATCTTGTGCCAATGTGTCAGATACTCATCGCTTTCGTATCTTGTACATGTATCCTGATGTCATTACGAAATACCCTTTCCAGTCCGGCTGAAGTGTACATTCACCGTATATGAAATCATCAGCGCACGCGTTGAGCTGATAGGCATTGTATGTCTCGAGTTTGTTTTTCCGCCGCTGTATCTGGGTTCCAATTAAAGCGGGATGTAGAATCACGTTCTGCCTTTATCTATACATTCAAAGCCTATCACGTTGCTTCGCTGGATAGTTTTAATGTTGATATGACAAAAAGCATAGCGATGGGCGAAAAGTAAAGTTCCAAATTGTAAGACTTAAACTTGCAAGCTTCTTATTAGAACATTGTCATAGCGACTGTGCTGGTTCGATACACTTAACCCTAAATAATGCTAGCACCGCAGCTTCTTTTACAGCGAAGTTATTAATGAGACCAGAAGCACTCGAGCACGAGGCTAATACGACCTGGCCGAATCGCTTCGCAACTTCCAGAAAAGCTCTTTTGTTTCTAATACAGTCGAAATAACAATTTCAGTTACCTGCATGTAACTAAACTACTTTCTTCGAAACGTTGCCCACATAAACGTTACTTGAAACTTTGCCTGCATATGGAGCTTTTAGAGCTCTGGTTTAATTTTTTCAGAGTCAATCCCCACATACACATTTACCACCCAGAGGGAGCGCGAAAGAGGAAAACTTTCTATTTGTGAACAGGGGCGCTCCTCGACAAATTGGGTCAACACTCGCCGCCGACTGATATAGCAGCAGCTGTCATAGAGTAGCAGCTATGCCAAACACGGCAACGCAGGTAAGTAAGCTTCGCTTTAAATCCTCCCGTGTTCTTTTGTGCTCTAGTTTTGCTTTCTTCTCGGTGTTAGAGAGTATACGAAAGCTGGTAATTCTTGCATTTTTTTTTGTTCTTTGTTACTAAACCACAGAAGGAAAGACACTTGCGATAAGAGACCTCCACGTCGCATTTGTTATTGAGTGATTTTTCTGGAACGTAAAATATTCAGGCTCTGAGGGGAACCCCTAAACGCTATCGCAAGGATGCCTTTTCCAAGAGGACGCAGCCTTAAACAAAAGAGCTGGTTTCGAAACGAAAAAAGCCCTTGCAAAAGGTGTTTAAGGATTAATCGAGTGCAGCTGTAATCGCGAAACGACGCCGGCTCACGTATTTATCTGCACCGAGCACCCTTGTTTTCGAACGTGCGAGCAATCTAGGCAATTGCCGATCCGTCTAGCTGTTTGTAGCGTAGCGTTCGCGCAGGGATCATTAGCGTCGACATCGGAACCATGCGTTTGTTCTTTCGCCAATTTACAGTGCGGGTCGAATCCTGCCAGAGTCCGAAGGTGCTGGTTGCTCTGACCGAAGTAATTGCGTAAAGGACTTGGGGAGGAAACCGTGCTCTGGTTCGTGTTTTAGCAGTGGGAGTTGGTATGTCGGGGACCTCGCACGGTATCATTTCGAAATGCGCGCAAAGGCATTAACTTACCCGAGCAAGGGTGATTAGTTGATGTGAATATTAAACGGGTTTTTCGAAAAGTGTGCTGCAGAAACGGGAAGAAATAGAGCGCAGACGAAACGTGCTCAAGAAAAACAAAAAACGAATATCTACGCAATCGCGTGGTGCATCAGAAGTAACTCTCAGGGACTTGCGTATGACGCACATATATGCTCATAATCAGCTGGACACTTGAGTCATAACAGTTATGTGCAAACACGTGCGACGCGTTCATTCAGTGCCTTAATTACGAAAATAACGCTCGACATAATACGACACCAGTGTCTTAACGTTATTCGCATTGAAACCGGCCTCCCATTGTACGCTGGAGAGCGGTTGCATTGCCGCAGAGATGTGATTTTATCAGTCACGTACTGTGCGCGCTCAAGCCTATCCGAGGTCGTTCTGTGGCCGCGCCACGACCTCACGGTCTCTTATATTCGGGTGATTGCAGTAGTCGAAATGATCAAGCGAACGCCATGTATTGCCCTCGAAGCCATTACATACGCACACCATATTACACGCGAAGTTGTCGGCGCATTTTGCGCTCCGTTCTTTGTCTTGGGGAATGCGTAACAAACGTTCAAACCCTTTATTGCGCTCCTAGCGCTGAACGATTTCTCGCTCCTATTTTCAATATTAATTATATAACTGTAACACTACAATAACGTAGCCTCTATAGCGCATTGAAAATTTTATTCGTCACCGTCGGCTTCGCGTTCTAAAGCTTACATCCCACGCTACATATCCTGACCGAGCAATCACGTGCTTGTCGCTTGTAATCACTGCGAATGAATGCATTCACACTAGGTGATGGAGCACGACAAGAAGGCGTCCTACATTACCCGGTGTCAATGCAATGGGGGGCTAATAGGCATGAAATGTATGTGGTAGGCGCTTAAGATGACGGTTTAGCTCAGAGCGAGCTCCCATTTAAGAAATAATGAATTCATGGGAAACGTAGAAATAGACTTTTTTTCTTAAATGATGTGTTGTTTAGAAGACGTTAGCGCTTCGACTACTCCTTTTTACAGATAATAGAATTCCTGAAATATCACAGGAATAAAGGTAAAAATTACATAAAAGAGCACCTAGAAAGTGCATGTAAGTCAGTCAGCTCCCCCCCTTTCCACCACCCCACGTGTAGGGTAGCCAACCGAGCCCAACTTGGTTAAACTCCCTGCCTTTCTCGTTCGTTTCTCTCTCTCTCTCTCAGTCAGCTCATGATATAGCCAATCACCGAGGTGATTTGGGTGAAATTTAATGCATTTAAGAGGGGAGAGTGGAGTCTATAATCGCTGTTTGACCTATATTTGTTTTATTACCACCTCATAATTTTTACAAATATTGCCGAAAAGAAACAACAAGGGAACCATATCTCTTGTTTTCAGGCTTCCCAATCTCTTCCTCTTAATCACGAAAGGTTGTTAGCACACGTGTGATTTTATCATTGCTATTAATTCTCCCGCCCCCATCCAACTTTGCCACTTGGCCTAAGAGAATGCAGAACCGACCGCCACCACTCTTGAATAATTCTTGTCTGACACTGGTACAGCGTCTCAGCATGAGCGCCGGATTTCGAAACTCACTTTTACTTTCTCCTTTTTGTCGTGTTTTCAATAACAATACTTAAGAGCACTTTCTGTGGAGCTAGGCGGCGAAACGTAGCACTACAATGAGGGGCGCGAAGTAAGGTGAACACAAAACGAAGGTGACAGGCCGTCAAATATTCGCATATATGTATACTTTGCAGGGACAAAGGCATGTCGGGTACCGCAGCCAGAAGTGGTCAATCTGCGTGACTTCGCGCTTTCTGAGTAACTAAGTGGATATCGACAAGCCCGTTTCGCGGCTGGCTTCATGCGCCCTTGTTAAGTGCGAAGCACCTAAAGCACCTTGTCGGCGTCTCCTGTCGTCTCGGTGTGTCATGCAGTCATGGTCCATCATAAAGTTAACATCACGTGATGACGTCATTCCTATCATGGTATCATGACGACACAAGGTCGACAAACTTTGTGACGCAATCATGACGTGATCATGACGTGGCGAAGCACCTTAGGATCTCGACTTGTCGGCATTTGATGTCGTCACGGTGTGTCATCTAGTCACGGTCTCACATAAAAACTGGCATGCGCAACAAAGATGGGGTAAATCCCGCTACTCGCCACCGGTCCACTTAAAATGAAGAAGGCAACAGTTAGCCATACAAATAGCCGACGACGTTAGTGTAGCTGAAACACCCTTCCCTACATGCCGTAAAGAACCGAAACCGGGCATGTAGCGAAGAAGAAGAATAAGAAAATGAAGAAAAACACTGCATGCTTCGCCCCTCCCCAGGTTTCACGTTAGTGGAGCTGAAGTACGCTTCCCTACATGCTTCGCTCCTCCGCAGTTTTTGCTTTTTGATTCATCTCACCATTGCACCCCTTGGTTCTTCCGCTCTCCGCCGAGGATCAAATAAACTTCAATCATAATAAGAGAAACGCTTTCAATAGAGACGAATCACAAGACGAAATCAGTCCAGCCTTTTCTTTTCATCTTCGACATTACTTTCGCTTATTTCAGCCCCACTTTTGTTTCTACACTACGATTCCCCTGTCGTATCAAAATGGTTTATGTCGGTAGCGTTTGTCGCACGTGCGCCAGGCTTTGCGGTACCGTCATTTTGTTCTGTCATCTCGGAATCGCTGCTCCGCTGGCTCTGCGTCCACGCACGAAGGGGAGACGCAGCCGATACATTATTATTTTTTTTTTATTGCGCCGCCGACATGAAACAGCCGCAGCTGCTCGGTGATGCGGGATTCTTCTTGGGCGGTTGTAGAGAACAGCGTGCGCACCATTTTACTTGCGAGTGATCACCGGCGCTGTGGCAAGCGCCGGCGCGCGGCGGCGCTCCCGTGAGGCACTCGGACGGAATGGGAAATGAAGCGCACCAGGTAAATACCGCGTGCGACGTCTCTCAAGGCCTGCACATACATTGAACTGAGAACCCTGGTGGCACGTGGTATCGACCAGGGATGATGCTACATTTTTCGAATACAAGAAACGTTTCGCTCATTTCTCGTGTTCCCAAGTCCATGTTTGCGAGCCGTATACAACGTTCTCGGCGGCTCGTCAGTTCATCCGTAAAAAAAACACTCCGTCTGTTTTCCTTTATGAACTTCCTCTTCTAACATCTCAAAATCTGTCCTAAAATGAATCAGCGACGCAGGCCACGGGCCTCTTTATCTAAGTGCTATTCCCTTTCTAGCGATGCCTATTTCGATGCCGCTCGTTTAGCCGCTTTTGCACTTTGTAAACGGATGTTCCCCCCTCGTTATCAGTGGGCCGTGAACAAAAATTGATAACAGTGGCATAGAATCGAATATGTTAGAACGCGTCGCTATGAAATTGCAGCCCGGAAGCTTTACATTTCCTGGTTCCCGCACGGCAGTTCTCATTTTCCTGTATTTGCAATGTACAGTCGCGCTCAATATGACTCGCAACAGGGGAGCGCGTGGCCTCTCGGGTTCAAAAGGTTGCGCATGGCTTCAACTTCTTTTTATTTCAACAACTAAATGTTATTTTCTTATTTGGGATCATACCCAAGTGAGAGAAACGCGTTTAGTAATGGAAATAAGGGCTAGTGGAAGCCATGCGCAATCTTTGAACTCGTGAGGCCACGCGCTCCCGTGTTGCAAGTCATATTGAGCGCGACTTACATACCTAAAAGCGGTGAGTGCGAAATTTCCTTTACTAGTAAATTAAGTCTGTTGCATGCTTGTCCTTCCTTCCAGTGTTAACATGTCATAGCAACCAAACAAGACATGTCTATTCAGGGGAAGACATGTCTGTTCAGGGCTTGAAGTAATAAATCGTCGAACGGCGGTTGTCGCTGGAGCGAATGTATCGTCAAAGGAACTTGCCAAGTCATTTTGCCCTTGGTTACATTGCATTGCTACATTGCACGGAAGGATGTTTGAAGTGTACACAAATGGAAAGAGGCTGAGGGCTACAAACGGAGTAAACCACCTACGTATAAGGCAGCGGTATATATAGTAAACAGCCTTATGAAATTTTTTTTATTATGTTGACGTGTAAACCTCAGAAACTTGACTACCGTACAAGCTGATTTCCTTGCGAAGTCCCTTCGATGGTAACGGCCTATAAACTGCTGTTGATAGAGTGGCCGATTGGTCAGTCTCTCGAGCGTTTTGCACATATCCCTCGGCTGTTTGCAGTATACCCTCGGCATAGAGAAAGGTGTGATGGGCTCTCATCTCTGCATGTACAGAACGTGGGATTGTCGGTGATTTTAACGAGAAAAATGCAGATATATATGTGTAACGTCAAGCCACTTACGCTACAAGACGGTCTGTTCCTATCGCGGTAATCCGGACTCAAGACACAGTTTTCTTCAATAACAGTCTGTTAGACTAACACTCCCTTATATCTGGTAAGAACAAGTTCCTTAGTCTTCGCGTCACGCTCGATCTGACGGACTAACCATATCGCACGTAGTAATTAATGCTAAACGAAAACCCGGTACCTTATGACGCAAGTTTTCAACAGAGGAAAGAATTGTAAACTTAAGGGCTCGTTTGCTTTGTTAAACACAGTATTAATGAGAACTAACAGACAAAGATGCCAAGGAAAGTATACTTTCCTTGGCATCTTTGTCTGTTAGTTCTCATTAAGTTTTCAACAGCACTTTTAAAACTACACCTTTACAAAACTCTAATGCGCCCAGAACATGAGCGTGCCGCGTCAGTGAGGGATCCAGGACAATTAAAGCTATCGCAGTCATGGGAAATGG